>JAKLTH010000175.1:0-60502 GCA_025175895.1 Wurfbainia villosa
TAGAGTAAAAGGATGCAGTGTGTGAAGACGACATTTCATACTTGGTATGAATTTTAGGAGATGTTGATAATGTTGTTAGACTTATCGACGATTTAGTCGCTTCATGAATTTGAGGAATCAAGTACTCTTGGAGTATTTGAGACCAATTGTCATCATATCTGTGGAGGATATATTTATGGATATATTCTCAATCTTGAGGGAAGTTGTGGTTTCCCTAGATTGATTTGGTATTTACCATAGATGAGGATAGGATGTTTTAGCGATACTATACTGTCGACTTGTGAGACCAAGAAGGTGATGGCAATCACCTGGAAGTTTGTGAAGCTAGGTTTCAGGGCCTAGAAGGTGACTGACTTTTGGGTCAGTGTTAATTAATCTGTCTGATATGGATGGAAGAGTATTGTACTGCAGATGCATCATTTCGTGGATTAGAGCGATTCCGATGCAAAGTATGAGACGTGTCTTATGCTTACGCTAGTTGAGGAATAGCGAGATTAGTCATTATAGTCTTCCACCACTTATAGTGGTGACAGAGTGAATTTTGGATATTAGATTAATTTCTCTTGTGAGAATAAATCTCCGCCTCTCGGGAAGGATAGTGGTTCCCGAGTTGCATTCGCTTTAGGAAGTATTGTTTCGGGAGACTCTTCATTCGAGAGTGATGATTTATTCGGAGTGTATCCGAAAATAGTGAGTATTGAAACGTTCCGATTGGTGGAACGATATATGGGACACGGTTGATTGCGTAGTTTGGTGTTGGGTATGCCAATAAGCAATGGTGGAAGATTAGTGACCAGTAGGGTTACGCATCGAGATAAAAGTGGAGCCTAGTGCGTTAGATCGTTGGGGAGATTATCTAGAAATCGGAAAGGACTTGATAGGATTTGGGTAATCGATGATCGATTAGCTAGGTTCGCCATTTTCTTCCGAGCCATAAGATGGACTCCATTGGATCGCTTGATGGAATTATATCCATGGGGCATCCTTGGGTATCATTTCGATAGTGATTCATGATTCACCTTACGATTCGCAAAGTCTCCCATCGGTTATGAGTATAGAGCTCCACTCTGGTACAGTTATGTATCTTTGATAGATGGTCGATATGTTGAGAGAGTATATAAGAGCTGGAAATATAATATTCGAGCTCAGTACCCCACTTAGTCACTTGAGGTGTGACTTTTCTCAGGATACTTGAGATGATGATTGTGACATCTCGTACAAGTATATAAGTCAGAAATTTGGGGACCAAATTTTTATAAGTGGGGGAGAATGTAAAGTATGAAAAAAAAATATATGGATTAAACCCTTTAATTAATTGGGATTAATTAGGCTTAATTAGTGGGCTTGATCCCTAATTGGGTTTGGGTTGGAATAGGGTTAAATCCATTGGGCTTGGGCTGGAAATTGGATTGGGCTGGAAATTGGGCTTGGGCTGAACCGGCTGAGCTGAACCAAATTGATTTGGGTTTGAGTTGGGCTTAACCTGGGTTCGATTGGGCTTGAACCGGTAGAGGTGGACTAAACTGCTGAACGAGCCGATCAACATTTCACTCGAGATTTCTTCCCGATTGCGATTTCATCCTCTTCCCATTTTTCCCATACGAGCTCTACGTTGTCGCCTCTACGGCACTCGTTTTCCGCTGCCCCGCGCGAGGCCTTCTACGGCGCAGCCGCCATCGCCTGCCGTCGTCGCCTAGCTCGCCGCGCCGTCGCCACCGCGAGAGGACGATCCGCCATCGCCGACGCCGAGTCCGGATTCGGCCTTGCCACATCACGGCCGCCTCGCCATCGATCCGCCAAAGATCCCGTGAGCAGATCGCAAGTTCAAAGGGAAAATGGGGCCGACGGTGAACTCTACTCGTCGACCTTCTCGAGTTGGATTTGAGTCGCTCAACGAGCAACCTCCTAGGCGTTGCTAGAGTGAATGGCCGAGCGTGAGGGGGCCGTTGCCGCGTTGTCGAGCTAGGTAGGATCGATCTCCTTCCTTCTTTGAGATGTGAATTGAGATCTTGGCCGTGGATTCCTGATTTAGCGTTAATCATGGTTTTTGGGCGAGTGATTGGATTGGCGTCGTTGTATTACTTGGTGAACAGGAGGCCGCCGGTGAAGTTTTGGCCGAGAGAGGTTGTGTTTCTTTTTTCCTTTTGGTTTCTCTCAGAATCGTGAATGCTGTGAGGTATCAATGTTGTGAGATTCGATGGATGGTTGATCAATTGCTAGCATGATTTAGAGTCTGTTCCTTCTAATTATTGTGGTTACAGTCGATTATTGAGATCGAGCTGATGGGTGCTGCATTCACCTTCACGTAGCAATAGATAAGCAGTTGAATCTGTGATGTTGGGCAATCAATAAAGAGTGGTGTATAGGGAGGTTGTTCTCGCATCAGGTGGAGCCAGAATTGGATTAGTGAGGTAGGTGAATTTGGATTTGATATGGATGAATGGGGTAGATTGATTGATATATGAGTTCATTCATCTTATAGCAACAGATTGTTGATGCAGCCTATATGTTATTGAATTTTTGGTAAATTGTGTATGATAGGTTGTGAGCTCTAGAGTTCAGATTGGTTATGATGGATTGGATTGGGATAGTCGAGTTTTAACACGTATTCGGGAAAGAATGTGAATTATAGAACGAATTGGTATTTTGTTGTATGATTATTAGAGACTTGTACTTAACCGTAATTTGTTACTATTGTACAGGTTTGGGATACGAAGCGGGTCCGCGGCCGTGAGGATTATTCGAGCTTCGTATCAGGTGGGTAATATCTACCTGGTCCGGTAGTTTGATCAATTCCAGTGCATGATCTTGGATATGTATGTTTATACCTGTTTACCTTAAATCCACTCATGTTTAATCATATGCTTGTACTGCCTTGACCTTTGAGATATAAACTCTGGTACTTCATTGATTATCTAGCTCGGATAGGAACTATAAACCCTATTATGTATTAGCTGATGGATGTTCAGTAAGTACAGGAGGTTAGGGTTATCTTTGTGACTTCAGATTGGGTTACTGTATTACATCACTAGGGTTAGGTGATGGATTGGATTATGGAGTCGATCGTGATATCATAACCGTATTAGTGGTGCATTTATGGTGGATCTCATTGCCTGTGCATAGATAAGTGTATGGTTGTCAGTATGTGACCATGACTAGAGGTCTTAGCGTGGTGGACTGTCAGATGAGTATGACTCTTTGTGCGATAGAGAGAGTCTTGTGATTGTAGTCCTTGCATAGTTGACTTTTGGTTGACCAGGACTCCCCATGGGATAGGGAGTGAGGCGAGGATACATGTATGGAGCTATGCATCATTACATTGCATGCATGCTGACGACTAGGTCTCCCTTGTGGATGAGACGGGTCGTCGGTCATCCTGCCTCCCCGGCCACTCGGGGTAGTGGTAGCAGGGTTGAGGGCGAGCATTGGATGCGCGCTCGCCACTAGGGATGGTGGTAGGCCGGAGATGCGACCGCCACTGAGCAGAGTGGTGTTAGCACTCGCCCACTATAGACGGTGGTTGTGTGACGTGCAGTTGTCCTGTGTGCAGAGCTCGTCTACTCATGGGTAGTGACGGAGCGACCAGCAGCAGGGACCCCCGGGGAGTAGTTAGCTTTTTACGCTTATATGCTACTCATTCATACTACCCAACTCGGTCACTCGAGAGTAGTGGCGGCTGGAGTCGGGCTAGTCGTCATGTCGTGCCACCCGGGCCATACTGGGGTCGTGGTTGGACGGGTCCGCAGACATGGCCATGCATATGCATTGCTGATATATATGTATGCATGTATTTGATATATGTTTTACATATGCCTGTGAGATGCTGCATTTGATTGAGCTATGATTGTTGCACATGCTTGTACATCATGATACATGCCATTTGTATTTTATTTACTGCTATGTGTTGAGCATGATACATGCGTTGATTCAGACTGTTATATGCATTTGATTAGCATCATGTCATTGTGTGGTACAGACCGGGTTATTATACAGGTGATCATATATCGCATATATCCGAGTATTGGTAGTAGGGATTGACACGTACATTATATGGGTTATGTTATTGTATATCCGCCGATGATATAGCTTATGGTGTTGCGCATCGCCGTACGCTGGTACATTACTTTATGTTGATTGATCGCTTAGTATATACATTGCGTATGACTTTACTGTAGTTACTTGTTATTAGAGTTGGATAGGACTGTATGTCTATTGGACTCATGTTGTATACCTGTAGATCTTCACATGTATACTTGTAGATCTATCCTTATATGTTGTTCATGCACTTTCTATATATTACCCCTGAGTTTATACTCACCACCCCGACCACAGGCTTCTGTCGCCGCATAATGGTAGAAGATTTCTTGACGCTCGAGCTCCCCGGTGATCCCATCTCACACGGACGAATGGACCTATTTTGTATTGTTGTATTACTATGGATTGTCGTTTTGTGGTTTTAACTGTATTGTTTCCATATCTCGTGATATACTGAACGATTGTATGTATTTGGCTTTTATTTATGCTGTTCTTCTATTATGTTTCTTGTTGTGTCAAGTCACTCCGGAGTGCACAGTTGGGTCATTGTATCTTGTTGATCTGTTTGTATTGTTTCCGCTGTGTTTATTATGTTTGATATGATGATATCTGCGTATATCATATTGTTGTTGTGGGCCTACGGGCCTTGTATTAACCCGATATGTTGCCACGTACAGGGGAGATGCCGTCCATTTGTTTTTCGGCACGGCATACTCTCGGGGCGTGACAATTTTATTGGTGTTAGAGCCCTAGGTTGCGAAGTCCATTTTCGGATTTGATTTCATTCGGACATCGAGTTTTGCTTTACTCGGTCTTGGTTTTGTGAGTTCTGGGATCTGGCTGTTGCGGACATCTCCGAGCTACAAGGATTAAGGTATGTTAACTGTTATTACATATCCTTCTGTTGGCTATGCATTTAGTTGCTTATAACAGTGCATGACTTGTAGGATATTGGTTATTATACGTAACTGTAGTTTTGGTTTGACCACGGGAATGATATGTTGAGGTTATTAGACATGTATCTGCTATCGAAAAGGTAATTACCTTTGAGAGCCGACTGATACCGAGTCGGAAAGCAGGAGTTTGGTAGTCACATCTCTTGTGGAGATCAAGGATTACGGTCCTAAGATTTTCACTAATTATGTTAGTCAGATCATTACCTATGGGGTAATGAACTACGCGAGTATACTATTGCGGATGCAGATAGTAGAAAATTAGTGGATGATATTCATGGGGATTTTGATCCTCGGACTGATCGTTCTAGGTCGTATAACATTGGGAGTACTTTTGGAGTACTTGACTCGGGTCATACGAAGATAGTAGTGTTAGTGGAATACCATTATCCGGATCTAGCCGGTAGTTGGTAGAAGAAATGGGAAGTAACCTACGGGAAATAATGTATCACTTGGTCACAGTTCAGTGATGTTGTGAGATAGTATTTCCCCACGTCATTTTCTTTGACTCATTGTCAAGAAATTCTTGGGCTTTAGGTCGAGTGATCGTTTGGTAATGGAAGTACCATGCAGAGTCGTTAGACTTGCGAAAGTTACACCCATTTAATAGCCCAAGAATGTGATTGGGTTGGTTTTGGCCACCCACGGGTTATCGGTTGACATCTTGATCATGATGTTTGGATCTCCTACCAGATCCTACCGGAAGTGTATAGACCGAGTCATGTGTATAGAAATGACTCCGTAGTAAGTGTTTTAAAGAGTTGGAGATTTGATAAGCAGATATTGCAAGTCAAATTATTGGAATTCGAAGTCTCCGAATGTTTGACAAAAGAAACAAGATTAAAGTCATGAGTCACGAGCGACTATTGGAGAGTTTTTCGATCATAGAAGACCGATTGCAGATTGTCAGCAGCTTCTCATGATTATCAGCGAACTCAGGGGAAAGACTCCGAAGGGAGATTGTGTGCGTGCAGTGCGGGTCACGACGAGACACAGAGCCAGATTATCCGATGGACCATTGTATCTGTTTCTACTATAAGTAGCCGGTATCTACGAGGAGAGTATGTATTTTGAAGACTCAATTGAAGACTATGGATGATGCTTTCGAGCGGACGATCCACAACCTCGAAAGTCGAGATCATTACAGAAGAATGAATTATCCCATCAGCAACGATCTACTACCTCAGATATAGTTGGAGCTCTTTGATACTTTCATCCGGAAGAAGTAAGTTACTCAGCAGTATCAGCCGAAGACATCTCAGAAGATTCAGACATTCAGACAACAACTGTTACCTTCCCAGGCGTAGTTATGATTTGTTCAGAGGAGAGAGAGTATACGACAATGGTCGTATCTATGCGGTATTCTTCAGTTGCAGCAGTACCTTTCGTAGAGTTGGAGCGTGCTACGATGTTGACAATTCTTCAGTATTTTACAGCCGGATGTGTATCTTTTGCCAGTACAACAGTGGTTATCATCTCCGTGCAGTTGTTTCAGTTTCTACCTCCGTTTTCAGCAGTTGATTTCATTTCCTCCATGGCAGATTTTTGTAGCTACTTGAGCTCAGTCGTCCAGAACAGATGTTGGATGAGTTTACATGATTACTCGAGAAAAAAATATGGAAGACCAAGGGATCAGTCCTTCGGGGTATTACTTTAGGTTATCCTATTTGCGGATATATCGAGAGATACTGGTAGTTTACAGGTATCTTTGTCTAGAACATTCTTGGATAGGGTTCGAAGGGTTCCTATTGACTTGTGGGTTGGGGATTTTTCTCTACCGTCAGTTGAGATGTTGATCAACAATCAAAGTCAAGGGATACCCTTAGCCTTTGCTAGACATACCTCTACTATAGACATATCCTTATGGATAGTTAGATTGTTGGAGTGTTGGTATACTAGGACTCTCGGATGTACGTATAATTCGAGAGTATTCGGATATAGTTTTGGATAAACTCCTAGGCTTGCCACTACATGGGCAAGTGGAATATGCGATTGAGGTGATTTCGGGAATAGTCCTGATATTGGGGACCTCGTACCGGGAGATGAGTTTATGGGTATCAGTGTTGCTAAACACTATGGGAGATTTATCTGCCTCAGTGTTTCTTCTTGAGAAGACTTGTAACTCTTTGTTAGAAGAGAGTCAGACTTTGAGTCTATGCATCAATTATCGACGATTGGAATGCAGTAGTTGTTGTGAATGAATATCCTTCGTTGTGGATAGATGATTTGTTTAGATCAGCTAAATGACACCTGTGTATATCCTAGGGTTGGCCTACGACTGGAGGTTTGATACTGTAGTGACTTAGTGTCATACAATTATCATTGTCAGTGTGATGATTGAGTTATCTGTAGCTTAGAGTAAAAGGATGCAGGTGTGTGAAGACGACATTTCATACTTGGTATGAATTTTAGGAGATGTTGATAATGTTGTTAGACTTATCGACGATTTAGTCGTTCATGAATTTGAGGAATCAAGTACTCTTGGAGTATTTGAGACCAATTGTCATCATATCTGTGGAGGATATATTTATGGATATATTCTAAATCTTGAGGTTAGTTGTTGTTTCCCTAGATTGATTTGGTATTTACCATAGATGAGGATAGGATGTTTTAGAGATACTATACTGTCGACTTGTGAGATCAAGAAGGTGATGGCAATCACCGGTGGAAGTTTGTGAAGCTAGGTCTGTGGCCTAAGGGTGACGACTTTTGGGTCGTGTTAATTAATCTGTCCGATATGGATGGAAGGGTATTGTACACAGATGCAGCATTTCAGGGATTGGAGAGATTCCGATGCAGTTGTATGAGACGTGTCTTATGCTTACGCTTGAGGAATAGCGAGATTAGTTATTCTTGTCTTCCGGTCACTTATAGTGCCGTGACAGAGTGAATTTTGGATATTAGATTAATTTCTCTTGTGAGAATAAATCTTCGTCTCTAGGAAAGGATAGTGGTTCCCAGAGTTGCATTCGCTTTAGGAAGTGTTGTTTCAGGAGACTCTTCATTCGAGAGTGATGATTTATTCGGAGTGTATCCGAAAATAGTGAGTATTGAAACGTTCCGGTTGGTGGAACGATATATGGGACACGGTTGATTGCGTAGTTTGGTGTTGGGTATGCCAACAAGCAAAGGTGGAAGATTAGTGACCAGGGGTTACGTGCGAGATAAAAGTGGAGCCTAGTGCGTTAGACTGTTGGGAGATTATCTAGAAATCGGAAAGGACTTGATAGGATTTGGGTAATCGATGATCGATTAGCTAGGTTCGCTCATTTTCTTCTGAGCCATATGATGGACTCCATTGGATCGCTTGATGGAATTATATCCATGGGGCATCCTTGGGTATCATTTCTGATAGTGATTCATGATTCACCTTACGATTCTGGTAAAGTCTCCCATCGGTTATGAGTATAGAGCTCCACTCTGGTACAGTTATGTATCTTTGATAGATGGTCGATATGTTGAGAGAGTATATAAGAGCTGGAAATATAATATTCGAGCTCAGTACCCCACTTAGTCACTTGAGGTGTGACTTTTCTCAGGATACTTGAGATGATGATTGTGACATCTCGTACAAGTATATAAGTCAGAAATTTGGGGACCAAATTTTTATAAGTGGGGGAGAATGTAAAGTACGAAAAAAAATGGATTAAACCCTTTAATTAATTGGGATTAATTAGGCTTAATTAGTGGGCTTGATCCCTAATTGGGTTTGGGTTGGAATAGGGTTAAATCCATTGGGCTTGGGCTGGAAATTGGATTGGGCTGAACCGGCTGAGCTGAACCAAATTGATTTGGGTTTGAGTTGGGCTTAACCTGGGTTCGATTGGGCTTGAACCGGTAGAGGTGGACTAAACTGCTGAACGAGCCGATCAACATTTCACTCGAGATTTCTTCCCGATTGCGATTTCATCCTCTTCCCATTTTTCCCATCGCGACCTTCACCGCGCTCGATCGCAGCCCTCCGCCGCCAGCTGAGCTCGACTCAGTGGTCACCAGCCTCGCCGGAGCTCTACGTTGTCGCCCTCTAGTCGGCGTGCAGCCCTGTCTTTCCGCTCGTCGACCGCCGCGAGGCCTTCGGCCGATGCGCAGTCGCCTTTTCGTCGTCAAAGCCTAGCCTGCTGTCGCCGTCGGCCCTGCTCGCCGCGAGGACGATCTGCCATCGCCGACGCTCGAGTCCGGGATTCCGGTGCCTTGCCACTGCTGACCGCCTCCAGCCATCGTATCCGCCGGCATCCCGTGAGCAGATCGCGAGTTCAAAGGGAAAAAGGGGCCGACGGTGAACTCTACTCGGCGACCTTCTCGAGTTGGATTTGAGCTGTTCAACGAGCAACCCTCCTTGGCGTTGCTAGAGTGAATGGCCGAGCGTGAGGGGGCTGGTTGCCGCTTGTTGCCGGAGCTAGGTAGGGATCGATCTCCTTCCTTCTTTGAGATGTGAATTGAGATCTTGCTGTGGATTCCTTGATTTAGCGTTAATCTGTGGTTTTTGGGCAGTGATTGGATTGGCGTCGTTGTATTATTACTTTGAGCAGGAGGGGCCGGGTGAAGTTTTGGCCAGAGGTTGTGTTTCTTTTTCCTTTTGGTTTCTCTCAGAATCAGTGAATCTTTGTGAGGTATCAATGTTGTGAGATTCGATGGATGGTTGATCAATTGCTAGCATGATTTGTTCCTTCTAATTATTGTGTTCTGATCGATTATTGAGATCGAGCTGATGGGTGCTGCATTCACCTTCACGTAGCAATAGATAAGCAGTTGAATCTGTGATGTTGGGCAATCAATCAAGAGTGGTGTAGAGGGAGGTTGTTCTGCACAGTCAGGGGTGGAGCTGTAATTGGATTAGTGAGGTAGGTGAATTTGGATTTGATATGGATGAATGGGGTAGATTGATTGATATATGAGTTCATTCATCTTATAGCAACAGATTGTTGATGCAGCCTATATGTTATTGAATTTTTGGTAAATTGTGTATGATAGGTTGTGAGCTCTAGAGTTCAGATTGGTTATGATGGATTGGATTGGGATAGTCGAGTTTTAACACGTATTCGGGAAAGAATGTGAATTATAGAACGAATTGGTATTTTGTTGTATGATTATTAGAGACTTGTACTTAACCGTAATTTGTTACTATTGTACAGGTTTGGGATACGGGCGTCCGGCATGTGAGGATTATTCGAGCCGTATCGGTGGGTAATATCTACAGTCCTAGTTTGATAAATTCGATTACATGATCTTGGATATGTATGTTTATACCTGTTTACCTTAAATCCACTCATGTTTAATCATATGCTTGTACTGCCTTGACCTTTGAGATATAAACTCTGGTACTTCATTGATTATCTAGCTCGGATAGGAACTATAAACCCTATTATGTATTAGCTGATGGATGTTCAGTAAGTACAGGAGGTTAGGGTTATCTTTGTGACTTGATTAGTTCTTGTATTACATCACTAGGGTTAGGTGATGGATTGGATTATGGAGTCGATCGTGATATCATAACCATATTAGTGGTGCATTTATGGTGGATCTCATTGCCTGTGCATAGATAAGTGTATGGTTGTCAGTATGTGACCATGACTAGAGGTCTTAGCGTGGTGGACTGTCAGATGAGTATGACTCTTTGTGCGATAGAGAGAGTCTTGTGATTGTAGTCCTTGCATAGTTGACTTTTGGTTGACCAGGACTCCCCATGGGATAGGGAGTGAGGCGAGGATACATGTATGGAGCTATGCATCATTACATTGCATGCATGCTGACGACTAGGTCTCCCTTGTGGATGAGACGGGTCGTCGGTCATCCTGCCTCCTCGGCCACTCGGGGTAGTGGTAGCAGGGTTGAGGGCAGAGCATTGGATGTGCCGCGCTCGGCCACTAGGGATGGTGGTAGCTGGAGATGCGCACCTGGCCATTGAGCAGAGTGGTGTTAGCACTCGCCCACTATAGACGGTGGTTGTGTGACGTGCTTGTCTGTGCGAGCTTCGTCTACTCATGGGTAGTGACGAGCGACAGCAGTGGACCCGGGGAGTAGTTAGCTTTTACGCTTATATGCTACTCATTCATACTACCCAACTTTCGGTCACTTTCGAGAGTAGTGGCTACTGAGTCGGGCTAGTCGTCATCCATGCCACGTACCACCCGATCTTGGGAGTCGTGGTTGGACGGTCATGATTATGGCCATGCATATGCATTGCTGATATATATGTATGCATGTATTTGATATATGTTTTACATATGCCTGTGAGATGCTGCATTTGATTGAGCTATGATTGTTGCACATGCTTGTACATCATGATACATGCCATTTGTATTTTATTTACTGCTATGTGTTGAGCATGATACATGCGTTGATTCAGACTGTTATATGCATTTGATTAGCATCAGTACGGACCGGGTTATTATACAGGTGATCATATACTGTTCATATGTCTGAGTATTGGTCAGGTATGGGATTGACCTGGTACATTATATGGGTTATGTTATTGTATATCTGTCAGGATGATATAGCTTATGGTGTTGCAGACCGTCAGGTACGTTGGTACATTACTTTATGTTCAGTTGATCAGTTTAGTATATACATTGCGTATGACTTTACTGTAGTTACTTGTTATTAGAGTTGGATAGGACTGTATGTCTATTGGACTCATGCTGTATACCTGTAGATCTTCACATGTATACTTGTAGATCTATCCTTATATGTTGTTCATGCACTTTCTATATATTACCCCTGAGTTTATACTCACCACCCCTGGACCCTGGGCTTCCTGTCGCCCAGATAACAGGTAGAAGATTTCTTGGACGTTCGGAGCTCCGCCAGCTGATCCCATCTCACACCGGACGAATGGACCTATTTTCCGTATTGTTGTATTACTATGGATTGTCGTTTTGTGGTTTTAACCTGTATTGTTTCCGTATCTGTGATATACGGACGTATTGTATGTATTTGGCTTTCGCTGTTGCTTCTATTATGTTTCTTGTTGTGTCAAGTCACTCCGGAGTGCACAGTTGGGTCATTGTATCTTGTTGATCTGTTTGTATTGTTTCCGCTGTGTTTATTATGTTTGATATGATGATATCTGTGTATATCATATTGTTGTTGTGAGCCTACGGCCTTGTATTAACCCGATATGTTGCCACGTGTGGGGAGATGCGCTTTTTTACGGCATACTCTCGGGGCATGACAGGACTAGCAAGTATGGGGACACCATACTTGAGGTTAAAACCTCATATGGCGATCAATTGATTGATCGATCGCCATGGGGCGGCGATCGGCCCGATGGTTTAGCGTGAGCGGAACACTCCATTGATGGCCATTGCTGCGATCGGCTACGAATCACGGCGATCGATTGCCAATGTTGGCGATCATTGTGGGAATCTTGTTGGAGTTTTTCCAACGTGGATCGAGCCGTTGTCTCACAACAATGGCATCGATCGTGATGTCTTATGGCGATCGTGATCGGAAAAATCCCGGCCTTGAGGATATAAAGGAAGCTCGGAAGGAGGGTTTTTGTAGCAATTTTTCTTGGGCGAATTGTGTAGGATCGAGTAAACCGAGAGAGGGGGTGAATCTCGGTGTTTAATAATTGTTTGGTTGCTTTTAAAATGAGTACGCAACAGAAATGAAATGCAATAAAAGATACATTAATTTACTTGGTTCACAACCTGGACTGGATTGCTACTCCAAGGCCCATAGCTCTGCCACGAACTACCTCGATGGGCAATATCTATAATGCCCTCCGATTCGAGAACTCTCGACTTCGGAGGGAGTTCACTTTTACAAATGTAAGAGAAGAGTAACAATCTACTCTCTCTTTAATATTGAATTTAAAAGCGAAAATAAAAAAGGTAAAGACTACTTTATACCGACACAAAATGTAGTAGTGGATGCAACTTGAGGTGTCGAAAAAGAGTCCTTCTGAATGGTTGAAACTCTTGTGATCGTGAGGAAATTTTGGCAGCACTTTGACGTATATGAATGATTATATCGAAGTTCCGTCGAGTGCGACTTTTAAACTCTTTCCAATGACTCCACATCACCCCATCGATATGGAATTGTGGTCTTCCAATGATCAATCCTTCACCGACTCCATGTCACTCTGGTCCATCAGAAATTTCTCTTTAGTCAACTCAAACTCTTCAATGACTCAAGCCCTTTCCATCCAAGGCTCGCACGATCTTCGATCGATCACCACCGATCCTCGCCAAATAAGTATCCAATGACCGACATCTCTAGTCGATTGACTTCAATGACTTGAATCAATTCAATGATCGATCCCGCAAAACAGATTAGCACAAAATAAATAATATGAAATGCGATAGTAGTAGTAATATCGCTCAATCTTGACTACTAAGTCCCACGTGGACTTTTCATTGGATCGACACCTAGCTTTGTCCCTCACAGAGGACTCACCTCACCTCTTCACTCGATGAGGCTTACCTCTGGGCTTTGGCCACTCACGGACTTACCATTCTTGACATCCGATCCGACCCACACCACCATCCTCCGGCCCGACCCACCGGACTTTTTTTGCCGATTGTCCGTCTCGACCCAACTGGTCTTCATGCTAAATGTCTGGTCCACGCGACCCATCTGGACTTCATGCCCGTGTCCGTCCTCTTGATCTATCAAGATTTATGCCTAGTATCCTCAACATGACCTACTAGGACTTCCTAAGCTCGCACACTTAACACTTATATTAAATCACACGTGAATCCTAACTCTTAATCAGGGTCCATACATCAAAACTAAGGAGTGATGCTTATCAGATCAACAATCTCCCTTTTGATTATAACACATCGCTAAAGTTAGAGAATCAAATACCAATCTCCATATTTTGATATGTATAAGAAATGAACTTACAACTTTTGTCATGAATATAGATGCATAAATTTAACCATGTATGACATGCATTAATCCTTATCAATTTTGCATCTTCTAATTTTATCTCTCTTCTTCTTAAATTTATATCTTATAATTTTATATCTCTTGTCTCCCCATTTGGCATAGATCAAAATAAGGGTGAAATTAAAGATATGAACTTAGTATATTATATTTTATCAAGACATTTTCAAAAACTACCCTTGAACAATTTAACCTTTTCAAAAATTTTTCAAGAATTAACAACTTTTCCTTGAATAATTAAAATTTTACACTTTTTTATTCAAAATTTTCAAACATTTTCAGAAACTCCCCCTAAAAAATTTAATAATTTTAAAATATTTCAAAAATATTCACAAGTCCCCATGAAAAATTTAAAATTTTCAAACATTTTTTAAAAACTCCCCATTCAAAATTTTTCAAACATTTTTAGAAACTCCCCTTGAAAAATTTAATATTTAAAAAATATTTCAAAATATTCACAAGTCCCCATGAACAATTCAAAATTTCCAAACATTTTTTTTAAAAAACTCCTCATTCAAAATTTTTCAAACATTTTCAGAAACTCCCCCTGAAAAATTTAATATTTAAAAAATATTTTAAAATATTCACAAGTTTTTCAAAAAATTTCAAACTCTTTAAAGTTTTTCAAAACTTCCCCTTGAATTAAGCTTTATAATGTTTAATTCCCATACATCAAAACCCAAAGAGTAATTTTAAAAATCTTTAATCTTTTTAAGACTTAATAATCTTTTCAAAGTAAGTTTTTCTCCTCCTTAATTTAAGTCTAATAAACTTAAAACTATTTAAGCTTTTCAAAGAGCATTCAAGCTTAAGCTTTTCTCCCCCTCAAGATTATTTCTTATCCAATTCCAGCATAATTTTAGAGAATATCATAATTTAGCACAATATTTTTGGTTTCCCCTAGACTCTTGATCTCTCCCTTAAAGTAACATTGTTATATTTATACTTAATTTCTTTTTAAAATAAAATTTTAAATGTCTAACTCCCCCTAGAATTATAATATATCTTAACTCCCCCTTAATTATGTTGATTCTTTTAGAATTAAAGTTGAGTTGTTTAGAATTGAGTTGAATATGTTGATTGGGGTTGAATTAGTTGATTAAGGTTGAATCAATTAAATTGGTTAGGCTAGGTTGTTTAGTTAAGTTTAGGTTGCTGTTTAATTGTATAGTTAAGTTGTTAAGTTTAGTTGTTTAGTTAAGTTGTTAAGTTTAATTACGTTGTTGTTAAGTTTAATTAAGTTATTGTTAAGTTTAATTATGTTGTTGTTAAGTTTAATTAAGTTATTGTTAAGTTTAATTAAGTTGTGATTAAGTTTAATTAAGTTATTGTTATGTTTAATTATGTTATTGTTAAGTTTAATTGTTATTGTTAAATTTAATTATGTTGTTGTTAAGTTTAATTAAGTTATTATTAAGTTTAATTTCATTGTTGTTAAGTTTAACTCCATTGTTATGTTTAATTATGTTATTGTTAAGTTTAATTAAGTTATTGCTAAGTTTAATTACGTTGTTGTTAAGTTTAATTAAGTTATTGTTAAGTTTAATTATGTTATTGTTAAGTTTAATTAAGTTATTGTTAAGTTTAATTATGTTGTTGTTAAGTTAAGTGAATTTAATTTATTTTAGTTAGGTATATTTGTTTAGTTTATGTATAGTACATTAGGTTGAGTTAAATTAAGTTAAGTTTAATTAAGGTAAGTTGTTAAGATAGATTTATTAATCTTGGTTTAAGTATATTAGGTTTAGTTAAGCTACATTAAACTAATTAAGATCTAAATCATCTCACCCAAACTAGGTTTTCAATACACTTATTCTTATGAGTTTTGTGAGATGAAAATTTCTTTTATCTCAATTAAATTTAATGAGCAATTTCAAAGTATTTAAACTTGTGTTAGATTCAAGCTTGGTTTGAGCTAGTCAAGTAGGTTTTTCCAGTATTGACTTTTAGGTCGTGACGAGGCACATGACCTTCTTGGTTATCGAAGCAACGACCACTCCCTAGACAAAGTCAATAAAGGAATCAAGTACTTGATTCACTTTATATTAAGCCTTGGTCTAACTAGTTAAAGACTTAGTGAGTTAGCTTCGGTCAGTTCCACTCGACTTAGTACACCAGGTCGTGGTGAGGCACATGATCTTCTTGGTTATCGAAGCAACGACTATTTCCTAGACATGCACTTCGAAGAGCTTCCCTAACTTACTATCAGCTCACTTATCTTAGTACTAGGTTGTTCAAGTTTAAATTACTTTGTTTCCTATCTAGTCCATTCTAAATTAAGTAAGTAAAGTAAACTAAAGCATGCAAGTATTTAACTAAACAAGGAAACTAGTAAAGTGTTAGTTCCCCCTAAATGGTAGCTAGATTGAGTTTTGTTCACTAAGTGAACTTGACTCTTGGGAACCCTAAATTGATTCGATCCAACTTGGTTGACTAAGCTAGTCTTAGGAACCCAAGCTTGGACTCGACCCTTAGCATTTCTATTAAATAAGGATATGTATGATCTATTTTGTGTCCTTAGCCTTGTATTCGAGTCCGGACTTGTTGTACATGGCTCGTTGAGACCCAAGCATCATGTTGAGATACTTGGAGCCCGAAGTGAACCTTTCCAATAATCTGGTTAGATCTTCTACTTGCCTTTTTAAGATCAAGTTCTCTTCCTCAAGCTTTTCAACTCGAGTTGAGTCTCTATCCTTAATTTGGCAAGTCGAAGTCTTCGAGTTGACTTGCTCCTTAAGTACTTGGACTTCCTCAAGAAGTGAGTCGACTCGATTTTCGGACTTGGCTAGTTTCCTACCTAAGCATGCAATAATGTTATACAATTTATCTTCTTGGGGAGAAGTTACCTCGTCAGAACCTTCGGAAACGGATGCGGATCCATGGCTTCTCTCGGACTCGGACTCGACTCGAGTTTGTCTCGCCTTGACTTCGTCATACGCCATGAGTGCTATGAAGCAATTCGTTGATATTTCCGCGTTCGACTTTTCCGACGATGACTTGTCCAATTTCGCCTTAGATGCTTTCTTCTTTTTCCTCTTTCTTGATTTGGATTTCTTTCCTTTGTGTTCGCTCGCCATCAAAACTAAACCATCCTCGTTGACTCAAGTTAGCCTATTCATGTAAATTAATTAATTTATCCCATAACTCTTCAATTTTGAAGCGGACCGACTGATTTAGCTCCTCATTTGTAAGTCTGCATTGCAAGGTGTTTAAAGCCTTGTAATCGACTTGAGTCTTTTTCCTAAAATTTGCAGTCCATTTCTCCGGATCTATCAATTTACTCGAGTCTTCTATCGGAGCTATGAATCCTTTCCTAATCGAGAATCAGACCTCTAGGTCGGTTTTCAAAAAATACTCCATTCGCCTCTTCCAAGAAGGAAAATCCTCTCTGTTAAAGAGAGGAGGTGAAATGATGCTTAGACCCTCTAAATGTAACATTATCAATGAAATACTTTCTAAGGACAAAAATTAAATTAAATAAAATAAATCTAATATAAAATAATCCTAATATATAGAAAAAATGAATTTAATGAATTTTATAATGTATAAAATGAATTTAATGAAATTAAATATGTAGAAAATGAATTTAATGAATTTTAATATGCAGAAAATGAATTTAATGAATTTTAATATGCAGAATATGAATTTAATATGTAGAAAATTATTTTGAAGAATTTTAAAATGCAGAAAATGAATTTACTATGCAAAAAATTATTTTAAAGAATTTTAAAATAAAAAAAATGAATTTACTATGCAGAAAATTATTTTAAAGAATTTTAAAATGCAAAAAATGAATTTAATATGTAGAAAATTATTTTTAAAGAATTTTAAAATTATTCTAATGCAATAAAAATTATTCTAATGCAATACAAATTATTCTAATACAATAAAAATTATTCTAATACAATAAAAATTATTCTAAAGCAATAAAAATTATTCTAATGCAATAAAAATTATTCTAATGCAATAAAAATTATTCTAATGCAACTTGAAGCTCACGATGGTGGTTTCACCAACTCGGAGCGCTCCTGCTCTGATACCAATTGTAGGATCGAGTAAACCGATAGAGGGGGGGTGAATCTCGGTGTTTAATAATTTTTTGGTTGCTTTTAAAATGAGTACGCAGCAGAAATGAAATGCAATAAAAGACAGTAATTTTCTTAGTTCACAACTCGGACTGGGTTGCTACTCCAAGGCCCGTAGCTCTACCATGAACTACCTCGATGGACAATATCTATAATGCCCTCTGATTCGAGAACTCTCGACTTCGGAGGGAGTTCGCTTTTACAAATGTAATAGAAGAGTAACAATCTACTCTCTCTTTAATATTGAATTTAAAAGCGAAAATAAAAAAGGTAAAGGACTACTTTATACCGACACAAAATGTAGTAGTGGATGCAACTTGAGGTGTCGAAAAAGAGTCCTTCTGAATGGTTGAAGCTCTTGCGATCGTGAGGAAATTTTGGCAGCACTTTGATGTATATGAATGATGATCTCGAGTTATGGTCGAGTGCGACTTTTATAAACTCTTTCTAGTCGACTGGAATGGCTTCCAGTCGACTCCACTTCAGCCCGTCGATATGGAATTCGTGGTCTTCCAATCGACTGAATCCCCTTCAGTCGACTCCATGTCACTCGGCTCCACATCGGGAAATTTCTCTCTTCAGTCGACTCAAACTCTTCAGTCGACTCAAGCCCTTTCCATCTGCGTCGCATGATCTTTAATCGATCACCAACTGATCCTGCCAAATAGGTATCCAGTAGGCTAGACTTCAGTCGACTTGAATCCATTCAGTTGACTGATCCCTGCAAAACAAGATTAGCACAAAACAAATAATATGAAATGCAATAGCAGTAGTAATACTGCTCAATCTCGACTACTAAGTCCCATGTGGACTTTTCGTCGGATTGACGCCTAGCTTTATCCTACAGAGGACTCGGCCTCACCTCTTCACTCGAGGCTTACCTGTCGGCTACCTGCCGGACTTACCATTCTTGACATCCGATCTGACCCACCAGGGCTTCCACCAGCTGTACGGTCTGCTTGAGCTAGCTGGACTTTTTGCTGATTGTCCAGTCTCCTGACCCAATCGGCTTCATGCCAAATGTCCGATCCATGCAACCCATTTGGACTTTATGCTTGGTGTCTGATCCTCCTGATCTGTCAAGATTCATGCCTAGTATCCGGTCAACATGACCTACTAGGACTTCCTGTTAAGCCTGCACACTTAACACTTATATTAGATCACACGTGAATCCTAACTCTTAACTGTGGTTCATACATCAAAACTAAGGAGTGATGCTTACTGCATCAACAAATTGACAGGGATAGTTGGTGCTTTCCAGTCCTTCAAGGCTAGTCCAAGGCAATTAAAGATCAAACAACCAAAGTGCTCTTGTAAAGTGTTTTTCTTTACTTGCATTGTATTTCATACTTGTATTAGCTTGTATCTTTTGTATTACTTAGTGTAATCATTGTAAGGGGTTTCTCCGCCTCCGACTTGTGTCGAGAAGGAGTGTTTATTAGTGGTGTGTGATTGGCATCACTAGAGCTCTTTAGAGCTCGATCCGTAGAGTAGGAACCTTTCAGTTCCGAACCACGTTATATCCTTGCATACTTGTGTTTGTCTTAGTTTTTGTTATTGCTATTATATATATTCTGCTGCGCTAATGAAGATTGTAGAGACAAGCATGAACGAATTCCATCGAGTAACGAAATGAGCTATTCACCCCCTCCCTCTAGCGGTCAACGAATCTTCTATACCTAGGAGGGTCATTAGGAAGGTATCTAGGGAGGTCATCCCTAAGGAATACCTAATTAACCCAATGAGCTCAAATAGGTTTTGGGTTCCTAGTAGAGTGATCGATTCATGCTAGATGGGTTAGGATGTGCCAACCTTGATTGGATGGGTAGTTAACTCAACCATGCCAAAGGTGACACTTTAGGTCATTTTCAAGGTTATGGATACCTTGGAAATGTGGTTTGAATTTATATCCTAAATTATTTTAGGATGTGTCAATATATTTTGAGAATTATGAAAAATCAATCAAATTGACACAAATTAGGTCTAGAGGTCATAGTGTGCCATTTTGGGTTTTTGGCACACTTGGGAAATAATTGACATTATGGAAAAATGTACTTAATAATAACAAATGACAACTAATAGTAAAATTTAGGTATTATTATACCTTTACATTTTATTTTACATTCTTGATTTGCCATATAACATGTCATGACATCATATCTACTTTTAATTATGTAATATGTCATGATCATGCGTAGGATTAAGGTTAAATGTCATGTATGCTTAGATTCCATTTTATGCCATGACATCATGATTATGAGCACATGTTTATTTATATCATCATTAATGCCATAATCATTCATGCATTTAATAAAAATTGATTAAGGACTATGGCATGACTTGAAGTCCCATGTATAAGGGAATCAAGTAGTGTTGCCTTAGAAAAATGCATGAGACCTTAGATTAAGATGAACTAAAACCCACATCTCACATCCAATTGACATGTATGTGTATTGATACACCCTAGATACATGTGAGATGCTAAGATATGAGTTAAGTTCAAGATGCATAGTTTTTTCATCTAGATGAACTAAAACTCATCTAATATCGTGTGTGGATCATTGGGAAAACTTATGTTTAAACCATGTACATTAAGCCTAAAGAACATGATCCAATATAAGGTTTTAAAAATATTTTGAAAAATCTTGGTGAAGTCTATCTTTTGATAGCAATCATCATTGATGAAGTTGATACAAAATAGGGCCAAAACATTGAACTTTTCAATGGTTTTGTGTTTTGTATCAATCTCATTATTTTATGGGTAAAATATTTTTTAAACATTTTTCACCCATTGTATTTATCATAAGTATTATACGTATTAAGTTTCATGATTTTTCAAAATACGTAGAATTACTTATGAATTTTTGAAATTTGATTCTGATAACTGAAAATCAGATTTTTCAGTTATCAGTCGACTGCCCTTGTTGGCAATCGACTGATGGGCATGGTAGTCGACTGTTTACTGATAGAGTCGACTGCCAGGTCTGATGTTGAGTTAACAAGGTTTGTTTAACCTGATTTCAGCTATGGTAAGGTTCCCTAACCACTCCTAACCCTAGGATATACTTTGGAAAGCATTAGAAAGGGTGAAACTCCATTGGATATGAATTAAGAGAGTTGTTTATGGTGTGTATCAATTTTAAGGTGAGTGAAAGTTTAAGTTTGAACTTTTAATCTTAATTTTGATGGTTTAGAGTTCCTATAGGCTTAGAGATTTCCTAAGGACATTGTTGGTGCAATGGTCAAAGGGGAGCAAACCTTTAGGGGGAGTTATCCATCTTGGGATGATGGATGTGTTTTTTTCTTTATAAGGGGAGAATGTTATCAATTGATGTTATCAATTGTAGGAGAATGTCATCAATTGGAAATTGGTGGGAGAATGTGAGAAACCCAATTTGGAAATTGGGAGAGTTTATAGGAGTGCCTCTCTTTAGTAATATGAGACTTTTCACTAGGAAGAGTGAAGGCATCCTAGATGTTTTTGGACCAAGGGAGAGATTGTAAGATCTCATTGGACATGAGACATTGACCTCCTTGGGGTGAACCTTTTTTATATATGTCAAAAAGGGGGAGAACTTATGGGGAGAATTACCAATTTGGGAGAATTGGTAAAGAGTTTTGAGTTAGGTGGCCTAACTCAAATGGTTTGTTTGTGGTTTTTGTCAAACATCAAAAAGGGGGAGATTGTTGGTGCAATCGGCCCAGGTCACGATTAACTAGATTCGAGTTTGACTCGAGAGGTATTTTGATGTTAGACAAAAACGTCTGACAATGTGATTGTCATGGTAAAGTCCAAGTCTTGAGTACTTGGCATGGAAAGTCCAAGTGAGACACTTGGCATTTGGAAAGTCCAACATGGGTTGGCAAGGAAAGTCCAAGGGGTTTGATATTGGCGGCGTAAAGTCCAAGCGGGAGTCTTGGCAGCATAAGTCCAAGCGGGAGTCTTGGCAGCATAAACCCAAATGTTCCTTGGCGGTATAGACCGACTTAGCATGACAATAGGCGATGGAAGCACCTGAAGGCTAGCATATGGATGAACAAGTCATGGATGACTTGGAGGGATCCAATAGGCATGAGGCTGACGGAGGTGGCTAGAAGTCTTAGGTCTAGGCTAAGGGTAGTCTAGCAAGTATGAGGGCATCATACTTGGTGTGAAACCTCATGGTTGAGGTTATCAGTTGACTAAAACTTTGTACCAGTCAACTAGTCAAGTGTTTTAACACTTGGCAGCCGAGTCAACGTGTATCAGTCGACTGGGATTATGACCAGTCGATTGTTGTGAGTTGACTTAGGCTCAACTGCCATAGAATCCTTGGCAATCGACTGTTAGTATTGGGCAGTCGACTGCTGGTCGAGGCAACGAGCACAAAATTCTGAGTCGATCGGGCGCCACGGGCACCCACGGATGGTATTGGAAAGTCGATCGTTGATCGAGGTAACGAGCATAGAATGTTCGGTCGATCGGGCGTTGGCTACTGACCTTGGCGATCGATTGATGGTTAATGTCACGATCGATAGTGTATCCATTGGAACTTATCCAACGTGGCTCGAGTCGTTGTGAGACAATGACTATAGAAGCAGTTGACTGATGGTCTCGATCAGTCGATTGCTAGGCAAAATCTAGCTCGATTGCAGGTTATAAAAGTAGCTCGTAGAGAGGGATTTGGCCAAGGTTTCTTGAGGAGTTTTGGGGTGATTTGCTGCTGCAATTCAGGGTCTCCAAGTGCAACTCAAGCAACCAAACAAGCAAGCTTCCAAAAGATCGATTGTAAAGTTTTCTTTACATTCTTTTGTCGTATTTCATTTGTAATTGCTTGTATTTCATTCTTATTATTGTAAGAACCATTGTAAGAGGTTTTCTCCACCTCCGGATTGTTCCGAGAAGGAGTTATTGAGTAGTGGTGTGTGATTGGCATCGCTAGGGCTCATTCGAGCCCAATCCGTGGAGTAGGAATCATTCGGTTCCGAACCACGTTACATCTTGTGTAGTGCTTGTGTTCTTGTTGTATTTGTTTTTATCTTTATCATTCCGCTGCATACTAATGAGAATTGTAGCAAGCACGATCGAATTCCATCATCGACAACGCATCGAAACGCTATTCACACCCTCTAGCGGTCAACGATTCCCTAACAAATAGTGCCTACAAGAACCAATCGATTATGGTTAACGTACAGTCCGATCCGATCCCTTCAACTTATATGTCCCAGTCAAATCTACAACTATTGGTACATCGAGAGTTGTATATTGATTTGACAACCATGTGATGTATCTTATAGTGACATCGCATGTGCAACTAGGAAACTCCTTTCCTAAAGCACATTTTACAGCTTTGACCAAAGACTTCATTCACTATAGAACAATACATTGCATAGGATATCCACACCCATGGGTGTGTGGTGAATCCCTATCTACAATGCACTGTCTCTTATATGTTTTGTTATTGCACCCAATCTCATCACCTGATGGCCCCAATAGAGTCGGTAAATGAGTCAAAGTACAACCCCAGTGTATAGAGTCTTAGTGCTATCCCGGGTCATAAGGACTACTAGAGTACAATCACAACCAAAGACTTATCCACTCGATAAATGATAACCACTTGAAAAGTCCGAGTGAGGATAGTTTAATGAACTCATCACTTGAGCACCCATCTGTATGCTTGAACATCTCTATGTCCTTACTAATGAAATGTGGTACACTACATCACAGATGCTAGTCTCTAGCTCGAGCGACCATTTATCCTTGTTTATTGGTGGCTCAATTGAATAGGAACAGGTTTAGAATATACAGTGAATATCGATGTATTTCATGAGGATCATCATATGTACTATCACATCTCACTATGGTATATTCAAGGACTTTATCTATGAATCTAGCATGGGTATCAAGATAAAGTAAATACCACACTTATTTGAATTATATTAAAATAAAATATGTTTGTACATAAGAGCCAACAAAGTCCTAGCCAACAGTTGGCTTGTAGGGCACCTACTCTAACAAACTCTCACTTGGCCTAATGCCAACTACTCACTAGTTTTAAACCCATCAATTTGTGATGCTTTTCAAATGATGGTCCTGGCAAGGGCTTTATAAGTGGATCAACATGAAGGTTTTGTGGAACTGAAGCTCTGATACCACTTGAAGGTAGGAAACTTTGCTTCCCACTTTAACTCGGTCGCTTGTTCATGGCAATCCCTTCTACGTCCCCGGATAAAAAAAATTTATCCATGACAAGAGGGATTACCCAAGCAACCATGTCATCGTTGTGCTATTCGATTAGAGTAGTCACTTGAACAAACTTGTTATTCAAGTAACCAACCTCTATTCTACGAATAGCCGCGGAATAGACGATGTACGAATCACCGATTTTTGTGTTTATGTTCGGGGTCCAAGTTATATTAGACACAAAATAGAATATATAACATTCATATAATTGAAAAACAAATATAAACATGTTACAAAAGAAAATAGACAATCGATATACCTCTCGATCTTCTATTGTATGACCTTCCTCCTTTTGGACATCGTGTGGGCGACGATCTACCAAAAGTTGAAGCTCCTAGATCACCAATCTTCCTTCCTTGTTCACTCCGAACAAGAGAAAGTATAGAAACAAGACCCTTCTCCTTCCTTTAGCCAACCAACCACAAGCTTGCCGCCGACCAACAAGGAAAAGGGATGAGAAGGATGGATGCCGGCCAAGAGCTCCAAGGGAGGACCCTAAGCCTTGTTTCCACCGGCCAAGGAGAGGAGAAGAGCTAGCTTTGGACACTGGCCAAGGGAGGGAAGGATGGTATGGGCACCGGCCACCAAGGGAGAAGAAGAAGATAAGGAAAAGCTTTCCTTATTTGGTGCCGCCAACCCCAAACCCTAATCTCCAAGCTTGCCGCCCACCTTAGCCCTAATCCTATCTCTAATGGGATTCCTTCTTGCTTCCCACCCCCTCCTCTCCTTTTATAGAGTTAGGGATAAACCTTGTTTTAATCTTCACCATTGGTTCTAGGGATTTAATCTCAACCGTCGGATCTAGAGATTTAATCTCAACTGTCAGATCTAGAGATTTAATCTCTACCTTTGGATCTAGAGTTTTGTTTTCATCCATTGGATCTAAGCTTCATGAAGTATTAATAGGTTACAATAGGGACCATGAGGAGGAGTTGGATCTTGGCCACCCAATGGATCAAGCCCACATAAAGTCCGATTCATTAATGATAATCCAATCCACTAAAGGATTATCATTGATCTACCTCACCAACCCCCATAAGTTAATATGGGCTCCATATATTATTTGTACATTTTTCTCCCCATGTTTAAGATCTCGAATGTCCATCGATTAATTAATTTACTAACCATTAATTAATCAACATCTAACTCCATGAGTAGTACCACTCAATCTTTTCATCATGTCAGACCAAGTCCACCTGCAGGGTTTACATGATGAATCTTATGAGCTCCTCAAGGGGACATCATCATCCTAATATATAGGATACAGTTTCCTCCTATAATCAACGACACACCATATAAATAATATCATTTCCTAACTTACCGAGCCTATCGATTTAATCTATAAATCTTGCCCATTGGTAAATCAAAGAAATGAATACTAAGTATATGTGTCTGTTATTATATCGGGATTAAGAGTATGTACAATATAATATCTGAGGTCCAATTCGATTATGTAGTCAGCAATAAATCTAATCACCTCTAAGTCGGTCCTGCTCAATACACACAAAGTGTACTAGTGTGATTCTATGGTCAAGACAAACCAATACCAAATCACACTACAACCATACCAATGGTTTGTCCAAAGCCATCTCGGTTGTGAGCCTATATTTATACTTTACAAGGAGCCGATAACATGATCTCCCGGGTGACACCACACACCATGTTATCTATAATATAATGTATTAGCCCCCGGGGGCACGGCGTGGTGGTTCCGAGCAAAGGCCTCCTCTGGATATGCCTGGGGTCGATTCTGCCCATTAGCAGCGCGCGCTGGGTGGGTGGTGGTGCTCGATGCCCCCCTTTCCCAGCGTGGTCGGCCCATCAGACGCCCATGAGCTCGTATGCCACGGGCCACCCATCCTCCCGATTTACCCTCATCAACCGGTGGGGACTCTAGTTGAAGGCCTTGGGGCGGGGCCGATTGGCCCTGTGGATTAGTGGGCGCAAGCCCAATACCACAGGTTAATCAAAAAAAAAAAATAATGTATTAGACAATATGCATCACCATAAATATGCAGACAATGATCATGTGATTTTTATTTCAAAATAAAGATGTTCATACAAAAGATAGACTTTTCAGTATACATCCCAACACAACAATATTGTCTGTAGAGGGAACTTTTTTAACTATGATGTCTTCTCTTCCCACTATCTCTCGGATAATGTAGAATTTTCTTAGTATATGATGAGACTTTGGTTCCTTTCTTTGTGCAATAACTCCAGTATTGTCACAGTGAACCTGGATTGGACCATTTCCATTTGGAACAACACCCAACTCTTGGATGAAATTCCTCATCAAAATTGCCTCCTTTGCTTCTTCTGAAGCTGTAATATATTCTGCCTCGTGGTGGAATCCACAATTATGGCTTGCTTGGAACTCTTCCAAGAAACAACACCACCATTTAGTGTGAATACATATCCAGAGGTTGATTTCACATCATCCACATATGATTGGAAGCTAAAATCAGTGTAGCCTTCTAATTTGAATTCTCCAATCCCGTATGTCATGCATAATTCTTAGTCCTTTGCAAGTACTTAAGAATATCTTCCACAACTTTCCAATGCAATGGACTGGGATTTACTTGATATTGACTCATGACACTCAAAGTATATGCTATATCAAGTCTTGTAGATATTGTTGGTGTAATCGACCCATGTCACGATTGACCAGACTCGAGTTTGACTCGAGCGATGTTTTGATGTTCGACAAAAATATATGACAATGTAATTGTCATGGTAAAGTCCAAGTCATGGGTACTTGGCATGGAAAGTCTAAGTGGGACACTTGGCATTGGAAAAGTCCAAGTCTTGAGTACTTGACATTTGGAAAGTCCAACATGGGTTGACAAGGAAAGTCCAGGCATGGGTCTTGGCATGAGAAGTCTAACATGGGTTGGTAAGGGAAAGTCTAAGTTTGAATCTTGGCAATTGAGAAGTCCAAGGGGTTTGATATTGGCGGCGTAAAGTCCAAGCGGGAGTCTTGGCAGCTTAAGTATAATGGTTGGCGGCATAAAGTCCAAGCGGAGTCTTGGCAGTGTAAGTCCAATGTGCCTTGGCGGTGTATACCACATTAGCATGACAATAGCTGATGGAAGCACCTGAAGGCTAGCGTATGGATGAACAAGTCATGGATGACTTGGAGGGATCCGATAGGCGCGAGGCTGACGGAGGTAGCTAGAAGGCTTAGGTCTAGGCTAAGGGTGGTCTAGCAAGTATGGGGGCACCATACTTGGGATAAAACCTTATGTTTGAGGTGTATCAGTTGACTGGGACCTATGGTCAGTCGACTCGTGTGAGTCAACTAGGGTTTGACTGCGGGAATTGGCCTAGCAATTGATTGACAGCATTGGCGCCGATGATAGCTCGAGCAAATGATCGATCCGAGATCACCGATCCCGGGTCAATAATTCTGCCAAAGAACCGAGTCGAGACTTGACTGCTGGGGTTAACATTCGAGTGAAGGCTCGATCAGTCGATTGATGGTTATGATCATTCGACTGATGTCTTATTCGTTGGGTTTTTCCAGCGTGGAACACACCGTTGTCTCACAAGAACAATGTCATCAGTCGACTGATGGTCCCGACCAGTCGATTGATAGGTGAAATCTAGCCCAGATAGAAGCTTTAAAGGGAGCTCGTGGAGGAAGGATTTGGCACCGGTTCTTGGATGTGTTTGGGGCGATTTGTTGCTGCAAATCAGGGTCTCCAAGTGCAATTCAAGCAACCAAAGATCAAGCAATCAAAAGAGCATTTGTAAAGTGTTTTTCCTTTACTTGCATTGTATTTCATATTTGTATTAGCTTGTATCTATTCGTTTATTGTTGTAAACACTTGTACGAGGTTTCTCCACCTACGGATTGTTCCGAGAAGGAGTTTATTTGATTAGTGGTATTGGTGGCATCGCTAGAGCTCTTTAGAGCTCGATCCGTGGAGTAGGAACCATTCCATTACGAACCACGTTATATCCGTGTATTTGTGTTTGTCTTTACTCTTATTATTATTTGTTACAGATATTCCGCAGACTAACAAGATTGTAGACAAGCAAACGAGAATGAATTCCATCGTACGAGCACGACGCTATTCACCCCCCTCTAGCGGTCACCAAATCCCTTACAATTGGTATTAGAGCCCGGGGCTCTTCTACGGACTAACCGTCGGGGGCAAAAGATGCTAGAGGGAAGATGGAGTTTGAAAAACAACTTGGATGGGATATCAACACGCCGGTCCCCTATGCACTTTATGGACGAGAAGGCTTCAATTCATGGAAGGGAAGAATTGAAGACTTTATCATGATGAGGGACTTTGAAGAATGGTCCATTTTGATGGAAGGATTCAAATATCCAAGAGGACCAAAGGGAGGATTCCTCAAGAGGAAGAGATGGAGTGAGGAACAACTCTAAAGATTCGAGAAAAACAAGAAGGTAGCCAAATTTATTATTGATTTGATTCCTAATGACATATTGTGTAGCTTAGGTGAACACATGGATGCCAAGGAGTTATGGAGCCAAGTGGCAAGACTCCATGAGGAGCCCAAAGAACAAGAGTGCTCATCGGCTCAATTGGAGGAGGAGACCGAAGAAGAGAGCACATCATCTTCATCATAAGAGATTGAAGAATCAGAGGTTGAAAAGCCATCAACGTTCGATGGAGAAGAGAAAGAAGAGATGCAAGAAGTCTTCACCTCTATGATTGAGGGAGAGGAGAGATCACCTTCAATACCGGAGCAACCTCAAGAAGAACCATCTACCTCCGGTTGAGGAGATGAAGAATCAACTCTGGCACCAACCACCACCCTAGGTAACTCAAGCATGTTGATTAACAATAAAAATCACATAATATGCTTTAAGTGTAGGAAATTCGGACACTACAAGAGTAAGTGTCCTACACGGGTCAAGAAGTCTCAATCGGTGCCAAAGGTCAAGGATGCCAGTCCCCCAATAATCAAAAGCAAAGAGCAAGTGCTTTGTTTCAAATGCCAACAACCGGAACACTACCGGAGTCAATGCCTAAAAAGGAAAAAGAAGACTCATGAAGGAAGAGCTACATATGTAGGGGGAGCTAAGGCAAACCCTAAGGTAACCTTTAAGTATGCATCTTCTTCATTTAAAAGTCAAAAGCATCCTTTTAATTCACTTGCTATCACTCATGAAAAGCATGCTAGTAAAAATAGGTTTTATTGCTTAAGAGCTAAGAGTGTCAACCTTTCAAATAAGGAAAAATTTGGGACTAATGTCCCTAGAAAAATCATACCTAGGGAAACTATTAATAGAATAGAGGACCACTTAGGTTTTAACCCTAAGTGGACTAGACATATGCCTAGGAAAAACAATGTCCAAAGAATAGATGAAAATAAAAAATTGGACAATTAGAGCTAGAAAATCATGCCTTGAGGTCAAGACTTGCGAAATTAGAGAAGACCCTTACAAATATGCAAAATCAAACTAAAGGTTTAAATGGTCAAACTCTAGGGTCAAGGAGTCAAAACCTAGGGTTTATGAACCAAGGTCCACCCAAGGGCAAGAAAGGTTTGGGTCACAAACCTAAGCCTAAGGAGACCTACCATAATGTTCCATTTGATTATGGAACTCAACCTAGGTCTAGGAAGACCAAGGTTACTAGGGAAGTCATCCCTAAGGGTAACCAAGGTGTATGCCTAGTGGCTAGGGTTTCGAAAAAACCTAGGGAAGCCACTAAGAAGGTTACAAGGGGAGTCCCCCCTAGAGTTAACCTAGGCAAGACCAAAATAACCAAGGCTACCAAGCCTAGGAGGGTCATTAGGAGGGTATCTTGGGAGGTTATCCCTAAGGAATACCTAGTAAACCCAATGAGCTTAAATCGGTTTTGGGTTCCTAGGAGCGTGATTGATTCACGCTAAATGGGTTAGGTCGTGCCAACTTTAAATGGATGGGTAGTTAACCTAACCATGGTAAAAGTGGCACTTTAGGTCATTTTCAAGGTTATGGATACCTTGGAAATGTATTTTGAATTTAAATCCTAAAAGGTCTTAGGATGTGCCAATATCACTTAAGAAGTTTGATAATTTGATCAAATTAGCACAAATTAGGTCTTAGAGTCATGATGTGCCATTTTGGGTTTTTGGCATACTTAGGGGATTAGTGACAATATGGAAAAATGGACTTAATAATAACAAATGACAATTAAAATTAAAATTTAGGTATTATATGTTGGTGCAATCGGCCCAGGTCACGATTGACCGGACTCGAGTTTGACTCGAGCGATGTTTTGATGTTTGACATGGAAGATTGACATTGATGTTTTGATATTGATGTCTGATAATGTTTTGGGGAGATTGTTGGAGCAATCGACCTGGGTTATAATTAACCGGACTCGAGTTTGACTCGAGGGGATTTTGATGGTTGACTAGGGTTGACCATGTGATGGTAAAGTCCAAGTCATTGGTACTTGGCATGGAAAGTCCAAGTGGGACACTTGGCATTTGGAAAGTCCAAGTCTTGAGTACTTGGCATTTGGAAAGTCCAAGCATGGGTCTTGGCAAGGAAAAGTCCAAGCATGGGTCTTGGCATGGAAAGTCCAACATGGGTTGGCAAGGGAAAGTCCAAGCTTGAGTCTTGGCATTTGAGAAGTCCAAGGGGTTTGATATTGGCGGCATAAAGTCCAAGCGAGAATCGTGGCAGCATAAGTCTAATGGTTGGCGGCGTAAAGTCCAAGTGGAGTCTTGGCAGCGTAAGTCCAATGTGCCTTGGCGGTGTAGACACCGTTAGCATGAGATAGCCGATGGAAGAACCTAAAGGCTAGCGCATGGATGAACAAATCATGGATGACTTTGAGGGATCTGAGAGGCGTGAGACTGACGGAGGTGACTAGAAGGCTTAGGTCTAGGCTAAGGGTGGTCTAGCAAGTATGGGAGAACCATACTTGGGTTAAAACCTCGTCGTGGTGCCATGTGGCGATCGGAGTGAGTCAACTAGGGTTTGATCATGGATGTGTCCCAATGACGCCGAGAGGTGGGTAGTCATTGTTGGCTCAACATCGACCGATCGATCGTGATCACCGATCGTGGTGCTTGAGAAATTGGGCACAGAATGGAGTCGAGACTCGACTGTGAGGGAAGCATTCGAGTGAAGGCTACATCAGTTGACTGATGGGTGTGATCAGTCGACTGATGATGGATCCGTTGGATCATTCCACCGGGATCTAGCTGTTGTCTCATGACAACAGTGGCATCAGTAGACTGATGGTCCCGAGCAGTCGACTGATCGGTGATTTCTAGCCCAGGCAGAAGCTTTAAATGGAGCTCGTGGAGGAGGAAATCAATAACGTTTCTTGAGGGCTTTTGGGGCGATTTGTTATTGCAAATCAGGGTCTCCAAGTGCATTTCAAGCAACCAAAGATCAAGCATTCAAAAGAGCAATTGTAAAGTAGTTTTCTTTACTTGCATTGTATTTCATTATTGTAATTGCTTGCATCTGTTTCTTATTGTTGTAAGAATATTTGTATGAGGTTTCTCCGTCTCCAACTTGTGTCGAGAAGGAGTATTTGTGATTAGTGGTTGCGTGTGCATCACTAGAGCTCTTTAGAGCTCGATCCGTGGAGTAGGAACCATTCGGTTCCGAACCACGTTAAATACTTGTGTATTTGTGTAATTGCGTGTTTGTCCATTTCGTTATTGCTTTATTATTATTATTTGCTCACGCTACTTAAATTTGTAGCGAACACAACGATTTCCATCACGTACTAGCATGACGCGCTATTCACCCTCTCTAGCGTTCAACATTTCCTCTACATTATATACCTTTATATCTTGTTTTCCATGCCTTGATTGCCATATAACATGTCATGACATCATGTTTATCTTTATCATTTATATGTCATGATCATGCTTAGGATTAAGGTTAAATGTCATGTATTCTTAGATTCCATTTTATGCCATGACATCATGATTATGAGCATATGCTTATTTATATCATCATTTATGACATAATCATTCATGCATTTATGAAAATTGAATTAAGGACAATTGGCATAACTTGAAGTCCCATGTATAAGAGAATCAAGTAGTGTTGCCTTAGAAAAATGCATGAAACCCTAGATTAGGATGAACAAAACCCACATCTCACATTACATTGACATCTATGTGTATTGATACACCCTAGATACATGTGAGATGCTAGGATATGAGTTAAGTTCAAGGTGCATAGTTTTTGCATCTAGATGAACTCAAACTCATCTAAAATCATGTGGTGGATCATTGGGAAAGCTTATGTACAAGTCATGTACATTGAGCCCAAGGAACATGATCCAATATAAGGTTTTAAAAACATTTTAAAATTATTTTAGAAAATCTTAGTGAAGTCTATCTTTTGATAGCAATCACCATTGATGAAGTTGATAGAAAGTGAGCTCAAACATTGAAATTTTTCATCACTTTTGAACTTTGTGTCAATTTCACTATTTTATGGATAAAATATTTTTTCAAACATTTTTCACCCATTGTATTGGTTATAAGTATTATACGTATGAAGTTTCATGACTTTTTGAATTACGTATAATTATTTATGAATTTATGAAATTCATATCTGATAATTGAAAATTGGATTTTTCAGTTATCAGTCGGTTGCCCTTATTGGTAGTCGACTGATGAGGGGCAGTCGAGCTAATTTCAACAGAACTGCCCTGGCAGAACTGCCTTTTCAGAACTGCCCTGGCAGAACTACCCTGGCTATGAAACTTCCCTGAAATTCGATTTTGATAATTGAAAATTGGAATTTTCAGTTATTAGTCGACTGCCGCTTGTTGACAGTCGACTGATGCATGGGGCAGTCTCCTGTTGACTGATAGAGTCGACTGTCACGGCTGATTTCGGGTAAAGAAGGTTTGTTTAGCCCATGTTCGGCTATGTTAGGCTACCCTAACACTTCCTAACCCTAGGATATGCTTTGGCAAGTATTAGAAAGGGTGAAAATCCATAGGATATGGATTATGAGAGTTGATAGGTTGTGTATCAAGTTTAAGGTGAGGGAAAGTTCAAGTTTGAACTTTTAACCTTAATTTTGATGGTTTAGAGTTCCTATAGGCTTAGGGACTTCCTAAATACATTGTTGGTGCAATGGTCAAGAGGGAGCAAACCTTTAGGGGGAGGTATCCATCATAGGATGATGGATGTTATTTTTCCTCATGAGGGAGAGAAATGGGAATTTGAGATGCCCAATTTGGAAATTGGGATAGTGTGTAGGATTGCTTCTCTTAAGTGATATGAGACTTATCACTAGGAAGAGTGAAGGCATCCAAGATATTTTTGGACCAAGAAAGAGATTGTAAGATCTCATTGGGATATAAGACATTGACCTCCTTGGGAAGAGGACCTTTTTAATGTTAGTCAAAAAGGGGGAGAATGTTAAAATTACCAATTTGGGACAATTTCTAAGGGGATTTGAGTTAGATGGCCTAACTCAAATGGTTTATTTGAGGTTTTTGTCAAACATCAAAAAGGGAGAGATTGTTGGTGCAATCGGCTCAGGTCACGATTAACCAGACTCGATCGATCTTTTGATGTTCGACAAAAATATATGACAATGTAATTGTCATGGTAAAGTCCAAGTCATGGGTACTTTGTAACATCCCAAATTTTAGTTACTATATTTTTATTTAAAGGAAATATATATATATATAGCCGCCAAACCGCCGATCATGAAATCGCCGATTCCGACCACCGCGGCCGAAACCGACGACGGCCGCCCGAGCTCACGGACCGACAAGGACTGGCGCCGATCGCGCCAAATCGGCGGCCGAGGTGGCCGACGGCGCGGCGACGGCGGCAAAGCGAAGAAGGTGGGTCGTGGCCGCGCTCCGTCACGGACGGTCGGGCCAGAGCGTAAAAGAAATTATATATATATATAGAAATAAGAATAAAAAAAATGAATAAATAGTTCGTAGTCGAGGCTTGAACCATAAACCGTTGATTTAGGAGAATAGACTTCCCACCACTAAGTCATAAGATTACCAATGAGTAGGATATAACAGAATATATCTATTGGTAGAAAAAAAGAAAGAAGTTGATTAATCTAGCTGATCATTTAAAGGGATAATTAGGTTAAGAAAAACCCTAATTTATATATATATCATCTCTTTTCTCTTTTCCCCAAAATTCCCATGCCGTCTCTCTCTCCCTCCTCTCTCCAACGCCGACGCCCACTCTCTCTGTCTCTCTCTCTCTCTCTCTCTCTCTCTCTCTCTCTCGCTCGTTTTTCTCCAGCCGCCGAGAACTCCAACGCCGATGCCCACTCTCTCTACCTCTCTCTCTCTCTCTTGCTCGTTTTTCTCCAGTCGCCGAGAAAAACAAGAGAGAAAAAGAAAAAAAAGAAAAAGAGAGAGCCTTTATAATTTCTTCATCGTGGGGTAATTTAAGAAGAGATTTTCAAGAGGGACTTGGTAGAGGATCACGCTAAAGCAAGGAAACACGTAGGAGGTCTTCTCTTTGAGAAGTCTAACGGTATAAATTGGTGAAAAAGCATAAGATGTAAGTATCCCCTCACCTGCAGTATAAGTGCTTACGATATAATGTTGTATGCTTGATTTTGAACGAAAGAATCTAGAACTATGTGTAGAAGGTTCGGCTAATAGGATTAGAGAAATTATTCTTGTACAATCTTATGAAACTCTTTTTTTGTTCTTTTAGTAATAATTAACCAAAATAATAGTAGTTGATGTTTTTTTCATCTCACATCAAATTGGTCAAACCAAAATATATATTGAGTTGGTTTGGCTTGATTCCAAGTGCTATGACAGTTTGTTGTGTCAAAAATTAGCCAAGGAAATGTGTCTATTGATTCAGAATAAGTTTTATTTAGCTTCAACAAATTGTAAATCCCAGCAGTCTTATTAGGAGTACTGGAGGATCTTACTATAAATAGTAAGTGGGTGTACTAGCATTGGTAAAGTCATCTTATTATTATAAGAACGAAACATCTGTCTATTTATATTTTTGGGGAAATGCTAATTTGTGTTAATCCATTGTACTTAGTTAATGTTTTCTAAGATTTGTATATATTTCTTAAATTTTCTGCATATTTTATTGTAAAGGATGTGTCAGTTTGGTAGGCTTGCATGAATCTTCTTGTGCTTGTAACAAGGTTTTGATTTGATGATTTCTATTTATGTTAGCTTAATTTTTCCTTATGTCACTACCTTATGCCATGTTAAATTGTACTCATGCCGATTTATGCTATGTGACATGCTTATGTTTTCACCCATGTTAGGCATGACTCACGTATATGAAATGTCTAAGAAATGTTTCCCTAAGAGTGGGGACAAGAACACTCTTTAGGACAAAGAACATGTATGTTATTTTACTTTATGCATGGCTTGTACCGGACCCTAACAAGGTCCACGGGATGGGCTCCAAGGTTGCCCCTAGGTCGACGGACATAGTACGAACCTAGTAACCTAGTAGGTTCGGGATTACCTACCTTGGATCTATTTAGGATGCGCACGAATGATATATGTGGTACAATGTCGGGCCCAATATGTGAAGATTATGTTTAAGTATATAAACTATATGTTTTCAAAGAGCATCCTGCATATACCATTTTATGTTCATCGAATTATCATGTTTAGAGACAATGTAATCGCTATGTGATGAAAATGCTAAGTTTATGTTCTTTTCCTAAATTGATTATGTCTCTACTTTAAATAAATGCTGTGCTCATATGTTGTTCAAACGAACATGTCATTACTTTACGTTTAATTCATGATGCATGTTTTTGTGAGTAGGAAAGGACCTTACTAAGCCTATGTGCTTACAGTTTACTTTCCTTGTACTGCAGAAAAGGGAAAGGAATGGATAAATTAAAGGGAGCAGCAGGAGGGGCAAAGATGTGTGTGGCAGTGGCATGGTGGACGAGATCATTTTTCGTATACGGACTTATGCATGATTTTCAGTTTATGTGTAAACTGTTAGGAGACGTTAATGCTTTCTATGGTTGTTACTCATGTATATTTTTATGAACCTTGAAATGGTTAATACATGTTTATTTAAATAAATTGCTAAGACCATTTGCCATGATTAAATTGTTAGTTGATTGGGTTAATGTAATTAGAGTTAAAAGTTGTAAAGTTTTTAAATACTTCCGTTGTTATATGCATGAATGTATGATCGCGTAGCGCTGCCGCCCGTCTATAGGACGTGTGTTAGGAGGACGGGAAGGGCGAGCATTACAGGTGGTATCAGAGCCCAGTTTTGCCTTTCCACTACACACACATCAAGCTTCCATCCTGCCGCTCCAAGTAAGACATTCTATGCCTACTCTATTTATTTCATGTATGTTATATATACGCTAAGAAATGTTTTTAGTTGGGTATGCATGAATATAAGTAAGGATGATAAACTTATGTTGCCATTTTTTTATCATTTATGAAGATAAGCATGGCCAGAAGACGTGGTAATGGAGTCAGTGAGACAGAATCTCCACCGGATCTTATGCACGTGGTTACTGAACTCCAACGTCAAGTCGCTGAACAATAGAAAGTGATAAATGCCGCGCATAGGAGATAGGCATGCGGCTACACTACCAGGAGGCTCGCGGCGATAGTTCGACGAAGCTTACGTCTGATGGCAAAGGCTGGCAAGGAGAATTTCTCGGGTAATTGTGAACCATGGGATGCCCAGTCCTGGTTCAAAACAGTGGAAAGCATAGTAGAGCTGCTGGATTGGCCTGAACATGAAAAGATTAAGTGTGCATCCTTTTTCCTTTCTGGAGATGCTCGAATGTGGTGGGAAAGAATTAAAGCAAAGAGGCAAGTAAACCAAGTGAGATGGACGGACTTCGAAGCTGAATTTTTCAAAGAATTCTTCCATATGCGAGTGACCAACAAGCACTATGATGATTTCACTGGGTTCAGGCAAGGTGACCTATCAGTTAATGAAGCGGTGAAATGATTCAACCTACTCGCATGCCTATGCCGAGTTGGTCGCCAAGAAAAGAAAGGGTCGACTTATGTCAAGATGCTCCGACCGAGATAGCTCAACGTGGCCATGGAGTGAATAGACCAGACGCAGAGGAGCTGCTCAAGAGTGCTCTAATCACCGAGCACTACCAACAATATTAACCAGAAAAGAAGGCGAGTGAAGGCAAGAGTCAAGGCCACCAGAGGTCGAAAGCTGTGAGTAATCGGAAAGGAAACCACAGTGGCAAGAGGAAACAATGGAATGACTCTAAAGGTGGTCCAGCAAATAAACAAGCCAAGATTCCCCAATGTACTACATGTGGGAAACCACATACCGGGGTGTGCTACAAGGGCATGAATAGATACTATCGTTGTGGACTGGAAGGACACAAAGTCAAGGACTGCCCTACCCAGGTTCAGGCACCTCCTCAGCAGTATGCCCAATACAGGGGTACTCCTTCACAGCTACACCAGATGCAAGCTATAATAGAAGGTACCCGAATAAGCCAAGGGCGATTGGAAGCCTCGCCAGTTGTGACGAATGCCAGGGTTTTCTCTCTCACTAAGGAAGACGTGGCGAACGATTCTACTATTGTCACAGGTCAGATAATTATTTTCTGTCAGCATGCTACTGTATTATTTGATACTGGTGGAACACACTCGTTTGTCTCTACGACTTTCACAAAGAAGATTGACATACCCCCGTAAGTTTTGGATTGCGAGTTCTTAACGACCCTGCCCTCGGGAGAAGTGATGCCTTCTACTCATATGCTGCGAGCCGCACCCATCAAAATTGCAGACAGAGAACTCTACTGTGATCTGATAGTGCTCGACATGTAGGATTATGATGTCATATTGGGCATGAATTTCTTAAGCAAGTACGGTGCTTCGATCGAGTGCCGTAAGAGAAAAGTGGTCTTTCAGCCTAAGGCAGAACCTATGTTTGAATTCATTGGAGAGCCAAGGAACAGAACCTATAAATTCTTATCAGCTCTAAAGGCACACATGATGTTAGACAAGCGATGCACTGGGTTTCTAGCACATGTGGTTGATACAAGTCAAGCCGAGGACCAGAAGCTAGAAGATGTCAGAGTGGTATGCCACTACCCAGAGGTATTTCCTGATGAACTACCAGGGTTAGCCCCTGATAGGGAAATTGAATTTGAGATCGAATTAATTCCTGGTACTCACCCGATCTCTAAAGCACCTTACCGGATGGCGCTGACCGAATTGAAGGAACTTCAGGGACAGCTACAGAAGTTACTTGACAAGGGTTTTATTCGCCCTAGTCACTCTCCATGGGGAGCTCCGATACTGTTCGTAAAGAAGAAGGATGGGACTATGCACCTGTGCATAGACTACCGAGCGCTAAATAATGTGACGATTAAGAATAGGTACCCTTTACCACGGATTGACGATCTGTTCGACCAGTTAAAAGGTGCCATCGTCTTTTCAAAGATTGACCTCAGATCTGGCTATCATCAAGTGAAAGTGAAACTAGATGATATACCGAAGACAACTTTCCAAACAAGATACAGACATTATGAGTTCGTAGTCATGCCTTTTGGAGTGACGAATGCTCCTGCTATGTTCATGGACCTGATGAATCGGGTATTCTCAGCGTTTCTTGACAAGTTCGTGATCATCTTCATTGACGATATCCTCATCTATTTGAGAAATCAAGAAGATCATGCCGAACACCTGAAGATGGTATTATAGATTCTTCGAGAAAAGCAACTATATGCCAAGTTCTCAAAATGTGAATTCTGGCTCAATCAAGTATCTTTTCTGGGTCATATTATATCCAAAGACGGAGTTATGGTAGACCCAAGAAAGATTGAAGCTGTGAGTAACTGGAGCAGGCCAAAGAATGCTAGCGAAGTGAGGAGTTTTCTCGGATTAGCGGGCTATTACAAATTCGTGAAGACTTCGAGAATAGCAAAGACTTATGACAGCTTCTCACCCTAAGAACAAGAAGTATGTATGGACGGAGGAATGTGAGAAGAGTTTCTTGGAGCTGAAAAGGAGACTTATAAGTGCTCCAATCCTTACTCTCCCAGAGAACGACAAGAGCTTCGACATGTACAGTGATGCCTCCGGATTGGGACTTGGAGCTGTACTTATGCAAAGGGGTAAAGTTATTGCCTATGCCTCTAGGCAACTCAAGGAACATGAAAAGAACTATCCCACTCACGATTTAGAGCTAGCAGCTGTGGTCTTCGCTCTCAAGGTATGGAGGCACTATCTGTATGGAGCACAGTGCAAGATTTATACGGATCACCGGAGTCTGTGGTATTTCTTCACTCAGAAGGACCTCAATATGAGACAATGCAGATGGCTGGAGCTCATGAAGGACTATGACTGCGAGATCTTTTACCATCCTGGCAAGGCAAACAAAGTGGCCGATGCACTCAGCAGGAAGTCCAGTGCCACCCTGATGTCCTTATCGGTATTGCCTCGACCACTGGAGAAGAAAATTATGCGCTATGGAATCGAGGTTATTTCCGGGCAGCTTTCGACCATGGCAATAATACCAGCACTATTCGATGACATATTAGCAAAATAAAGTGATGATCCAAGTCTCCAAAGGATCAAGCATAAGATCCTAGAAGGAAAAGGCGAGGGTTTCCGTATCGCCAATAGCGGAGTATTATACCTTAGGGATCGGTTATGTATCCCTAATGATCCGGAACTACGCAAAAAGATATTAGAGGAGGCTCACGAAACCCCCTATTCTATGCATCCGGGATCCACCAAAATGTATCAAGACCTGAAAGAGAAGTTTATGAAGAGGGCGTAGCTCGGCATGTCGACGCCGACCTGACAGAGTTAAAGCAGAACACCAGAGGCCTGGAGGAGTTCTGCAATCGATCCAAATTTCGGAGTGGAAATGGGAAGACATCTCTATGGATTTCATTTCAGGTCTTCCCAGGACTACGAATGGATATGATGATATATGGGTTATCATTGATAGATTGACAAAGTCATCTCATTTCCTAGCGATCAAGATGACATATTCGATTGAGCAACTGGCTCAATTATATGCTAAAAAAATCATCAGACTGCATGGTATTCCTAAGACCATCATTTCAGATAGGGATGGTCGCTTCACTTCACAGTTTTGGGGATGTGTTCATAAAGCACTTGGCACAAAGCTGCGTTTCAGTACCGCCTTTCATCCTCAGACAGATGGACAAACAGAAAGTGTGAACCAAGTACTGGAAGACATGTTACGAGCTTGTGCCTTGGATTTCAAAGGGAGTTGGTGCCTCTACTTATGTTTAGCGGAATTCGCTTACAATAATAGCTACCAAGCTACCATCGGAATGACACCTTATGAAGCATTATATGGGAGGAGATGTAGGTCTCCGATCTGTTGGTACGAAGGTGGTGAGAAGAAAGAGATGGGACTTCAGACGGATTTCATCGACGACACCACCCGAGCGATACAGAATATCTGCCAAAGAATAGAGACTGCTCAGAGTCGGCAGAAGAACTATGCGGATCAGCGATGTACACCTTTGGAATTCAATGTCGGAGATTTTGTATTTCTCCGGGTAGCTCCAATGTTGAAAGCTAAGTCCGCGATAGGTAGGACCGTACAAGATCCTGAAAAGAGTTGGAAAGGTAGCTTACGAGCTAGGACTACCTCAGGAGATATCTTCTATTCACAATGTGTTCCATGTCTCGATGCTTAAGAAGTGCATTTCCAGTACCAACCAAGTGGTCAAGCCACAAACAATGCAAATTCAAGAGGACATGAGCTATGAAAGTCGACCTATCCGGATACTAGACCGAGAAGTCAAAAGACTAAGGAATAAAGAAGTACCCTTAGTGAAGGTCCTATGGCAAAGTCAACGATACGAAGAAGCCACCTAGGAACGTGAGGATGACATGAAGCAAAAGTACCCCGAGTTGTTCTAAGTTTCGAGGACGAAACTTGTATAAGGTATAAGGGATTGTAACATCCCAAATTTTAGTTACTATATTTTTATTTAAAGAATATATATATATATATATATATATATATATATATATATATATATATATATATATATATATATATATATGTAGAAATAAGAATAAAAAAAAAGAATAAATAGTTCGTAGTCGAGGCTTGAACCATGAACCGTTGATTTGAGGGAATAGGCTTCCCACCACTAAGTCATAAGATTACCAATGAGTAGGATATAACAGAATATATCTATTGGTAGAAAAAAAGATAGAAGTTGATTAATCTAGCTAATCATTTAAAGGGATAATTAGGTTAAGAAAAACCATAATTTATATATATATCATCTCTTCTCTCTTTTCCCCAAAATTTCCATGTCGTCTCTCTCTCTCCCTCCTCTCTCCAACGCCGACGCCCACTCTCTCTGCCTCTCTCTCTCTCTCTCTCTCACTCGTTTTTCTCCAGCTGCCGAGAACTCCAACGCTGACACCCACTCTCTCTACCTCTCTCTCTCTCTCTCTCTCTCTCTCTCGCTCATTTTTCTCCAGTCGCCGAGAAAAACAAGAGAGAAAAAGAAAAAAGAGAGAGAGAGAGCCTCTATAATTTCTTCAACGTGGGATAATTCAAGAAGAGATTTTCAAGAGGGACTTGGTAGAGGATCACGCTAAAGCAAGGAAACACGTAGGAGGTCTTCTCTTTGCGAAGTCTAATGGTATAAATTGGTGAAAAAGCGTAGGATGTAAGTATCCCCTAACATGCAATATAAGTGCTTACGATGTAATGTTGTATGCTTGATTTTGAACGAAAGAATCTAGAACTATGTGTAGAAGGTTCGGCTAATAGGATTAGAGAAATTATTCTTGAACAATCTTATGAAACTCTTTTTTTAGCTTAAGGGGCACCAAATTTCAGAAGCTGTCTTAGTAATAATTAGCCAAAATAATAGTAGTTGATGTTTTTTTTCATCTCACATCAAATTGGTCAAACCAAAATATATATTGAGTTGGTTTGTCTTGACTCCAAGTGCTATGACATTTGTTGTGTCAAAATTAGCCAAGGAAATGTGTCTATTTATTCAAAGATAAGTTTTATTTAGCTCCAACAAATTGTAAATCCCAAAGCAGCCTTATTAGAGTATCGGAGGATCTTACTAGGAATAGTAAGTGGGTGTCGGCATTGGTAAAGTCATCTTATTATTATAAGAACGAAACATTTGTCTATTTATATTTTTGGGGAAATGCTAATTTGTGTTAATCCATTGTACTTAGTTAATGTTTTCTAAGATTTGTATATATTTCTTAAATTTTCTGCATATGTTATTGTAAACGATGTGTCAGTTTGGTAGGCTTGCATGAATCTTCTTGTGCTTGTAACAAGGTTTTGATTTGATGATTTCTATTTATGTTAGCTTAATTTTCCTTATGTCACTACCTTATGTCATGTTAAATTGTACTCATGCCGATTTATGCTATGTGACATGCTTATGTTTTCACCCATGTTAGGCATGACTCACGTATATGAAATGTCTAAGAAATGTTTCCCTAAGAGTGGGGACAAGAACACTCTTTAGGACAAAGAACATGTATGTTATTTTACTTTATGCATGGCTTGTACCGGACCCTAACAAGGTCCATGGGATGGGCTCCAAGGTTGCCCCTAGGTCGACGGACATATTACGGACCTAGTAACCTAGTAGGTTTGGGATTAGCTACCTCGGATCTATTTAGGATGCACGCGAATGATGTATGTGGTACAATGTCGGGCCCAATATGTTGAGATTATGTTTAAGTATATAAACTATATGTTTTCAAAGAGCATCCTGCATATACCATTTTATGTTCATCGAATTATCATGTTTAGAGACAATGTACTGTTGCGATGAAAATGCTAAGTTTATGTTCTTTTCCTAAATTGATCATGTCTCTACTTTTAATAAATGTTGTGCTCATATGTTGTTCAAACGAACATGTCATTACTTTACATTTAATTCATGATGAATGTTTTTGTGAGTAGGAAAGGACCTTACTAAGCCTATGTGCTTACAGTTTACTTTCCTTGTACTGCAAAAAAGGGAAAGGAATGGATAAATTAAAGGAAGGAGGCAAAGATGTGTGTGTGGCAGTGGCATGGTGGATGAGATCATTTTTCATATACGGACTTATGCATGATTTTCAGTTTATGTGTAAACTGTTAGGAGACGTTAATGCTTTCTATGGTTGTTACTCATGTATATTTTTATGAACCTTGAAATGGTTAATACATGTTTAGTTAAATAAATTGCTAAGACCATTTGCCATGATTAAATTGTTAGGTTGATTGGGTTAATGTAATTAGAGTTAAAAGTTGTAAAGTTTTTAAATGCTTCCGCTGTTATATGCATGAATGTATGATCGCGTAGCACCGCTGCCCATCTATAGGATGTGTGTTAGGAGGACGGGAAGGGTGGGCGTTACATACTTGGCATGGAAAGTCCAAGTGGGACACTTGGCATTGGGAAAGTCTAAGTCTTGAGTACTTAGCATTTGGAAATTCCAACATGGGTTGGCAAGGAAAGTCCAAGCATGTGTCTTTGCATGGAAAGTCCAACATGTGTTGGCAAGGGAAAGTCCAAGCTTGAGTCTTGGCAATTGAGAAGTCCAAGGGGAATATTGGCTGCATAAAGTCCAAGCAGGAATCTTGGCAGCATATGTCCAATGGTTGGTGGCGTAAAGTCCAAGCGGAGTCTTGGCAGCGTAAGTCCAATGCGCCTTGGCGGTGTAGACCACATTAGCATGACAATAGCTGATGGAAGCACTTGAAGGCTAGCGTATGGATGAACAAGTCATGGATGACTTGGAGGGATCCGATGCGCGAGTGAGGCGATAGAGGTGGCTAGAAGGCTTAGGTCTAGGCTAAGGATGGTCTAGAAAGTATGGGGGCACCATACTTGGGGTAAAACCTCATGTTTGAGGTGTATCAGTCGACTAGGACCTATGGTCAGTCGACTAGTGTAAGTCAACTAGTGTAAGTCAACTAGGGTTTGACTGCAGGAATTGGCCTAGCAGTCGACTGACAGCATTGGACAGTCGACTGATGGCCTGAGTAGTCGATTGATCTGAAGATCAGTCGACTGTTGGTCTATAATTTAGCCATAGAATCGAGTCGAGACTCGACTGCTGGGGTTAACAGTCGAGTGACGGCTCGATCATTTGACTGATGGTTATGATCAGTCGATTGATGTCCTATTCATTGGGTTTTTCCAGCGTGGATCACACCGTTGTCTCACAGCAACAATGTCATCAGTCGACTGATGGTCCCGACCAGTCGACTGATAGGCAAAATCTAGCCCAGGAAGCAGCTTTAAAGCGAGCTCGTGGAGGAAGGATTTGGCACTGGTTCTTGGACGTGTTTTGGGTGATTTGTTGTTGCAAATCAGGGTCTCCAAGTGCAATTCAAGCAACCAATGATCAAGCAATCAAAAGAGCATTCGTAAAGTGTTTTTCCTTTACTTTCATTGTATTTTATATTTGTATTCGCTTGTATCTATTCATTTATTGTTGTAAACACTTGTACATGGTTTCTCCACCTCCAGATTGTTCCGAGAATGAGTTTATTTGATTAGTGGTGTTGGTGGCATCGCTAGAGCTTTTTAGAGCTCGATTCGTGGAATAGGAACCATTCAGTTCCGAACCATATTTTATCAATGTGTATTTGTGTTTGTCTTTACTTTTGTTATTATTATTTGTTATTGTATATTCCGTTGCATACTAACAAGATTGTAGATAAGCAAACAAGAACGAATTCCATCATACGAGCACGACGCTATTCACCCTCCCTCTAGCGGTCACCGAATCCCCTATAGATATCATACTATACATGATACTATTATTAGTGCAATCAAGCCCATCTAATGTTTCAATGTTTAACAACAAGGTTTAAGTCGAGGAAATAGAAATCTAGTTTGAGCTAGAGTATAGTCAAGACATTACTTGACTGATACAAATCGAAAGTCACTAAGTTAGATGTTTAGACTGACATTAGACCTTGGGAGAAATCCAAGGATAAGCCTTGGTATGGATGGAAATCTAAAGGAGAACCTTGGTAGAGGAAGAATACAAGCTGGTCGGAGGTCTGAAAGCTTGGTGATGGAGAGGGCATAGTAACATGCTCGTTCTCCATTGGGAAGAATACAAGCTTGTCGGAGGTCCGGAAGCTTGGTGATGGAGAGGCATAATGCGTGCTCGGTCTCCATTGGAGTTAGAGAGGGCACAAGGGAGTGCTGGCCTCTAGCTAGTGTACTCGTTAGTAAGAGAGGGCGCGATGCGTGCTCGTTCTCTTACTAGGGTACATGGGCCCAATACTGCTAGACAAAGAGGGCACGTGCGTAACGCGTTCTTTGGCTAGAATCGAGTACTCGTTAGTAAGAGAGGGCACAGTAACGTGCTCATTCTCTTACTAGGGTACATGGGCCCAATACTCGTTAGACAAAGAGGGCATCGTAACTTGCTCGTTCTTTGGCTAGGGTAGTGGGAGTACTCGTTAGACAAAGAGGGCACCGTAACGTGCTCGTTCTTTGGCTAGGGTACATGGAGTACTCATTAGACAAGGAGGGTGTCGTAGCATGCTCGGTCTTTGTCTAAGGTACTCACAACATTCGTTAGTTGGAGAAGGCACCGTAACGCGCTTGCTCTCTTACTAGGGTGCTTGAAACTCTAGGAGTGGCAACTTACTAGGAAAGATACTCATGTGCTTCAAATATTTGTTGTATCAGTCGAGTCATCATGGGGGTCAGCTCGACTGACACTCTTGCACAAAGGCACAGAATCGAGCTGGTTCGATTGCCAGCTCGACTACTTATCATTTGGTATAGCACAAAGTTGAGCTGGCTCGACTACCAGCTCGACTACTCACTACGTGGAACAACACAAAACCGAGCCCTAGTCAACTGCGGGCTTGACTGCATACTCTGATCAGCAAACTCTAAACCATATTCTAGTCGAGTTGATTTGGCAGCGGCTCGACTGCATACTCTGATCAGCAAACTCTAAACCCTATACCAGTCGAGTTGATTTGGTAGAGGCTCGACTATATACTCTGATTGCCAAACTCTAAATCCTATACCAGTCGAGTCGATTTGGTAGTAGCTCGACTGGTAGCTACAGAATTCGGTCACAGAACCGAGCCCAGCTTGACTGCGGGCTCAACTAACAGGTGTTTTTCGAGTACATACGCGAGTCAGACTTAACTGCGGGCTCGACTACGAAGGTGGCAATGGGATTCTTCTGTTTCGAGTAAAGATTAAAATGCGTCGATTTCTGGTTGGAGGAGCAGGTTCTTTTCACGACAAACCACCAGAGGTTAAAGATGGTTACGGGGACAAGCTCAAGTGGTTAGGTTTTGGTCAGGCGTGACTTCTAGGGTTCCAATGGAGGAAGATAAAAGGCTTGCTGAAGAAGAAGGGAGGCAGAACTTGAGCTTCAATTTTTCGATTTCAGTTAGTCAAGCTTCCTGTGATTCATTCTGAAGGAGTGAAAAAGCCTTGCTATGATCTCGCCTCCTCTCCAACAAGTGCTCCCAACTGTTGTCGATCTCCTTCTTGCAGGTGCTACAACTCCATCTTCAACGCAAGAAGTTGAACAACAAATCTGTAACCTATTTTAAGTTCATAGCTTACTGTTCTTGATTATCTTATTGCATTGTAATCTTGTAAGAGGTGAAGTTTTTCACCTCCGGAAACTTTCCAATCCATTCATAGTAGACTTTCCTTTAAGCTGCCCGTAGAGTAGGTGTTGGGATGTATACTGAAAAGTATATCTTTTGTATGAACATCTTTATTTTGAAATAAGAATCGCATGATCATTGTTGGATCGAGAAGCGTCGCTAGAGGGGGGGGTGAATAGCGATCGTAAATCTTTTCTTTTTCGTTCGTTCGATACGCAAAGTAAGCACAGCGAAAAATAAATGAACACGTTTATTTTACTTGGTTCACAACCCAACGGTTGCAACTCCAAGGCCCTATCGGTCCTAGACCGCGTACGGAGGGCAAAACACTATAACGTCTCCTCCTCGTTGGAGGTAGGAGACAACGATCACAAAACCGAATATATGAGGATGAGGCAACAACCCTACCTCACCTCGTTATGAAGAAAAACAAAGAATACAATATCAAAAATATTACTTGATTCTGCTGCCGACGAAGAAGATTGAAACTTGACGTCGCGTCGGCGTTATGACGATGTTGGAGCATTGGCGTTGTAGGAGCACTTGATGAATAAACTTGATGTGATTTGGAGATGGAATCCTCCCCTCCTTTTATAGACTTTGGCCTCTGAATTTGTCTCCTCTTATTTCGGAACGGATCATGAAGTTGTCCAAATTTTATCGCGAAGTGGTCACACAAACGTTATCCGCTTTGACCTAGCACAGAATCGCCGCCATCACGATCGATGCCTCCCATCGATCGATCGATGGGCATCACGATCGCTGCTCCATTTTCCAAAGAATGATCGCTAGCTTGGCCACTTCCCTGCAATAAGAGGTTAGCTCGGAAAATGATAAATATGACGGTTTCTAACCGTCCGATCTCGACCTAGACCTTCCACAGGAAGTCTTAGTCGGATCGCCGCCTACGGTCATCCCCGTAAAGAGGACACGACCTTACAATCTCTCACTCACACGAGCTTACCTTGATAGTAGCTCTCGCTTTCGGCCTTCCACTCGATTCCTTCGGCTCCCTCCGAAGTCACTCGAGTGTCGCCCGACCACCGCGGCTTCCTCCGGGTGTCGCTAGCCTTCAGCTCCAACTTTAACACTTTTCTTCACACTTGATTTAGCTCGTGAGATAACAATGTAGACTTAACTTTGTGTCTTTGCCATAATCAAAACACAGGTTCGATTATCTAGTGCCCCTGCACCAACAATCATTGTTTGCATATTTTTATGACTATGCATATTGTCTAATACATTACATTATAGATAACATGGTGTGTGGTGTCACACGAGAGATCATGTTATCGGCTCCTTGTAAAGTATAAGTAAAGGCTCACAACCGAGATGACTTTGGACAAACCATTGGAATAGTTGTAGTATGATTTGGTATTGGTTTGTCTTGACCATAGAATCACACTAGTGCACTCTGTGTGTATTGAGCAGGACCGACTTAGAGGTGATTCGATTTATTGCTGACTACATAATCGAATCGGACCTCAGATATTATATTGTACATACTCTTAATCCCGATATAATAACGGACACATATACTTAGTATTCATTTCCTTGATTTACCAATGGGCGAGATTTATAGATTAAATCGATAGGCTCAGTAAGTTAGGAAATGATTTATTTATATGGTGTGCCGTTGATTATAGGAGGAAACTGTGTCCTATATATTAGGATGATGATGTCCCTTGATGAGCTCATAAGGTTTATCATGTAAACCCTGAAGGTGGACTTGGTCCGACATGATGGAAAGGTTGAGTGGTACTACTCATGGAGTTAGATGTTGATTAATTAATGGTCAGTAAATTAATTAATCGATGGACATTCGAGATCTTAAACACGGGGAGATAATGTACATATAATATATGGAGCTCATATTAACTTATGGGGGTTGGTGAGGTAGATCAATGATAATCCTTTAGTGGATTGGATTATCATTAATGGATCGGACTTTATGTGGGCTTGATCCATGGGTGGCCAAGATCCAACTCCTCCTCATGGTCCCTATTGTAGCCTATTAACACCTCACGAAGCTTAGATCCAATGGATAGAAACAAAACTCTAGATCCAAAGGTAGAGATTAAATCTCTAGATCCGACGGTTGAGATTAAATCTCTAGATCTGATGGTTGAGATTAAATCCCTAGAAACAATGGTGGAGATTAAAAGGAGGCTTATCCCTAACTCTATAAAAGGAGAACAAGGGGTTGGCGTGGAGAACAATTGAGAGAAGCTTGGGTTTTGGAGGTTGGCGGCAAGAAGCAAGGGCTAGGGTTTGGAGCATTGGCGGCACCAAATAAGGAAACAACTTCCTTGTTGTTCTTCTTCCTCAAGCTTGCCGACGCCCATTGAAGCCCTTCCAGCCCTTGACCGGCGTCCAAACTCCCTCTTCTCCTTCTTCTTGGTTGGTGGAAACAAGATTTAGGGCTTTCCCTTGGTGTCTTGTCCGGTTTCCACCCTAATCTCCTCTTCCTTCTTCGCCGGTGGCAAGCTCCAACATTGGATGTTGGTGGTTGGTTGAAAGAAGAAAAGGAGCTTTGTTTCTATTCTTCCTCTTGCTCGGAACGAGCAAGGAAGGAAGATTGGCGATCTAGGAGCTTCAACTTTTGGTAGATCGTCACCCACACGACGTCCGAAAGGAGGAAGGTCATACATTTGAAGATCGAGAGGTATATCGATTCTCTATTCTCTTTTGTAACATGTTTGGTTTTGTTTTCCAATTATGAGCATGATATATTCTGTTTGTGGCTAAATAATACTTGGATCCTGAACATAAACATGGAAGCCGGCGATCCGGACATCGTCTATTCCGCGGCTATTCGTAGAATAGAGGTTGGTCGCTTGAACAACAAGTTTGTTCAAGTGACCTCTCTAAACGAATAGCACGATGATGATTTGGTTGTTTGGGCAATCCCTTTTGTCTAGGATTAATTTTTTTTAATCCGGGGACATCGATGGGATCGCCATGAACAAGCGATCGAGGTGAAGTGGGAAGCGAAGTTTCCCCTCACGGATCAACCAAACAATTGGTATCAGAGCCAAGGTTTTCGATTTGGTGTGTTTAGAATTCAGTTAATTTTTATGCACTTTTCATATTATATGTGCCGGATAATAGTAGGATATGTGTAGGTTAACTCTTTGGTTGTAGGCATAAAATCCGACTATTATGGCCATATGTGTGTATGTGATTGTATGTGTGTAAATGTTTATTTTGTTCCTCGGGGTTGACGAGGCTAGTATTTAATTTTTTGTAAATTAGATACGACATTGTTTAGCCACTCCTTTTATTTTAGTTTACTTTCGATCTAGATTTCATGTACACTCCCTTGTGGAGTATAGGATCGATGGATGTAAATTAAAATAGATTTTAGTCTCGGCTCGGATCTCCGGAAGGCTCGTACATGGCGTAGGAGGAGCGAACGAGAAGGCGATGCGACGGGAGACATATTGAAGACAAAAGCCATAATAGTTGGAAAATAATTTATTTTTCATATTTATTGCTTATTGTTTGATATGCATGTCGTAGGCTAGAAAATTCCTCATTTTCAAATTACTAAGTGGGAGAGGGATATTTTTATAAATTCTCACGACCTCCATTACAATTTGACATGTGATGCAAACAAACTTGCACGTCAGCTCTGAGTGCCTTTCTCCCCATCAGATGAGTTTGTTTGCGGATCACAAGGTCAAATATGATTATTGGGAATTATTAAGGATCATGTGCACTTCCCCATCGGAAGACACATAACCCGAGATAATTACCTTGGTACCGAGTAATGGTGAACACTTAGATACAAATATAAGTATCCTCCCCATCAGAATTACTGTTTCTATTTGTAGGGCCGAAGAGAAACCAACTATTAATTTTACTTGTCAAAAAGTTAGGTTGACAAGATAGTAAAATTAATGGGTAAAACCTCCTCTTACAAATGTAGAATTCGTATACATCCACACTATTGTGGCATACGATATTCTCGGTGTTTTGAGGTATTGGTTGATTTTAAAAATTTATTGTTTGAGGAATTAATAATTTTTGAAATCTAAAGTAATGATCTATGTGATTCTTAGGTTTTCTTTCAAAATGAATTTCAGTCCACTTGCTATGATACTAAAGGAAAATAAACTTACTGTACATAATTATGTTGATTGGAAAAAGGAATCTTGACATTGTCTTAACTGCTGAGGAGTACAAATATGTACTCTTCGAAGAGCATCCTCCTAAACCTGCGAATGAGCTAGAAGTCCTTGGAGCTGAGATCGATGGGGAAACCCAGGTCGATATCACTCTCCAGTCAACAGAAAGGCTTGCTCAGGCTCAGACCATCGTTGCTTAGAAGGTTTCTACTTCTAAGCCGAAAGGCAAGAAGAAGAAGAAACAAGGTGAAGCAAAGTTGGTGGGAAGATCTCAGGGAGGAGTGAAGAAGCCGAAAGGCAAGTACTTCACTTGCAAGCAGGCTGGACATTGGAAGAAGGACTGTCCCAATTCGAAGCAGAATAAAGGTATATCCTTTGGTCTAGTCATTGAAACATGGTTAGCGGTGTTATCTACCAGCACCTGGTGTGTAGATACGGGAGCCACTGATGATGTCTGCAATACTTTGCAGGGGTTCCAGGAAACCCGACGACTAGCTAAAGGGGAGATTACCGTTTACTTGGGCAATGCCACGAAGGTGGCGGCTGTTGCAGTGGGAGATGATTATTTATCTTTTGAGAAAAATAAAGTTTTGGTTCTTAAGAATTGCCTTTATTCACCTTTATTTAGAAAGAATTTAATTTCGGTTTCTAAATTATTTGTGAATGGATACTCTATTTCTTTTAATGACAGAATTGTTATAAAAAGGAATAGGGATATTATCTGTTCAGGTGCATTGATAGGAAATCTATACACACTTGAACCAAAACCTCCCACGATGCAAATTGAAGTTAATAACTCATCTTCTAATTTCAATAAGAGAAAAGAACCTTCGAAGATGAACCAAACATATCTTTGGCATCTTAGGCTTGGTCATATTAACCTAAGCAGAATTCAAAGGTTGATAGCTGATGGACCTTTGGGTTCATTAGTGGTGGAAGATTTCCCAACCTGCGAATCTTGCTTGGAGGGTAAAATGACCAAGAGGCCTTTTAAGGCCAAGGGGTATAGAGCCAAAGATGTGTTAGAATTGGTTTATTCTGATTTGTGTGGTCCTATGACTATCCAGGCTAGAGGTGGTTTTGAGTATTTCGTCTCTTTTATAGACGATTATTCGAGATATGGATACATTTACTTGATGCGCCGCAAGTCTAAATGCTTTGACAAGTTCAAAGAATTCAAGGTTGATGTGGAGAAACATCAAGGTAAAAGTATCAAGACACTACGATCTAATCGTGGTGGTGAGTACCTCTTGGGAGAGTTTAGGAATTACTTATCAGAGGCTGGGATTCAATCCCAATTATCTACACCTGACACACCCCAGCAGAATGGTGTAGCAGAGAGAAGGAATAGGACTCTTATGGAGATGGTCAGATCGATGATGAGTTATTCTGAGTTGCCAGATTCGTTCTGGGGATATGCTTTAGATACGGCGGTGTACATTCTGAACTTGGTTCCATCTAAATCAGAGCCTAGTCTAAGACATATTCGGATATGGGGGAGTCCAACACATGTGCTGAAGGCGGATGCTGGTAAGTTGGAACCTCGTACAGAAGTATGCATGTTCGTTATCCTAGAGGAACGAAGGGTGGTTTATTTTATAGTCCTAGAGATCAGAGGGTGATCGTTAGCACAAACGCTAGATTTCTAGAGGAAGACTATGTAATGAACCACAAGCCCATGAGTAAGATTGTTCTGGAGGAAATAAAAGGAGAAGTCACTTCTTCAGTACCACCGGTACAAGAGGATATACCACAAGTCACTGTACTGTGTGTCACAGAGGATACACAGGTGATACCTCATCGTAGTGGGAGGGTTGTGAGACAACCTGATAGATTCATGTTCTTGGGAGAATCTTCTGATTTGGTCCCTGGCAAACATGAACCTTATCCCTGGACATATGACGAGACAATCCAAGATAAAGATGCAGTATCTTAGCAAAGTGCAATGAATGTTGAGATTGAATCTATGGATTCGAATCAGGTCTGGGAGCTAGTAGAACCACCCGATGGTGTAAAAACCATTGGATGTAAGTGGATCTACAAAAGAAAGAGAGGAATAGATGGGAAGGTTGAGACCTTCAAAGCGAAGCTTGTTGCGAAGGGGTATACTCAGAAAGAGGGTATCAATTATAAGGAGACCTTTTCGCCGGTGGTCATGCTTAAGTCTATCCGGATTCTCTTATGCATCGCAGTTCATATGGATTATGAGGTGTGGAAGATGGATGTCAAGACCTTTCTTAATGGAAGTCTTGAGGAAAACATCTATATGAAGCAACCAGAGGGATTCATTGCTAAAGGCAAAGAGCATCTTGTATGTAAGCTTAATCGGTCCATTTATGGATTGAAGCAAGCTTCGAGGTCTTGGAACATCCTCTTTGATGAGGTAATCTAGTCTTATGGATTTATTCAAAGTCCGGATGAGTCTTGTGTATACAAGAGATGTGACAGAAACGTAGTAGTATTTCTTGTACTATACGTAGATGATATTTTGTTGATTGGCAACAATATCAAGGTGTTATCGGACGTAAGGGTATGGTTGTCCAAACAGTTTGATATGAAGGACTTGGGAGAGGTGGGACACATCCTTGGGATCAAGGTTATAAGGGATCACAGGAAAAGGATGTTGTGCTTATCCCAAGCTTCATACATAGACACGATTATGGATCGTTTTAGCATGCAGAACTCCAAGAAGGGTTTTCTACCTTTCAGGCATGGAGTTCCTTTATCTAAGGAGATATGTCCTAGAACATCTGAGGAGATATAGGAAATGAAGGCAGTTCCTTATGCTTTGGCGGTAGGAAGCCTCATGTATGCGATGTTATGTACGAGACCAGATATCTGCTATCGGCATGGTTAGCGATATCGAGTAATCCAGACAGTGACATTGGGTCATGTAAAGCATATATTGAAGTACCTGAGAAGGACTAGGGATTATATACTAGTTTACCAGGCAGACCAATTACTCCCTGTGGGTTACACGGATTCCGACTTCCAATCTGATAGGGATAACAGTAAGTCTACCTCAGGTTTTGTGTTTACTTTGGGAGGTGGAGCTATTGTATTGAGGAGTGTCAAGGTAAATGCGTATGACTCCACCATGGAAGCCGAGTATGTGGCGCCTCCGAGGCCCAAAGAAGCTGTGTGGCTCAGGAACTTCCTGATGGACTTGGATGTTATTTCTGGTTTGCCCAGAACTATCACAATTTATTGTGATAATAGTGTTGCAGTTACAAACTCGAAGGAACCACGAGCCCATAAGGCTAGTAAACACATAGAGCGCAAGTACCACCCGACACGAAATCGTAAAAGAGAGGAGAGGTTGCTATGGCCAAGATTGCATCGAGAGGATAACCTAGATCCTTTCACTAAGGCCCTTCCGACGAGAGCTTTTGATAGGCATGTGGAGGGAATGGGGATGTATGGCGCTGAGGACAAAGATAGTCTTTTAGTATAAGTGGGAGATTGTTGGGATATATACTGAAAAGTCTATCTTTTGTATGAACATTTTTATTTTGAAATAAGAATCACATGATCATTGTTTTCATATTTTTATGACTATGCATATGTCTAATACATTACATTGTAGATAACATGGTGTGTGGTGTCACACGGGAGATCATGTTATCGGCTCCTTGTAAAGTATAAGTAAAGGCTCACAACCGAGATGACTTTGGACAAACCATTGGAATGGTTGTAGTGTGATTTGGTATTGGTTTGTCTTGACCATAGAATCACACTAGTGCACTTTGTGTGTATTGAGCAGGACTGACTTAGAGGTGATTCGATTTATTGCTGACTACATAATCGAATCGGACCTCAGATATTATATTGTACATACTCTTAATCCCGATATAATAACGAACACATATACTTAGTATTCATTTCCTTGATTTACCAATGGGCGAGATTTATAGATTAAATCGATAGGCTCGGTAAGTTGGGAAATGATATTATTTATATGGTGTGTCGTTGATTATAGGAGGAAACTGTGTCCTATATATTAGGATGATGATGTCCCCTTGAGGATCTCATAAGGTTCATCATGTAAACCCTGCAGGTGGACTTGGTCTGGCATGATGGAAAGGTTGAGTGGTACTACTCATGGAGTTAGATGTCAATTAATTAATGGTCAGTAAATTAATTAATCGACGGACATTCGAGATCTTAAACACAGGGAGATAATATACATATAATACATGGAGTCCATATTAACTTATGGGGGTTGGTGAGATAGATCAATGATAATCCTTTAGTGGATTGAATTATCATTAATGGATCGGACTTTATGTGGGCTTGATCCATGGGTGGCCAAGATCCAACTCCTCCTCATGGTCCCTATTGTAGCCTATTAACACCTCATGAAGCTTAGATCCAATGGATAGAAACAAAACTCTAGATCCAAAGGTAGAGATTAAATCTCTAGATCCGACGGTTGAGATTAAATCTCTAGATCCGACGGTTGAGATTAAATCCCTAGAAACAATGGTGGAGATTAAAAGAAGGCTTATCCCTAACTCTATAAAAGGAGAACAAGGGGTTGGCATGGAGAACAATTGAGAGAAGCTAGGGTTTTGGAGGATGGCGGCAACAAGCAAGGGCTAGGGTTTGGAGCATTGGCGACACCAAATAAGGAAACAACTTCCTTGTTGTTCTTCTTCCTCAAGCTTGCCGGCGCCCATTGAAGCCCTTCTAGTCCTTGGCCAGCATCCAAACTCCCTCTTCTCCTTCTTTTTGGTTGGTGGAAACAAGATTTAGGGCTTTCCCTTGGTGTCTTGGCCAGTTTCCACCCTAATCTCCTCTTCCTTCTTGGCCGGCGGCAAGCTCCAACATTGGATGTTGGTGGTTCATTGAAAGAAGAAAAGGAGATTTGTTTCTATTCTTCCTCTTGCTCGGAACAAGCAAGGAAGGAAGATTGGCGATCTAGGAGCTTCAACTTTTGGTAGATCATCGCCCACACGACGTCCGAAAGGAGGAAGGTCATACATTAGAAGATCGAGAGGTATATCGATTCTCTATTCTCTTTTGTAACATGTTTAGTTTTGTTTTTCAATTATGAGCATGATATATTCTATTTGTGGCTAAATAATACTTGGATCCTGAACATAAACACGAAAGTCGGCGATCCAGACATCATCTATTCCGCGGCTACTCGTAGAATAGAGGTTGGTCGCTTGAACAACAAGTTTGTTCAAGTGACCTCTCTAAACAAATAGCACGACGATGACTTGGTTGTTTTGGCAATCCCTTTTGTCTAGGATTAAATTTTTTTAATCCGGGGACATCGATGGGATCACCATGAACAAGTGATCGAGGTGAAGTGGGAAGCGAAGTTTCCCCTCACAAATCAACCCAACAGTAGGAACTACTGAGTTCCAAACCACGTAAATACCTGCGTATTGGTTGTGTTTGTGCTCTTTGCTTTGCTTTCTATTTCCACTGCGTAATCCTCTATTTTGTAGTGAAATTTGAGTTAGATTTTTCCAACTCGCTATTCACCCCCCTTTAACGAACCTCGATCCCAACAAGTGGTATCAGAGCAAGGGCTCTGCACCGGATTTACCTCCACTAGAGTATCAAGGAATGGCAGCGCAAGAGGGATTCAGCACAACTCGACCCCCGTATTTCGACGGCCAAAACTTCTAGTATTGGAAGAACCGGATGGAATACTACTTGATGATGGACATGGATATGTAGTTCTCCATCTCAGAGGGATTCACACCACCAACCGACAACGAAGGAAGGGTTTTGGTGTCTTCTCTGTGGTCGCCAGAACAGAGAAGAAGAGCTCAGGCCAATGCCAAAGCAACCATAACTCTGCAGTGCGGTGTAGCCAAGGACCAACTCAACAAAGTTGGCCCCTTCAGTAGTGCTCAAGAACTTTGGAGGAAGTCGATGGAGTTACATGAAGGAACCAGAGATTCAAGGACAGCGAAGAGGGACCTCTACTTGATCCAACTTCAGAATTTCAGCATGAAGGAGACTGAAACTGTAAGTGAACTACATGGTAGGTTTAAAGAAATACTCAATGGCCTCCATTCAGTTGGAGAGGCTGTTGAGAATAGGGATTTGGCCAGGTATGTACTCAAATCTTTCCCTAGGAATACTTTGTGTTCATCTATGGTGGATGCCTACAAAGTATCACGGGATCTTTCAACAATTAAGATTGATGAATTATTTTGTGAATTGGAATTGCATGAACAAGCTAATCGAAGCCCAAAGGAGAAGGGTCTAGCTTTTATTGCAAAAGATCGCAGCAAGGAGAGCAAGAAGAAGAAGGAAGCTTCTTCCTCCTCTTCATCATCAGATTCGGATGGAGATGATGAGTCATCCTCTAGCGAGATGGCTAACTTTGTGAGGAGATTGATGAGAAGAAGCCAAAAATACAACAATAAGGATGTGAAGAAATACTTCACCAACAAAAAGAAAGGTAAAAGTTCTGAAATTAATTAGGATGAAGCTGATGTAGAGTGTTTTCATTGTCATAGAAAAGGTCACTTCAAAAGTGAGTGCCCTAAGTACAAAAGGAAGGAAGAAAAGGCCAAGAGGAAGAAAGCATTGAAGGCTACTTGGGATGATACTTCATCCTCATCCTCCTCATCGGAAGAAGAAAGTGAGGAGAAGGGAGCAAAGCAAAAGGCTCTAATGACATTGGAGAATTCTGAAAACTCAGATTTGGATGGAGAGCAATCAAATTCAGACTCTTCATCATCATCTTCGGATGATGATCAGGTAAACGCTCCCCATCTAGATAAATTGTATGAAACTATAGCTTGCTTGACAAATGCTCTGAAAAAAAAATCCAAACTAAGGTTAAATTATTGAAATCTGAACTAGAATTAGTTAAGAATATCACTACATTGTCTAATGACAGTGGTGCTAGAAATCCTCATTTGGAGGAGATCAAGGATGAGAATACATCCTTAAAGGCACAGGTGGAAGATCTCAAGTGCACACTTGAGAAATTCACCAATGGATCAAAGACATTAAACATGATCTTAGGAGCCCAACGTGCAGTCTATAACAAGGCTGGACTAGGGTTCAATTCACAACAAAAGGAATTTAGTTATATGTCCTTAGTGTCTAGGAAACCTGCATCTAGATCTAAAGTTTCTTTTGGTGGAATTGATGGATCTAAAATTGCTAAAGGAAAATCTGTTGATGCAAGAAATGCTAGGTCTAAATCTGGTAATGGTAGAACTATCACTGCTGGTTTTATTTCTACTAGATCATCTGTCATTGGAACTTCTAAGGCTTGGATTCCTAGGAAGTTTGTAGTAGATGCAGAGGGACCCAACTTGTGGGTTCCAAAAGACCAAATTTTTCGTGTTTAGCAGGGACCCGTCAAGGGGGAGCATCCAACTACATGGTTTGTGGACAGCGGGTGCTCCAAACATATGACAGGGAACTCCTCTTTGTTTTCCTCAATTCATGCCAAAGACCGAGGTACAGTTTTCTTTGGTAATAATGGTAAATTGAAGGTTGTAGGAGTAGGTAACATTAACATCTCTGAAAAATTTGTAATTAGAAATGTATTGTTAGTTAAAGGGATGGCATTTAACTTGTTGAGTGTAAGTCAATTGTGTGATGCAGGGTATAGAGTTGAGTTTCACTCAACTCAATGCCTTGTGATCCACAATGACACCAATGAAACCATGCTAATAGGATCTAGGAAGGAAAATATTTATCAAGTTGGATTTAGTAGTGCTACTAACATGTCTTTTAAGTATTACATATCCATTGAAGAAGAGTCTTGGCTATGGCACAGGAGATTAGCTCATGTCAACATGAAGAACATCAAGAATTTGGCCAAGAAGGAACTTGTAAGAGGACTGCCCTCAATCACCTACGAGAAGGATAGGGTTTGTGGGGCGTGCCAAAAGGGAAAGCAAGTGAGATCTTCCCACAAAGGGAAGAATTCTGTGAGTTCTTTTCAAGCATTAGATTTACTACACATGAATTTGTTTGATACTAGCACTATTAGATCTATCAATGGTAGTAGGTATTGCTTGGTTATTGTGGATGATTACACTAGATATACTTGGACTTATTTTCTTAAACATAAGGACCAAATAGTAGAAACCTTCATTTTCTTTTGTAGAAGAGTTGAGAATGAGAAAAACTCAACAATTAAAATCATTAGAAGTGATCATGGAGGAGAGTTTGAAAATGCTAAACTTAAGGACTTTTGCTTAGTGAAAGGATACAAACATGAATTCTCCACACCTAGAACACCACAGCAAAATGGTGTTGTAGAAAGGAGAAATTGAGCCTTGCAAGAGGCAGCTAGGAGTATGCTAAACGAATACCAATTACCAAACTTCCTATGGGTCAAGTGTTAGCACTGCGTGCTATATTCAAAACCGGGTTTTGATACATAGATTCTTAGGATAAACACCACATGAACTTTGGTTTGGAAAGCCACCAACAATCAAGCACCTTAGAGTATTTGGTTGTATGGTGTATATCCTAAATACCAAGGATCATTTAGGAAATTTTTTTGCAAAAGCTGATGAGGGTATCCTTGTTGGATATTCCCTCACTAGCAAAGCTTATAGAGTCTACAACCATAGGACTATGCTAGTAGAAGAGTCAACTAATGTTGTGTTTAAAGAAAAAGGAATGAATATTAATTCGGACAGAAAATTGGTGGAGTTTGAGCTGGAATTGGGAGATAGCAACCCTATAGGGGAAGCAAGAGTGGATTTTGATGAAGAGAGAGTGAGAGCTCAAGGGTCATCACTTGAGGTTGGAGAATCTAAACAGAGTTCAGTAGTACCCGAACCACCTCAAGTAACAAGATCCACTAGGAATACTACTAGTCATCCCCAAAACTAAATTATTGGAGGCATCTAACATGGGGTGAAGACTAGATCATTTTTCAGAAATGAAGGAAATGAAGTTGCCTTGATTTCTGAGATTGAGCCCAAGTTAGTGGATGAAGCTTTGCTTGATCCAGAATGGATCATTGCAATGCAAGATGAGTTAGGCTAGTTTGAGAGAAATCAAGTTTGGAATTTAATCCCTAGACCTGGTCAAACCTCTATTATTGGGACTAAATGGGTGTTTAAGAATAAGAGAAATCAGAGGAGAAATAGTTAGAAATAAGGCAAGGTTAGTAGCCAAAGGATACAACCAAATTGAGAGGTTAGACTATGATGAGACTTATGCCCCTGTAGCAAGGCTAGAATCCATTAGACTAATGCTTGCTTATGCAGCATACAAAGGCTTCAAAATATCAAATGCATGTGAAGTCAGCCTTCTTGAATGGAGTCATCAAAGAGGAAGTCTATGTTGAACAACCCCCGGGGGTTTGAGAATACACAATTCCCAGACCACGTGTACAAACTAAAAAAAGGCTCTTTATGGGCTTAAACAAGCACCTTGTGCTTGGTATGAGCGGTTGTCAACCTTCCTAATTGAGAAAGGTTTTAGGAGAGGACATATAGATCCCACACTATTATTGAAAAGGGATGGTGAATACATATTTGTAGCCCATGTTTATGTTGATGACATAATCTGTGGCTCAAACAATAGGAATTATCTCAATGAGTTTATTGGTCACATGGAAAGTGAATTTGAGATGAGTCTAGTAGGAGAATTGACCTTCTT
>JAKLTH010000176.1:0-316620 GCA_025175895.1 Wurfbainia villosa
ACAATCTCTCCCTTGATCAAAAATAAATACCTAGGATGCCTACCATCTTCTAGTGATAATTCACATATCACTCAGAGAGGCAATCCTATACTCTCTCCCAATTTCCAAATTGGGTATCAAAAACCATCAATTTTTCCCAAATTGATGATACTCTTCCCATACCTTCTCCTCTTCCAGGAGAAAAACACATCCATCATCCCCAGAGGGATACCTCCCCCTAAAGGCTTGCTCCCCCGTGACCAGTGCACCAACAATGTCCTTGGGAAGTCCCTAAGCCAATAGGAACTCTAAACCATCAAAATTAAGGTTCTAAGTTCAATATAGAACTTTCACTCCCCCTAAATTTGATACTTTGACCTAACACTCTAATCCATATCAAATGGAATTTCACCATTTATAATGCTATCTAAAGACTATCCTAGGGTAAGGAGAGATTAGGAAACTTTTCCAAAGCTGAACACGGGCTAAACAAAACTAGTTAACACGAAATCGGACTGGCGATCGACTCGGCGATGTCGATCGCCACCCATCGATGAATTTTGGAAATTCATAAATAATTATCGTAATTGAAAAATCTTGAAAATTCATACGTATAATACTTATGTCACACACAATGGGTGAAAAATATTTGAAAATTATTTTACCCATAAAATAGTGAGTTTGATACAAAACTCAAAACCATTGAAATTTTCAATGTTTTGGCCCTATTTTGTATCAACTCTATCAATGGTGATTGCTATCAAAAGATAGACTTCACCAAGGTTTTTCAAGATGATTTTAAAATGTTTTCAAAACCTTATTTTGGATCATATTCCTTGGGCTCTATGTACATGACTTGTACACATGCTCTCCCAATGATCCACAAATGAAACTAGATGAGTTTTAGTTCATCTAGATGCAAAAACTATGCACCTTGAACTTAACTCATATCCTAGCATCTCACATATATCTAGGGTGTATAAATACACATACATGTCAATTGAATGTGAGATGTGGGTGTTGGTTCATTCAAACTAAGGGTTTCATGCATCTTAAGGCAACTCTACTTGATTCCCTTATGAATGGGACTCCAAGTCATGCCATAGTCCTTAAATCAATTTCAATCGAAATTTTTCTTAAATGCATGAATGATTATGGCATTAATGATGATATAAATAAGCATATGCTCACAATCATGATGTCATGGCATAAGATATAAAACTAAGCATACATGACATTAACCTAAAACCTAAGCATACTCATGACATATAAAATCATAGAAATAGGCATGATGTCATGACATGACATATGACAATCAAGGCATGACATATAAAATATATAGGTATAGTAATACCTAAATTTTAATATTAATTGCCATTTGATATAATTAGATATATTTTGCCATATTAACCTTATCTCCCTAGTGTGCCAAGAACCCAAAATGACACACTAACCTCTAAAACTAAATTGTGCCAATTTAATCATTTTATCAAATTTCTCAAATAATATTGGCACATCCTAAAATATTTTAGGATTATGATTCAACCCTATTTCCAAGGTATCCATAACCTTGAAAATAACCTAAAATGCCACCTTTATCATGGTTGAGTTAACTACCCATCCAATCAAGGTTGGCACACCACCTAAGCGTGAATCAATCACGCTCTTAGGAACCCAAAACCGATTTGAGCTCCTAGGGTTAATTAGGTATTCCTTAGGGATAACCTCCCTAGATACCTTACTAATGACCCTCCTAGGCTTGTTGGCCTTGGTCATTTGGGTCTTACCTAGGTTGACTCTAGGGGTGACTCCCCTTGCAACCTTCTTAGTGGCCACCCCAGGTTTCCTAGAAACCCTAGCCACTAGGCACACCCTTTGGTCAATTCTAGGGATGACTTCCCTATTGACCTTGGTCTTCCTAGACCTAGTTTGTGTTCCATAGTCAAATGGAACACTATGATAAGCTACTTTAGGCTTAGGTTTGTGACCCAAACCTTGCTTGCCCTTGGTTGACTTTTGACTCTTAGGTCCTAGGTGTTGACTTTGACTTTTGGACCCTTGATTTTGACCACTAGACCCTTTAAATTGATTTTGTATCTTATTTAGGGTTTTTTCAAGTTTTTCAAGCCTCGACCTCAAGACTTGATTTTCCTTTTCTAATTGCCCAATTTTAGAATTTTGATTTAAATCTTGGGCATTGAACTTCCTAGGCATATGCCTAGTCCATTTAGGGTTTTGACCTAGGTGCTCTTGCACCTTTCTAATTGTCTCCCTAGGTAAAATTGATCTTGAGTTATTTGACCTAGGTTTGTCCTTAAATAAGTTGTTTTTAGAAACATTAGTCCCAAATTTCTCCCTACTTTTGAAGTTAACGCTTTTAGCTCCTAAACAAATATATTTATCTCTAGCATGCTTTTCATGGTGAATTGCAAGAGTATTAAAATTTCTAGCATGCTTTTGACTTTTAAATTTGGAAGGTGCATTATTAAGATATACCTTAGGGTTAGCTATAGAAGCTCCCCCTACTTGTGACGCTCCTCCTTGCCCCTTCTTCTTCCCCCTAGGGCATTGACTCCGATAATGCCCCTTTGAATTGCACTTGAAGCATATGATGTGCTCCTTGCCTTTAGGTGTTGGGGAACCAACATCCTTGACTTTTGGTGCCGGTGGAGCTTTCCTAATCTTCTTTGGGCACTTGCTCTTATAGTGCCCAAATTCCCTACACTCAAAACACATAATATTATTTTTATTTGAAATTAGAGTGTTTGAGTTACCTAGGTTAATGAGGACCGGAATTGGACTTTGAGCTTCTTCATCTTGACCGGATGTCGAAGCTTCTTCTTGATGTTCCGGTGTGGAGGTTCTCTCCTCCCCCTCAATCCTTGAGGTGGATGCTTCTTCCACTTCCTCCACCTCTTCCGATCCGGATGTTGATTCCCTATCAACCTCCGAATCCTCACTTCCTTGTGAGGATGATCTCTCTTCTTCACCCTCCTTATCTTCTTGAATTGATGGTGAACTTTCTTGAGCTTGAGAGGGTGAGCACTCCTCTTCTTCTTCTTCTTCTTGGACCGATGATGAGTTTTCATGGAGCTTTGCCACTTGGCTCCATAACTCTTTAGCATCTACATAATTACCTAACATACACAAGATATTGTTAGGCATTAAATCAATTAAAATTTTTATCACCTTATCATTTTTCTCGGATGCTTGAACTTGCTCTTCGGTCCATCTCTTCTTCTTGAGGAATCCACCTCTTGGTCCTCTTGGATATTCAAATCCATCCATCAAAATGGACCATTCCTCAAAGTCTCTCATCATAATAAAATCTTCAATTCTTCCCTTCCAAGAATTGAATCCTTCTCGTCCATATAAGGTGTAGGGCACCGGTGTGTTGATGTCCCAACCTAATTGATCTTGGACTTCCATCTTTTACCCTCTAGCATCTTGCTCCCGGTTGTTAATCCGTTGAAGAGCCCTGGGCTCTGATACCAATTGTTAGAGATTTGACGCCGCTAGAGGGGGGGGGGGTGAATAGCGTTTGACCGTACGTAGATGGAAATCGTTCGCGTTGCTTGTCTACAATCTTGTTAGTACACAGCGGAATAAACAATAACAAATACAAACACAAGATACAATCACAACACACACGATATAACGTGGTTCGGAACCACACGGTTCCTACTCCACGGATCGAGCTCTAACAAGCTCTAGCGACGCCAATGCAATCACTAATCAATAAACTCCTTCTCGACAACAAGTCGGAGGCGGAGAAACCTCATACAAACGTTTACAACAATAAACGAAAGAAATACAAGCAAATACAAAGAAAATGTAAAGAACACTTTACAAACTAGGGTTTTGAGTGCTTGCTTGTTGGTTGCTTGGATGAGCTTGAAGGACCCCAAAATGCACCTGCAAATCGCCTTCAAATCGCCTCACCAAAGCTCCCAAAAATATGATGCTTGAGCCTTCCACGAATAGCTGCTTTTATCCTCCATCGAGCTAGATTTCCGCCTATCAGTCGACTGCCATAAGTCCCCAGTCGATTGTCAGCACTGTAGCTGTGAGACAACGGCTCAATCCACGTTGGACAAGTTCCAACGGGACTCTTGGCAGTCGACTGTCGTAGACATCAATCGACTGCTCCAATGAGCAGTCGACTGCCAGAGCAATTCCAGCTCTAAATTGGCAGTCGAACTCAAGTCGACTCACGACAGTCGAACCAGCCATATTGCCAGTCGACTGCCAACCTCAAACATGAGGTTTTAACCCAAGTATGGTGCCCCCATACTTGCTAGACCACCCTTAGCCTAGACCTAAGCCTTCTAGCCACCTCCATCAGCCTCACGCATCTCGGATCCCTCCAAATCATCCATGACTTGTTCATCCATCGCGCTAGCCTCTAGGTGCTTCCGTCGGCTATGTCATGCTAACAGTGTCTACACCGCCAAGGCACATTGGACTTACGCCGCCAAGACTCCGCTTGGACTTTACACCGCCAACCATTGGACTTATACTGCCAAGACTCTCGCTTGGACTTTACGCAGCCAATATCAAACCCCTTGGACTTCTCATGCCAAGACTCAAGCTTGGACTTTCCCTTGCCAACCCATGTTGGACTTCTCAAATGCCAAGCCCAACCCATGTTGGACTTACGTGCAAACCATGCTTGGACTTTTACATTGCCAAGACCCATGCTTGGACTTTTCATGCCAAGTACTCAAGACTTGGACTTTACCAAATGCCAAGTGTTCCACTTGGACTTTCCATGACAAGTATGTTAGTGCATATAAGATCCACATATCTCCACAATGGTATGATATTGTCCACTTTGGGCCCAAGCCCTCATGGTTTTGTTTTTGGGCTTTACCCAAAAGGCCTCATACCAATGGAGATATCTTTTTTCTTATAAGCACATGATCTTTTCCATGTCTTACCAATGTGGGACTTTGATTGTATTCCTCATACTCCCAACAATCCCCCCCTCACACGAAGGACCACATTGGGCCCCCCCTCAAGCCTATCCCTCCTCGAAGGATTTTCTCTGCTTGATGTCCGATCTTGACCACAGGACTTCACGCGGTTGTTCGGTCCCAGGCCCAACTAGACTTCCTTCACGATGCGGTTCTCTTGATCGGGCGTGGGAGCTCCTTCGTTCGAGGTTCATGGCTTGACATGGACCATGGCTCTGATACCAATTGTTAGTGCATATAAGATCCACATATCTCCACAATGGTATGATATTGTCCACTTTGGGCCCAAGCCCTCATGGTTTTGTTTTTGGGCTTTACCCAAAAGGCCTCACGCCAATGGAGATATCTTTTTTCTTATAAGCACATGATCTTTTCCATGTCTTACCAATGTGGGACTTTGATTGTATTCCTCATACTCCCAACAAAGTACCCATGACAATTACATTGTCATATGTTTTTGTCGAAACATCAAAACATCACTCGAGTCAAACTCGAGTCCTGGTCAATCGTGACCTGGGCCGATTGCACCAACAAATTAAACCTATTAAATAATCTAAATAGGTCTTTTAAAAGTCTATTTTTCTTATCCCCGTAAATATCCCGTACAAGCCCCGTTTAATTCTAGAAAAATTTCTAAAAATTCTTAAAAAATTACCTAAGATAACTCCTCTATTAATAATGGGTATTTTAATTTTTCCGGTATCTCACATTCTCCCCCACTAATAAAAATTTGGTCCCCAAATTTTCCACTTAAATGCATAATGAGCACACTCAAGTAGCACAAGTACTGAAAGTATATTTCACGTACCTTAAGTAAACAGGTGGGGGTATTGAGCTTTGATATTTTTCTCAAGCTCCCAAATAGCCTCCTCATTGGTGTAGTGACTCCACCCGACTTTAACAAGTCACACATCTTGTTCCGCAACTGTCGTTCTTTGTGATCCAGAATCCGTACCGGAACCTCTTCGTAAGTAGCATCAGGTTGAATGGAACCTGACACCTCTGACAGAATATGTGTAGGGTCTGGCACATACTTCCTCAGTATGGTCACGTGAAACACATCATGAATACCAGCCAAGGACGGTGGTATCGCTAGGCGATAAGCGACTTCTCTGATCCTCTCCAAAATCTCGAAAGGACTAATGTACCTTGGAGCTAGCTTACCACGGAGGCCAAATATCTTCACCCCTTTCGTGTGTGAGACTCACAAGAATACATGGTCACCATAGAGAACTTCAGAGGTCTCCGTCTCCGATCGGCATAACTCTTCTGACGATCTTGTGCCTCTGCCATCCTTCGTCTGATAGTACGGACTAACTCTGCCTCATGCTGAGCTCTCTGGGGTCCTAGCAACTGAGCCTCCCCAACCTCCTCCCAGAGGGTGGGTGTCCGACACTGTCTATCGTACAATGCCTCAAACGGTACCATTTGGATAGCCGAATGATAGCTGTTGTTGTAGGCAAATTCCACTAATGGCAAGTGGTCCTCCAGTTGCCCCCGAAGTCCATAACACAGGACCTCAGCAAGTCCTCTTGAGTCTGAATGGTCCGCTCAGACTGTCCATCTGTCTGAGGATGGAATGCTGTACTAAAACGGAGCTGTGTGACTAAGGCCTGCTGCAGACTCTGCCATAACTAGGACATGAATTGGGGATCTCTATCTAATATAATGCTCAAAGGAACACAATGCAATCTGATGATCTCCTGACAATATAACTCTGCCAAATGACCAGAGAGTCGATCTTCTGAATCGTTAAGAAGTGTGCGGATTTGGTTAGTCGGTCAACGACTACCCAAATCACGTCATAGCCTCATCGTGTCCTAGGCAGACCCACCACAAAATCCATGGTAATGTGATCCCACTTCCACTCGGGAATAGGAATCCCCTGAAGTAGTTCGGCTGGTCTCTAGTGCTCATCCTTCACCTGTTGACAAACTAGACATCTAGCTACAAAACTTGAGATGTCTTTCCTCATGTCGTTCCACCAATACAAACACCTTAAATCTCGATACATGCGGGTTCCGCCTGGGTGGATTGCAAATCGAGAGTGATAAGCCTCCTGGAGTAACTCCTCCATGACCAAGTGAGACTGAGGTACGCATAGTCTGCCCCAAAAATAAATAATACCCTCGTCCTCTCGGGTGTACTTAGTCTGCTGTCCAGAGGTTACCTGGCTGCCAATGCATTGTAAGTGTTGATCACCGACCTGAGCCTCTTGGACTCTCGTCCTGATAGATGATTGAGCAACCATGGTAACAAGAATGCCCTACTTTGTCGATCCCTGCTCCTCAAGGCCCAACTCAGAGCAACCCTAAATCAAATCCGCGACTAAAACTCGATAGCAAGCTAAAGTCCCTCGGGACTTCCGACTAAGTGCATCGGCCACCACATTGGCTTTCCCCGGGTGGTTAAGTCTAGGGTTCCAACCCTTCGAACATGACCGCTTATCAAGACCGATAAGATCATAAATCTACTCATAAATACGTCGATACGGTTAAATCTAAATTATATCATTTCTACCAATTCAATCATGCATGCTGCACCATGCTACCACGAACAGATCTCGTGGGCAATCAGAGTGTATAACTATCTAGTTATTGACTGCATGCAATAACATGCTACCACGAATAGGTCTCGTGGGTAGTTAGAGTGTATAACTATCTAGTTATCGACTGCACGCAAGAACATGCTACCACGAATAGGTCTCGTGGATAGTCAGAGTGTATAACTATCGACTGCACGCAACATGCTACCACGAACATGTCTCGTGGCAGTCAATTATCCTAGGGTGTTAAGCCTAGGGTTATCCAATACATCTAGCATAGAATGTATATCAAAGTCGATAAAGATCCTCAATCTACCAATAAGTACGTCGAGGTTATTATGCCTAGGGTTCTAATAATGTTGTTTCATTCCTGAGATCCGCTCCTACGACATGACCTCATCTAAATTATACTATCTTCTAGTCTCGATCATGGTATCAACCGCGACAATACATAACCAAATAAACATTTAACCATGATGTCCAATAATAACAACAAAAATATACTAATAGAAATCAATGACTGAAATTAATTAAGGTATAACTAAAGGGGTCATGCCAGTACGAAGTCCAGACAATACTAAATAGAACATCAAGTGCAGATACACTATAAACCACGTAAGCAACGTAATCATATCACCATGCACTAAAATCTAGAGAGTCAATAAACCAATATATACCTTCTAAGCATTTATCTCAATAATCTAGGTTCCCTTCGGTGGTAGCTAACGGTACAGTCCTAATCCTTCAGGAACTCTGTCCATCTCCTCTATCGGAGATTGAGTTCCTTCTGCGTAAATAGATATTTGAGACTCTTATGATCCATGAGAATCTCAAATGTAATACCATACAGATGATGCCTCTCAATCTTTAAGGCAAAGATAATAGCAGCTAACTCTAGATTATGTACTGGGTAGTTTTTCTCATGCTCGTTCAACTGACGAGAAGCATAAGAGACCACAGCATTCAGATATGCCTAAACCCTGGAGAGACACATCGGTATAAAGGACGAAACGGCTATCACTCTCCTTCTACTCCTGAAAACTGGTCTTCAGGCCTCTGACCATGTGAACTTCACGCCCTTACTAGTAAGGCATGTCAATGACATAGCAATGCTCGAGAAACCCTCAATGAACTGTCTGTAATATCCGGCTAAGCTTAAGAAACTGCGAACCTCTTGAACCGATTTTGGCTGCTCCCAACTAGTGACAACCTCAATCTTCTGGGGGTCAACTGAAATGTCTTTGCTAGAAACCACGTGTCGATAAAGTGGTCGAGGTAACGAACACGCATTTACTAAACTTCGCATATAGTTGATTCTGTCGAAGCCTATCTAGGACAAGCCGAAGATTGTAAAATATCAGAAAATAATAATAATAATAATAATATTAATAAAATAATGTTGGGTAATCAGGAGAATACCCTATGGAATTTTTAGGAATTTTTAGAAATTTTTCTGGATTTAAACGGAGGCTTTTATAAAGTCTGTTTAGACTATCTATTGAGGAGTTAATAGGTTTAATTAACCCATGTGAGAAATGTTATTTTTCCCCGATGGTTCCATTTTTCCCCGATGGACCGTTTCTTTCTTCTCCGCCCGATCGACTTCTCTTCTTTGTCGATCCCTATTTCCCCGATTTCTTCTGTTTTCTTCACGCCACGATTTCCATCTCCTTAAATCATTTTTGACACGCGATCCTCTCCTTTTCCTCTGATCCCTAGTTTCTGATCGCGTTGGCCACTGAATCGGCAGAGTTCCCTCTCGGTTCTTCGTTTGCCGTCGAGCCTACCGCCGCTGCGCTCGCGCCACTAGGCTAGCCCGACTCACACGCTGCGTCCCGCGACCATCCACGACCTCTAGTAGGAAGACCACCTCGTGTCCCTCCGCACCGCGACCACGCTTGCCATCACCTCTGTGGTCGGATCGCTTGCTCCTTGCCTAGGTCTTGCGCTGGGCGGAGTTATTGCCGCTCCTCTCTTTTGCCTCACAAAGGTAATCCTTTCTCGCTTCACGAGTCGTGGCGCTACGATAAGTGACGTCGTCGCAAGACAGGAGGAGCTCGGCCAAAGGGATTTTGGGGTGAGCGGGCAAGAGTAAAGGGGTATTAATGATCTGATCATTTTCTTCCTCACCGCAAATGAATGTACAGATGATTCTGTGATTTGCTTCCTATCTGCGGGTATTCCCTTATCAATCATTCTGTTTCTTAATTGTGGATTTAATGAGGTAGAATTAGATACGATTATGGTGAATGGCAGGGGATGGAGGACCTCGATACAGTCCGGTGGTTGGAGGGTTGAGATAGGTGAACCAGCTAAAGGATACCCTATAAGCTAATCATTAGATTTACAGCAGTGTGTTAGAATTTTGAGGTTTTCTTGATTCATCCGGATTGAGGCAATGGTGGTATGATTGGGTTGTGATATGATTGAGTTGTAGCTAATATGATTTTTGGTTGAATGGATTGTTCTTGATCATTACGGGTTTAGGGGATTAATGGGATGAGTTCAATCATCCTAGATTCAGAAATTTCAATATGGGATCCAGAGGTTTTAGTAATTGAGGATAAGCAAGGTGAGTTGGGTCTAGATGATTTATGAATGCATATCATTATTATTGTTGTGGTTTAGCTTGAATTAATGATATGTTTGTGTTGATAGAAGAGTATTTTATTATGAAATGTTATATAGGATTAACAGTATTTTTGATGAGATTAATTGGATTCATTGTAATGAATCATGAAGTTGTGGTTGATTGCAACGGTTGAAGGTAAACTTTGAATTGTATGTTATACATTGGATGTGTGATTAGAGTAACTAATTCTTGAAGGAGAATGCACAATTGTGTTGCTAGAATCATTGATCGGGGTGTAAATCATGATTAGATTTTGGTTAAAGTGGAGGATTGATTAGGTTACTTGGATAACTAGATCAATCTAGTAGATTGAAATACGAAATCGATGTAAGATTCGATTTGATCATTCGTTGTATGCTTGCACTTAATCTTAATGTTTGATATATCGGGACATGGATACGAGATGGTGAGAAGATTTCATTATAAGCGGAGCTATTTAATAGGTGGGTAATTTCCTACCGTGGGTAGATGTGTATTGCATTGATTTAGTCATAGATATGAGCATGTTAGGTGTTCATTATCTTGACCTGCTCTTTATCGTATGCTGATGCTTTACCATTGGCTATTAACTCCATTGCGCTATCATGCTTATTTTACCATGATTAGAGTTATAAATATAGGTGATGTAAGTAACTTAGAATTTAGAATTTGTTAAGTGCAAGTAGTAAAAGATGACAACTGATTGTAAATTGGGCAAAAGGTCATCCGTGGGTAGATAAGGTCTTGAACCTACGGTTAATTCTAGTACCCCTAGGTTGCATGTTTACCACGACTACTATGTATTGTTTAAATGGTGAGTGAATGGTACTTAATGTGTCGCTCTGGACTGGTCCTAGCTATATCGGATAATGAGTACGACTCTCTACAGAAGAGTCGTCGATCGATTCTCGACTCTCACGGATAGAGAGTGCATCTATCAGTTGAGTACGACTCTCTACAAGATAGAGAGTGCGTCGATTAGATTGGTATGACTCTCTATAGGATAGATAGTATTATGATCAGTTGAGTACGACTCTCTATAGGATAGAGAGTGCGTTGATCTGGTTAGTATGATTCTCTGTAGAATAGAGAGTCTATGGTGGATGTCTATATGTGAGACATTGCATTCATGCATTTGCATGCATGCGAGGCGAGGTCTCCTTGTGGTTGAGAGTGTCGCAATCATCCCGCCTCCACGGTTACTCATAGGAGGAGTCACCGTGTGAGGAGACAGAGTAATGGTGCCACTCTACCACTATAGGTGCGGTGGTAGTTGGATTTGTGTGCCGTAGTCTGCGTGTGTGGCACTTGACCACTGTAGGTAGTGTATCGAAGTGGCCATCTGAGGACCCCCATCATGTAGCTTGCTCTACGCTTATATGCTACTCGATCATACGCCCCACTCGGCCACTCGAGAGTAGTGGTTGGTGTTGAGTTGGGGCGGTTGTCATGCTTGAGCCACCGAGGCCACACTGGGTCGTGGTAGCTTTAGGGTGAGCACACCGACCATGCATGCTTCTTAGGCTTATGACATTTTTGCATATTGCCATATATATATACATATATGCATGTGTGTGTGTTTCTATATATATATATATATATATATATATATATATATATATATATATATATATATATATATATATATATATATATATATATATATATATATATATATATATATATGGATGATTATGATTAGTATACATATATAGATGCAGTCTATATATATATGCTTATTGTGATGTTGCATTTGATTGTACTATGATTGGTGCAGTGGGGTGTACATCATATTGATGCATGTTTCTTGTATATTTGATTGATTGGGATCTTGGTATGGGTTAGATGACCATTAGATACCTTGACTAGCTAGAGTATATTTTGAGTTGATCTACTCTTTCATATATATATATATTTTGATATATGTTAGTTGGATCGAGTAGCGTATTAGAACTTGTATATCCGCATTTTTTATGGTGTTTATTTGGTTAGACGGTATATGCTTGTATTTATATACTATGCTGATATACCTGTTGTACCTTTAGAGTATGTTGTTGAAAATACATGTGATATGACATATATACATGTTTTTCTATTACCTGCTAAGTTTTACTCACCACCCTCCACGGACCACAGGTTTTTTTCTCGCCATGAATGTAGAAGACTTCATGATAGCTTAGATCACTTGGCGTGACATTATCTCATCTCACCTCGAGGCTCCGTGTTTTTGTTTTGGGTCTTAGTCAGTTGTGCATTGTATTTTGGAGTTTTCGTGATGTATATGTTGTATATTCAGATTTTGTCGAGATTTCATGTTGTTGTGGTGTGTTAGTCATCTTTATGCGTGTGAGATTGTATTGTTGTGGTATGTTTCCGCTGTGTTTTTGTGTAGTTGTTATTTTGATATATATATATTGTTGTTATTGTGGGCCTACGAGCCTTGTATTAACCCGAAATGTTGCCATGTACAGGGGAGGTGCCGTCCGTTTGATTTTCGGCTCGGTATGCTCTCGGGGCGTGACAACTTTAGTAGTATCAGAGCCCAAGGTTCTGCTATGCCATACAATGTTGTTTTTGAGTCGAGTCTTGGATTCTCGGGAGTTGATTTATTCGATTTTGGTTTTCTGAGATGAGATGGACAGCGGCCTGAGCTCCAAGTAGCACGAGGTAAGAATTCCTGATAACTTATGGTTTAGTAGATATTTATCTAAACTGGATTAGTAGGTGTATACAATATAGTTATGACACCTGTGCAGACTTGTAATAGGGGTCGTCCACCGAGGCGACCAATCGGAGTGACCTTTAGGGTTTATACTGTTAGTGAAAGCCCTAGAGCCAATCATGTGATGATTGTTGTATGAACTTTATTGTATCATATTCCTATTTATAAAGGCATGGTTATTATATTTACTTGTATTGGTGCCAAATAACTAAATATAATAATGTCCTTGAGTAGTAGGTTCTTATCTATATCAGTCGATTGGTTGAATCGATAATGAGATGATATAGAGAACACTACTCTTAATCATTCCTAGTCGAGTATTAACATTCAGGGACAACGTTAATGCGTAGAGACTAGCATGTTGGTCAACATGATGACTTGATCTCACAAGTCATGGATATGAGTTATCAAGTTGACACATGAGTATGCATTGGAGAATGAATACTGAATGACCTGCCATGAGAAAGTATCATGGATCGTTATTGTTGGATCGATGCGGTTCGCTAGAGGGGGGGGGGGTGAATAGCGAAAAACCTTTTCTTTTTCTTTCGTTCGTTAAAACTCGAGAGATAATAAATTAATTGCAGCGAAAATGTAAATATAAAATAAAAGAGACAATCGACACAAGGGTTTTACTTGGTTCGTAGCCGAAGGCTACTACTCCAAGGCCCTAGTGGTCCTTGACCACGTACGGAGGGCAGAAGCACTAAAGGAACTCCTCCTCGTTGGAGGTAGGAGTTAATCGATACAAAAAAAAACTTTAAGGTAGAGGGACACTCCCCCTCTCCTCGTATACGATAAAAGCTCCGAAAAGTAGATGAACAACTGATAACAAAATAATACCGACGTAAAAAGACAAATAAGAAAAATTAAACCTAGACATCGGAAGGAAGGACTTCGTTGTCGGAGAATTGTAGCTTTGCGGAGACTTTTTGGAGGCTTAGAAATGTTGATGAAACCCTAAGTTTGGCCCTCCTTTTATAGCCTTTGAGCCCCTTTTCGAGAGGAACCCTAGCCAATCAAATTTGAGCACATCTTCCCTTGAAATTTGGTGATAATCCTTGACTCCTCGAATCTGATCATTGACCATCGATCGGTGATGGCCATCATCGATCGTGATCGGCGATCGATCGATTCTTGACCTTCCAGCCGATCATTGTTTGGCAATCGAGTCCTCCAAGCCGGGCAATGATGCTTCGCAAATCAAAGTTAGCACAACAAAAACATAATTTCGATGGTCGTCGACCATCCGATCTCGACCTAGACCATCTATAAGAAGTCTTTGGTCGGATCTACGCTTAAGATCATCCCCGTAAAGAGGATACGACCTTACTTACTCTCGCACACACGAGCTTACCTCGATACTTACGTGTCGCTTTTGCTTCCGGCCTTCCACTCGATACCTTCGGCTCCCTCCGAAGTAACTCGAGTATCGCCCGACCACCGCGGCTTCCTCCGGGTGTCGCTAGCCTTCAGCTCCAGCTATATCAATCTTCTGCACACTCGATTCAGCTCGTGAGAAAACAAAATAGACTTAACTTTTGTGTCTTTGCTATAATCAAAACACAGGTTCGATTTTGGTGCCTCACTGCACCAACAATCTGTTAGTTAAAGCCCTAGAACCAATCATGTGATGGTTGAATAGGGAACATTTTGTATCATATTCTATAAAGGCAAAGGATTGGTTATTATATTTACATCTTGCTTGTGCCAGCTAATTTAAATATAATAATGCCCTAGAAAAGTAGGTTCTTATCTACAGCACATCAATTGGCAGAATTGATTATGAGAGGCTGTAGAGAACACTTTCCTAAATGTTCCTAGTCGAGTATTAATATGCAAGGGCAATATTAATACATAAAGACTAGCATGTAGGTCAATTGATGACTTGATCTCACAAGTCATGGATATATGATATCAAGTTGACACATGGGTATATATTGGAGAATATATACTGAACTGACCCGCCATGAGAAAGTTTCATGGATCGTTATATGAGTGTCATAAACTTTCTCATGTGACTATTGGTATGAATAGTCACTATGGTTCCCTACATAAGGAGTTATGTACTTTGGTATCGTCAAACGTCACCCGTAACAGGGTGGACCATAAAGGCGATTACTGGGTATGTAACAAATTATGCGGAGGGATGTGAGTGATGTAGATGGGATCTATCCCTTCCATATGACGGGAGTGATATCGGTGGGCCCCTTGATTGAGTAGAACTACTAAAACGCATGGCCATGCTCGAATGAGTCAATATGAGATATTGAGCTCATTTGTTTGAGTTAGTTTACTCAGGGATCAAGAAACACATAGATTGATCGAGGATGACACGGTCTATGCCTCATTGATCAATCTGAGCATCAAGGATGTATGACACTGGCCATATATTATAGTAGTCACGAAAGGTTAGTCGGATCTTGACTTATCTCGTAACTTGGGTAGCAATGATGTATTGCCAGATGCCGCTCATTGCTTGTGTATCTAAAAGAGTTTAGGTCCACTGCCAACGTTATGAGAGCCTATAGGGTCACACACAAAGAGCATGATAATTAGAGGAATTAGAGTATTCTAGTTTGACTAGAATAATAAGGGAATAAGCTTAAGTACAAAATGGTTTTTGGACTTTAAGCTTAATGAGAATTTTAGCTAATTGATTTAATGAGATTAATTCAATATGTTACCTTATTGATTTAATAAGATTAATTCAATATGATAACATAAGCTTAATTGAATTAATAAGATTAATTCAATATGATAACATAAGCTTAATTGAATTAATAAGATTAATTCAACATGCATGAATGCCACATAAGAATGCCACATAAGCATGCCACATAAGCATGCCACCTAAGCATCCACCTAAGCTAGTTAAGGTGGAAGGAAACAAAATGGTTTTGTCTCCTTAAGTGGCCGGCCATAGAGAGTTTTTGGTGTTGTGGTTGTGAGAGAGCTTGGTGGAAGCTTTGGTTGTGTGGGTTTGTGAGTGTAGGCTAGCAAGAAGAGGAGTCTTCTTCTTCCTTTCTCCTTTTCCCTCTCTTCCTCTCCTTTAGGGACTTCTCTAGCAAGAAGTAAAGGAGAGCTCTTCTAGTTTTCCTTTTGTGAGACAAGAGCGTGCTCGTGTGGATACATATAGAGGCACGGACACTTGAACGTGCTAAAGATCAACAAACCAAAGGAAAAGCGGGATTAACAAGGGCACGCAACAAAGGTAATCCTCTCCTATAAGATAGGTTTGGTTTAGAGAAATTTATTTTATACGAGTTTGCTTTCGCATGGATCACTTGGAAGGGATCCTATTTTCCGTTGCGCATATGCCATTTGGCATACGAGATTTCCCTACAGTGGTATCAGAGCCACTTGCGAAAGATCGTATAAAAATAGGTTTTCTCTATTTTATATGTGATATAGAAGTAGGATAAATTTTATTATGAGTTGATAATTGCATTAGCAAATTTTCAAACATAATAAAATATCCAATGTCTTTTAAAAGTTAAAATGACATGGTGCATGGTTATGGCCTAGTCCCAAAGTTTGTGATTGTGTGTTGTAATTCTTAATACGGCCTGCGTGTCGTGCCTTTCTCCTAATATTCTTGTTGTAAAATTAGTTTTAGACTCGAATGTAACTCGAGTATTTCTCCTTTTGTAATGTACAAAACAAGGATGGAGGGTCCATTGGAAGATGAGGTTACAAGGAGGAAGTCAACACACAAGACAACCAAAAGGAAGCACTTAGGAGAAGTTGCTATCCCTAGGTTGACCAATCAATCTTTTCATTGGCTTGAGAAGATTGTAGAATAAGGGCCATAACCATGACACGCTTAGTTTAATATGTATGTGATGCATGTTAGTTTAGCTTGTATGTGATGCATGATTAGTTTAGCTTATATGTGATGTATGCTAATATGTATATGATACATGTTTATTTCTTAATAAGTCTAAACTATATGCCTACCAAAGTTGGTACTCACTACTTCCTCGATCATTTGTTATTGGGTTTGCCAAAGCAAAGCAATGCATTTTATCTTGGAGAGTGCGAGTGGACAATCGTGATGTCAGCTATCAGTCTTAGTTAAGACTTAATTAAGTGTTTTCTTAATTGGTTAAGAAAGTAGAGGCATATATTAGCTTTGAACATAAGTGTTAACATTAGTTTTGTGTGATTTCCTAACATCAGCTTTGTCTTAGAAGTGGTCGTTGCTCCGATATCCAAGAAGGCCCCTGTGCCACGGCTGGTTTAGGAATAAACACTAAACTAATCTAAAACTTAACCAAAGCTATTAAAGAGTTACATCAGATGTAATTGGCAAGATTGCCTACCTAATTATACTACGTCTTGGGCGATTAGCCAAAGCTAACTCAAGGCAATTATGATGTGGATCTTTATCCCATATAAATTTATAGCTAAATAGTAGCTATGAGAATTTAGTGGGAGCCTCATTTAATTAAAGGCCTAATTAAATGATTTAGGTATGATACTTAACTTTGCATTTTAATGTTGTAGATCACCATGTCATCTAAAACGACACACCCCTCAACTTGCGTTCTGTCCTTGAGAAGGACAAGCTCAATGGAGCAAACTTTCTTGAGTATAGGAACTTGAGGATTATCCTCAAGCAAGAAGCATAAACTATATGTCCTAGAAGCAGGCTACCCCTGAAATACGCCCCTCGGCCACTTTCGTCTTTGAAAAGGATGCTTATAAGAAGCATCAAGATGGCCGCATTAGATGTGTCATGCCTTATGCTTGCCACCATGAACTACGAGCTTGAAGCAACATGAGAATGGATGCCTATGATATGGTTGAGCATTTGAAACAACTATATCAAGGACAAGCTAGGCACGGCGTTTTGAAGTGTCTAAGGCTCTTTTTGCATGCAAGATGCAGAAGGAACACTGTAGGAACTCACGTACTCAAAATGATTGGATGCGTTGAGAACCTTGAAGACTAGGTTTTCCAGAGGCCAGAATTGGCAGTGATGTTATCCTGCAATCGTTCTTGGGAAGCATACAATCAATTCGTCATGAATTATAACATGAATGAAATTGATAAACCTTTTTGAGATTCTCGGCATGTTGAGAAGCTATGAACCAAATCTCAAGAAGAAAGTTAGTAATGTACTAATGGTCAAGAAGGACAAGAGGTAAGTAAAGGCAAGGGTAAGACCAAGCCAAAGGCAAGGCCAATTCATCCACTTCAAAGGGTAAAGGTAAAGTACCTAAGGAAGGGATCGCCTCCATTGTGAGATCGACACCGGAAGCGAACCGCAAAGTCTACTCTTGAGGAAGTAAAGAACAAGAGAAGTGGGACTTCGCCTGTGTATACACGCTATAGAAGTTAATCTATCTATTTCTTCTACATGGGTATTAGATACCTGGATGTGCATCTCACATTTGTACTAATGTGCGTGGACCGAGAAATAGTAGAATAATGGCAAAGGGTGAAGTGGACCTACGAGTAGGCAATGGCGCAAAAGTGTTGTCCAGAGTCAGAGGAACATATTCTTTGTCTTTGCCCACTGGGCTTATCTTAGAACTAGAGGAGTGCTTCTATGTACCCGCATTAACAAAGAACATAATTTCTGTATCTTGTTTAGACAAGAAAAACTTTTCTTTTATAATAAAGGACAAATGTTGTTCCATTTATTTAAATGAAATGTTCTATTGTAATGCACCACTTATGAATGGTCTCTATGTTCTAGATTTAGATAACCCAATTTATAACGTAAATACCAAACGGTTCAAATCGAATGATTTGAACCAGACATATCTCTGGCACTGTCGCCTAGGTCACATAAATGAAAAACGCATATCCCAACTCCATAAAGATGGATTATTGGACTCATTTGATTTTGAATCATATGAGGTATGCGAGTCTTGTCTTTTAGGAAAGATGACTAAAACTCCATTTAGTGGACATGGAGAGCGACGGATTTGTTAGGACTCATACATACTGATGTATGTGGCCCTTTCAATGTCGAAGCCAGAGGAGGCTATAAGTACTTTATTACTTTCACTGATGATATGAGTAGATTTGGCTACTTATATTTGATGAGACATAAGTCAGAATCCTTTGAAAAGTTCAAAGAATTCAAGAATGAAGTACAAAACCAACTTGGTAAGCGTATTAAGCTACTTGATCGATCGAGGTGGTGAATACCTTAGTCAAGAGTTTCGTGATCACCGGCCGAGTGTGGGATAATATCCCAACTCACTCCACCGAACACCACAATGGAATGGTGTATCCGAGAGGAGAAATCGTACTTATTAGATATGGTACGATCAATGATGAGCCGATCGATCTACCTACTTCCTTTGGGGTTTAGCTCTAGAGACACCGCTTTCACACTTAATCGCGGTCCATCAAAAGCCAGAGAAAAGACCCCATATACGATATGGACCGGGAAGAGTCCCAAAATGTCTTTTATAAAGATTTGGGGTTGTGAAGCTTACGTTAGACGTCAAGTCTCAGATAAACTAGGACCCAAATCAGATAAGTGTTATTTTGTAGGATATCCCAAGGAAACTAAGGGATATTACTTTTACAATCCCACACTTGGCAAGGTGTTTGTTGCAGAAATGTTGTCTTTCTAGAAAGAGAATTTATTTCTAGAAATACTAGTGGAGTAAAATTCATCTTGAAGAAGTTCAAGATGATGATAACACTAAGGCTTCGATGGAAAATGAACATGCACCACAAAGTGTTGTGGATGAGGAATTTGTTGCCCAAAGAGTTGTGGAGCAAACACCTGTTCAAGTAGACCAACCTCTTCGTAGATCTAATAGGATCCGTCGTCAACCCGAGAGATATTCTTTTCTCTTGACTGACAACGGTGAAGTATTGCTTATCGATCTTGACGAGCCTACATCCTATCAAGAAGCTATGATGAGCCCATATTCCGAGAAATGGCTAGAGGCCATGAGATCCAAAATGGAATCCATGTACACTAACCAAGTATGGACTTTGGTTGATCCACCTGAAGGGGTAAAACCCATTGGGTGTAAGTGGGTCTTTAAAGTAAAGACTGACATGGATGGTAATAAGCATACCTATAAAGGTAGATTGGTGGCTAAAGGATTCAAACAAATTCATGGTATTGACTATGAAAAAACCTTTTCACCAGTTGCGATGCTTAAATCCATTCGGATCATACTTGCTATCGACCTACCATGATTATGAGATCTGGCAGATGGATGTCAAAACCGCTTCGAATGGAAAGCTACTCGAGGATGTGTACATGACACAACCTCGAGGGTTTTGAAGATCCAAAGCATCCCGAAAGGTATGCAAACCGCAAAGGTCCATTTATGGACTAAAGCAAGCCTCTCGGAATCTTCGATTCGATTATGCAATCAAAGAGTTTGGTTTCATCAAGAATGAAGATGAGCCTTGTGTCTACAAGAGAAATAGTGGGAGCACAGTTGTATTTCTTGTCTTGTATGTAGATGACATACTTCTCATCGGAAATGATATTCCCTCACCCACCTGTGAAGATGTGGTTAGGGAATTGTTTCTCGATGAAGGACTTAGGTGAAGCGCCTATATTCTAGGCATCAAGATCTATAGAGATAGATCTAGAAGATTACTTGGCCTAAGTCGAGTACATACATTGATAAAGTGCTAGATCGTTTTGCTATGCAAAATTCTAAGAAAGGGTTTCGCTTTATCACATGGTGTGAGTCTTTCAAGACTCAATGTCCCTCTTCTAAGGAGGAGAGAGATCGCATGGATAAGATCCGCTATAGGGTCTATCATGTACGCCATGCTTTGTACTGCTCCGACGCCTCGTATGCTTTGAGCATGACGAGTAGATACTCGATCGGTGAAAGTCATCTGGATAGCGCCAAAAAAATATTCTTAAGTACTTACGAAGAACGAAAGAATATTTCCGATATTTGGAGGCAATGAGGAGCTAATCAGAAGGGTTACGGTGATGCAAGCTTCCAAATGCAGACAAGGATGACTATAGATCGCAATCGGGTACGCGTGTTTTGCACGAATGGTGGAGCCTGAGTCGGAAGAGTTCAAGCGAGGACACAATTGTCGATTCTACAACAGAAGCCGTATATATTGCGATCTCGATGCGAAAGGAGGTTGTTTGGCTCGCAAGTTCATCGTGAACTTGGGGTAGTTCCTAGCATTGCAGATCCAATAGACCTCTATTGTGACAACAATGGGGCTATTGCACAGTGCTAAGGAACCTCGATCACATCACGGACCAAACACATATCGGGCGCTTCCATCTCATTCGAGAGATCATCGATAGAGGAGATGTGAGGATATGCAGTACGTGAAGCTAACATCGCAGAATCCATTGACCAAGGCTTTGTACGGAGGAAGCATGATGGTCACACTAGGTCACTAGGTATTAGATATCATAGTGATTGGTACTAGTGCTAGTGGGAGATTGTTAGTTAAAGCCCTAGAACCAATCATGTGATGGTTGAATAGGGAACATTTTGTATCATATTCTATAAAGGATTGGTTATTATATTTACATCTTGCTTGTGCTAAATTTAAATATAATAATGCCCTAGAAAAGTAGGTTCTTATCTACGACATCAATTGCGAGAATTGATTATGAGAGGTCAGAGAGAACACTTTCCTAAATGTTCTAGTCGAGTATTAATATGCAAGGGCAATATTAATACATAAAGACTAGCATGTAGGTCAATTGATGACTTGATCTCACAAGTCATGGATATATGATATCAAGTTGACACATGGGTATATATTGAGAATATATAATCGAACTGACGCCATGAGAAAGTTTCATGGATCGTTATATGAGTGTCATAAACTTTCTCATGTGACTATTGGTATGAATAGTCCTCGGACACAAGTCACTACGGTTCCCTACATAAGGAGTTATGTACTTTGGTATCGTCAAACGTCACCCGTAGCAGGTGGACCATAAAGGCGATTCTTTGGGTATGTAACAAATTATGCGGAGGGATGTGAGTGATGTAGATGGGATCTATCCCTTCCATATGACGGGAGTGATATCGGTGGGCCCCTTGATTGAGTAGAACTACTAAAACGCATGGCCATGCTCGAATGAGTCAATATGAGATATTGAGCTCATTTGTTTGAGTTAGTTTACTCAGGGATCAAGAAACACATAGATTGATCGAGGATGACACGGTCTATGCCTCATTGATCAATCTGATATCAAGGATAGAAGGACACGGTCATATATATTATAGTAGTCACGGAAAGGTTAGTCGGATCTTGACTTATCTCGTAACTTGGGTAGCAATGATGTATTGCTAGATGCCGCTCATTGCTTGTGTATCTAAAAGAGTTTAGGTCCTTGCCAACGTTATGAGAGCCTATAGGGTCACACACAAAGAGCATGATAATTAGAGGAATTAGAGTATTCTAGTTTGACTAGAATAATATGGGAATAAGCTTAAGTACAAAATGGTTTTGGACTTTAAGCTTAATGAGAATTTTAGCTAATTGATTTAATGAGATTAATTCAATATGTTACCTTATTGATTTAATAAGATTAATTCAATATGATAACATAAGCTTAATTGAATTAATAAGATTAATTCAATATGATAACATAAGCTTAATTGAATTAATAAGATTAATTCAACATGCATGAATGCCACATAAGAATGCCACATAAGCATGCCACCTAAGCATCCACCTAAGCTAGTTAAGGTGGAAGGAAACAAAATGGTTTTGTCTCCTTAAGTGGCCGGCCAAACAAGGAAGCCAAATCCTTTTTGAGTGTCTCAATGCAATGGATTGCATTGAATGTGAAGGAGGTGGAAGGGTTTTTCCAACCCTATAAAAGGCTCCATGGAGTGGCCGGCCATAGAGAGTTTTTGGTGTTGTGGTTGTGAGAAAGCTTGGTGGAAGCTTTAGTTGTGTGGGTTTGTGAGTGTAGGCTAGCAAGAAGAGGAGTCTTCTTCTTCCTTTCTCCTTTTCCCTCTCTTCCTCTCCTTTAGGGACTTCTCTAGCAAGAAGTAAAGGAGAGCTCTTCTAGTTTTCCTTTTGTGAGACAAGAGCGTGCTCGTGTGGATACGTATAGAGGCACGGACACTTGAACGTGCTAAAGATCCAACAAACCGAAAGGAAAAGCGGGATTAACAAGGGCACGCAACAAAGGTAATCCTCTCCTATAAGATAGGTTTGGTTTAGAGAAATTTATTTTATACGAGTTTGCTTTCGCATGGATCACTTGGAAGGGATCCTATTTTCCGTTGCGCATATGCCATTTGGCATACGAGATTTCCCTACACAATCTCCCCCTTTTTGATCTATGGCAAAAACACACAAAGTTAAGGAAATTAAGTGCATGAAACAGTAAAGACAAGAAGCAAAAGTAGGAGTAGTAAAGATATTTCTCAAGTTCTCCCCTTAGAGGAACCCTCCCCCTTGACCGAGGGTGAGTACTTGAAAAAGACTTTTAGTTCTCCAAACACAAAAGGTAACGAGTTAAGTAAATGGCATTACTTAACTCCAAAAAGATAACGAGTTAAGTAAATGACATTACTTAACTTAGGCCTTTAAAGTTTTCAATTCAGAAGAGTTGAAACCTCAACCTTACTCCCCCTTAACTTAGGCCAGAATCAAAGTCAAAATTTGAAATTGAACCTTAACTTTGGCCCTTTCTCCCCCTTTTGACATAAATCAATCAAAAAGTGGGGGGGGGTTAAGAAAACCTTAAGTCCAAGCATGATGATTTTGAAAATAGTATGTGAAAATAATTCATCTAAATGTTCAACTCTAGTTTGACTTGATTGAAATGATATTATCAACAAGTCCTGATTAGAGTTGGTTAATATTAGTTGCATATTTATACTCCGAGGTTCATATTGACGCACTTGATCTACATCTTGGAACCTGGAGTAGGTCCTAACATCTCACGCCCATCTACGTGGCTAAGTACACAAACACATTAGTCCTATGTGTTGTGAGATGTACTGACTCCTTAAATCTATAGGTGCATGATATCTAAGGTATGTCCTATACTAGTTCCATCAAAATGAAAAATACGAAATAGTAGTAAGAAAATATAGTTTGCAAGTTCTTATTCTATTACGCACATGCCCAATTTTCGTCTTAATAGACTAAATTCGCGGGTAGGGAGTTTAGTAAATAGTCGCTAGGTTAGACTTGATTGACGTGCGTACTCGAGTTGTATGGCTCCGTTGGCCACATGTTCTCGAATGAAATGGTGTTTGACTTCTATATGCTTGGTCCTAGAGTGACATATTGGATTCTTGGTAAGATTAATTGAACTAATGTTATCTACGTGAAGTTTAGTATTCGTAAAGTCTAACTTAAAGTCACGGAGAGTGTGCTTCATCCAAAGAAGTTGAGTGACACACTCACCCATCGCGATGTATTCGGCTTCGGTGGTAGATAAGGCAACACAATGTTGCTTCCTACTGCACCAACTCACTAGACTCGAGCCGAGTAGTTGACAACAACCACTCGTGCTCTTTCTATCGAGTTTACTACCGGCATAATCCGAATCGGAGTAGTCGATTAGTTCGAACTCGGTAGATCTAGGATACCAAATACCGACATTAAGTGTACCCTTTAGATATCTAAGGATACGCTTAACTAGGGTTAGGTGAGACTCCTTAGCACAGGTTTGAAACCTGGCGCACATACTTACTGCGAATAGGATGTCGGGTCGACTCGCAGTTAAGTATAGAAGACTTCCTATTGCGCTCCTATAGTACTTTAAGTCAATGGACTTACTTTCTAGGTCTTCTCCTATGTTAACATTTATCGCCATTGGGGTGTTTATTACCTTAGCGTCTTGCATTCCAAATCTTTTAATTAACTCCTTAGTGTATTTTTGTTGATATAGGTATATACCATCCTTAGTTTGTTTAATTTGTAGACCTAAAAAGAAACTTAACTCGCCTACCAAGTTCATTTTGAACTCACTTTCCATGAGCGAAACGAACTCGTTTAGTAAGGCTGAGTTAGAGGTTTCAAAAATTATATCGTCTACGTAAATTTGAGCTATGAATATTTCTTTACCTAAGGTTTTTACAAAGAGAGTTGGGTCAACTAAGCCTTGGTTAAACCCTTTTGACTTAAGATGGATTGAAAGTCTCTCGTACCAAGCTCGAGGAGCTTGTTTAAGTCCATAGAGAGCTTTCTTAAGTTTTAGAACATGGTCGGGTTTATCTAGATTTTCGAATCCGGGGGGTTGGCTAACATAAACTTCTTCTTTAATGTATCCATTTAGGAATGCCGACTTAATATCCATTTGAAACGACTTAAATCCTCGATTGCGGCATAAGCTAGCAACATTCGAATGGATTCGAGTCTAGCTACTGGGGCATAGGTTTCGTCGTAATCTAAGCCTTCGACTTGGCTAAAACCTTTGGCGACTAACCTAGCCTTGTTTCTAACTACTTCACCCTTATCATCAAGCTTATTTCGAAACACCCACCTTGTTCCAATTATCGTTTTGTCTTTAGGTGGTGGTACTAATTCCCACACCTCGTTCCTAGTAAATTGAGCTAGCTCTTCTTGCATTGCAATAATCCAATCGGGATCAAGAAGAGCTTGTTCAATTGATTTGGGTTCTATCTTTGAAATTAAGGAAATTTGACTAAGGTTCCTATAGGATGCTCTAGTTCGAACTCCTAGATTAGGATCTCCTATCACTTGATCGATAGGGTGGTTAGTTTGAATCCTAGATTGGGTTGGGTTTGTGTCACCTAATGCTTGATCAATGTGGTGACTTGGTTGAACACTAGTTTGGTTGGAGTCATCTATCACTTGATCAATAGAGTGACTAGGTTGACCTAGGTTAGGATTAACACTAGACCTGATCTCCGGATCAGAGTTAGGTCTAGTATGAATCGGCTCGCTAATTGGGGTTGTCGGGGGTTTTGTAGGTTCATGTTCTTCATCAAATACTACATTGATAGTCTCCTCGACTCTAAGGGTGTCGTGGTTATATACTCTATAAGCTCTACTTGTAGTCGAGTATCCTAGAAAGATTCCGGTCATGGTTTTGGATGTAAATTTCCCTAGGTAATCCTTAGTGTTTAGGATATGTACCTTACACCCAAATACCCTAAAGTACTTGATGTTAGGTATTTTATCGTGATAAATCTCGTACGAGGTCTTAAGGTGCCTCTTTACCATAAGGATCCTATTTTGGACATAGCATGCCGTACTCACGGCTTCTGCCCAAAACCTATCGGGTAGATCGTATTCGTTCAACATGGTCCTAGCGGCTTCTTGTAGAGTTCGGTTTTTCCGCTCCACTAGGCCATTTTGTTGAGGGGTCCTAGGGCAAGAGAATTCATGGTGGTATCCTTTTAGGTTACAGAAGTCGGTGAACCTTTGATTTTTGAATTCACCACCATGATCGCTTCTAAGTCTTTTAACCTTAAGGTCTTTTTGATTCTCGATTAATTTGAATAGATTAATTAATTGATCTAGGGTATCATTTTTATGTTTGATGAACCTAACCCAGGTAAACCTGGAGTAGTCGTCAATTATGACTAAGCAATATTGACTTCTATTGAGAGACTTGGCTCCATGTGAATCGAATAGATCCATATGCAGGAGCTCAAGTACACTTGAGGTTCGTTCTTGGTTAGTTAACTTGTGTTGTGTCCTAGGTTGTTTTCCTTGTTGACAAGCATTACAGATTTTATTAACCAAGTTGTTGAGGTTGGGTAAGCCTCGACTAAGCCACTCGACTCATCTTGTGGACGAGTCTTGGGTGTAGTGACCGAGTCGTTGGTACAACCATGATTCCTCTTGCCGTGTCATAAGACACTTAGTTGAGGAGTTGGTTAAATTGATCGTATAAATGTTGTTATTTCTAGTTCCTTTAAGAATTATTTGAGGTTTAGTTGGTATTAATTACGCATTCATTTTCTAGAAATATAACCTTATAGTTATTATCACACAATTGGCTTACACTAAGTAAGTTATATTCAAAATTCTCTACAAGTAATACATTTTTAATGACAAAATTCGTGTTAAGCTCGATATCACCTGATCCGATGATTTTGAGCTTGCCGTTATTCCCAAAGGCTACCGATCCTTGTCGTTTGAATCGAAGCTGTGAATTTGAGTTGATCGGTCATGTGTCCGGGAGCAACGTCAACATCCATTGATCCTACACACAAGGTGGTTGGATTGGATGTTAGATTTTTGTTAAGAAAATTGGTTGTAAGTTGTTAACCCTAGGTCATCTCACCGGAGTCTATATGATCAAGCATGTTATACTTATGTGTTTTTTTGAGATGACTTCCAATTAAGTTGATTAAGTGGATTTAGGTTCAAGTAATTTTATGTTAGATTTGGATTTAACCCTAGGCTTGTCAAGTTTACCTTTTCAAGATCATGGCTTCCAGGTCGTGGCGAGGCACAGGGGCCTTCTTTTATCGGATCATCGACCACTTCCTTAGACAAAGCCATTTTCAAAAAAATGATGACTTGACTCACCTAAAATTATTTCCTCGTCTAACTAGTTATTTTTGAAAAGAGGCTCCCCGAGGCTCAATCTTTTCGAAGGGTTTTAGTTGGTTATTTGAAAAGAGGCTCCCCGAGGCTCAATCTTTTCGAAGGCTTTTAGTTGGTTATTTACGTGTTCTAAGTGAGTTCACGAAAAAAAAACAAAAAAATATAAGCATGCAATTTCTAAGTTAAAACACAAACATGTTTTGTACTGGCTCCCCCTAGATCGTTGAATCGGTTCGGTCTATCCACATAGTGGATTTGGTCCTTGGGAACCCAGTACGAGTTGGATCCTAGAGTTGAAATCAAAGTGGTCTTAGGGACCCATGCTTGGACACATTTTTTATGTCTACTTACGATTGACATATACGACTTATTGGTCGTGTTTGAGCTAAACCCTAGTCCGGCCTTGTTATACACGACCCTTTGCGATCCAAGTAGGAGGTCAAGTCCTTTGGATCCCAAAGTAAACCTTTCCAACGTATTCCTAAGATCTTCGACTTGACTTTTCAAGAGTGAGTTCTCAACTTCAAGTTTTTCAACCCGAGTTGAGTCCTTCTCTTGAACTTGACTAGTCGAAGAGGTTAGGGAGACCTTGTGTTTGAGGAGTTTAACTTCCTCAACCAGGGTCTCGACCTTGGACTCGGACTTAGCTAACTTCCTAGACAAAAACCTAACCGTATTATGTAAAGTATTAAATAAGGTTCGACTCACCTTAAGGGTATCTTTTGAACCGGATGCGTATCCGTGGCTTGACTTGAAGGTAACCGAGTCCGAGTCATCCTCAGGTTCTGACTCAAGTTCGGTCTCCGTGTCTGACTCAATTGATTTCGCCATGAAGACGTGGTCTTCGTCTTCTTCGGATGACGCTTCTTCCCATGTCGCGTTGAGGGCCTTCTTGTGCTTAGGTGCTTGGTGGTTGAGCTTGGGGCACTCGGACTTTATATGTCCAAACCTGTTACACTCATAACACCTAATATTAGAACTTTTAGGCTTACCTTGGTTGGGTCGAGTTGTAGTTCGCTTCGTCCCTTGGCTATCCTTGAGCTAGGTTCATTAGTTGGCATCAATTCCGGGGTCAACTTCTTCTTGGACTCATCTTCCTCCTCGGGTGGTGGTGGTTTGCTTGCGATTTTCTTCTTCTTTGAACCTGCAAACAAGGCTATACCCCTCTCGGGTTCGAGTTGGAATTTGCTCATGTAATTCAAAATCGAAAAGAGTTCATCTAATCTAAGTTTAGAAAGGTCCTTGGAGATCTTATAGGCATCAACCATGGATGCCCATAAGGTAGATCCTCGGAAAAGAGTTTAGGACATACCTTATAAGGTCATTTCGACCTTTGCCCGATTATGCGTGTAGGTTGTTGACTATGTCTTGGACACGGCGTGGAGTTGCGTCAGCGGACTCGTGTTCTGCATTTTTAGTGTGTACAATTTATTGAATAACAAATCACGTTTGCAAACCTTAACTTCGTTCCGGTTACGTATTGCTATTTTGCCAAAGATCGCTGCGCTTATGAAGGGCGGCGCGGTTGCTCCTCCTTGGACAAGCGCATTGGAGGATTTGTGTTTGCCGGCCGACTTGTCATTTTGTACAGCGTCCATTGATCATAATCGGAGTCACCCACTTAGTGGAAGTGTGAAACCCGTTTGGATTATGATCCACATCTCGATTTGGGTTTTGAAAGCATTCCATCCTTTCGATGTGAGAAATCATCTCCGTTGTAAAATGGAGTGGACGGTGCTAAAACCCTCGATAGTGAGTCTACTTGGAGTTCAAGATTTAGATTGTCTTGAGGATGACACGGTCTATGCCTCGATTGGTCAATCTAGATGTCAGGATAGAGGACATTGTCACATATTGTGAGTCACAATTAGTAGTCACAAAGGTGATGTTGGAGCTCAACATTCTTGTAACTTGGGTAGCAATGATGTGTTGCTAGATACCGCTCATTGCTTATGTTCCTAAATCGGTTTAGGGACATTGCCAGCGTTACAAGAACCTATAGGGTCACACACATAAGAGCAATTAGATGGAGATTAGGTTCATATGATGAACCATGAGGATTAGGTTCATGGGATGAACCAAATTGGATTAAGAGTAATCCAAATTAGACTAATTGAGATAGACTCAAGTTGATTCAAGTGTTGAATGAGTCTAATTTAGATTTGATTCATCAAATCAATTTAAATTAAATGAATAGAGATTCATTAAATTAAATTGACTTGAATCAAATGGTTGGATTTGACCAACTATGGGAGATAAGAGGTCAAGTTTGGCTTGACTTGAGAGGGAAGATGAAAGGTCAAGTTTGACTTGACCAAATGCCATGTCATGAGGATGACTTGGCAGGGACGGCCACTGATGCTGTTCCACATCCTCAGGGACACATCATGGTGCCACCTCATGAGGAGACCAAGAGCCATTGGCTCTTGGAGTTACATGCATGCATGTAACCCCCTTATAGTGGGGTTATGGATGATGTGAAGTTAAGTTGTGTAACTTCATCTTCTTCCTCTTCTCTTAAGCTCTCTCTTCCTCATCTCTTGGCCATGAACCCAAGGGGTGCTAGCACACTCTAAGGTGTTTTTCTCCACCATTTGCTTGTGTGGATACCATAGAGAGTGTGCACTTAACACTCTCGAGTTGAACCTTTTGGAAGGCGGGATTTGCGAAGGCGTCGCATCGAGGGTAACGTCCTTATCATGTAGATCTAAGGTAGATCTAGGGTTTTATACAAACACATACATGTTTTAGTTTTAATACATCTTCATGCGGATCCATGGCCGGACTTAGGGGTTTCATGGCTAGCGGTTTTGCGGCTCGGAAAAGTCAACGGTGGTATCGAGCCACGTCTGAAGCATGTATGTGTTTCGTTTTTGTAATTTTGTATTAGATATAAAATTACAGATTTATATGTTTCTGTAAATTTCCTATTTTTATAGAATTTTTGGATATTTTCTCGTGAATCGAAACAGCAGTGTTGGGACACTTGTGAAGCTTCCAAATCGAAAAAAACTCTCGAATCGTGAGTTCTCGCTTTAGGTTTTTGGGACAGTGACTTAAGTTGCTGTAAGATCATTGTAGGGACACTCGCAAAGTTTATTTTTTGCGAGTAGGCGCTCCCCTATCCCGAAAGGGGCCTTGTCTCCAGATCGCGGAAACCGCTTAAGCGGACCGTTACGGAGAGGTGACTCATAAAATTGAAAAAAAATAGGAAAAATTATAGAAATTTTCTGTAAAAATACATAATTTAGAATTATGTATAATTCTGTGATTGTCATGGCCCAATAACCCTAATATGATTGGATGTGATGTGTTGTAATTCATAATACGGCCTGCGTGCCGTTTTGTGGTTGTGCGTGTTGTATAGTGTATGCGACTGTCGTCGCACCTCTTCTTTGATATTCTAGTTGTAAATAGTTTTAGACTAAGATGTAACTCGAGTTTCATATTTGTAATGTACAAAATGGAGCGGTGGAAAGTCCACTTGAAGGCGAGATTACGAGAAGGGTGGCGGCGACACATGGCGGTCAAAGGAAGCGCTTGGAGAAGCGCTAGCCTTAGGTTGGCCGTCAGATCTTCTCATTGGCTTGAGAAGATCGTAGTAGAACCATGACTATCACATTTAATTATATATATATATATATATATATATATATATATATATATATATATATATATATATATATATATATATATATATATATATATATATATATATTTGTTTTTGGTTGTGTGTGTGTGTTGCATGCTAGGAGAATAAAGGTTGTATATATATTTTTCATGATATGATATTTTTCTTGTGTGTATATGATGCATGCTAGACTAATGATTGTATGTATATGATGCATGCTAATATAGGATAATAAAGGCCTAAATCATATAAGATACACATTACGATTAGATTAGATCATAATCGAATCAACTCGAAAATGCCTACCGAGCCTTGATACCCATCACTACCTCGATCATTTGTTGTTGTTGAATCTGCCAAAGCAGAGCAGCACATATTATCTTGGTAGGGTGCGGAGGGACAATCTTGGTCCCGCCTATCACGCTTGGGTTAGAGTAAGCTCAATTAGATTGAGCAAAACTAGTTAACTCAATTGGATCGAGTAGAACTATAGGCATATTCCAATCGTTGGAAAGATAGGTTAAGATCGTATTTACACTAAATCTTGGGCGATTTAGCCAAAGCTAACTCAAGGTCTTTTGTAAATGTAGGTCTTGATCCTATAAACAAGAGTTGCATAGAGATGTAATCGGTAATGTGTTACCCACCGATCGTACTAAGTCTTGGGCGATTTAGCCAAAGCTAACTCAAGGCTTAGTATGATGTGGATCTTGTCCCATGAAATTATAGCTAGTTTGTATGAATCAAGTAAATGTGGTGTGACCACATCCAGAACACGATTATATAAAAATCCTATAATTAAGTGGTAGCATCATTTGAGTAAAGGCCTAATAAAATGATAAAAGGAATAGGATATTAATTCTCTGCATTGTATGTTGTAGATAACTATGTCGACAAACACGAACACTCTCTCTCTGCGTTCATCCTTGAAGGACAAGCTCGATGGAGCAAATTTCTGGGATGCAGAACACGAGTATTCTCACCCAAGAAAGGAAGAGTATGTCTGGGCGGCCCATTCGGAGGCACCTCCGCCCCCTCATGGTGACAAAGATGCTTACAAGAAGCATCAAGATGATGCATTAGATGTGTCATGTCTAATGCTCGCGACCATGAACTCTGAGCTTCAGAAGCAACATGAGTTCATGAATGATTATGATATGGTTGGACATCTTCGTCAACTATATCAAGGACAAGAAAGGTATGAGAGATATGAAGTCCTTAAGGCATTGTTTGGGTCTAAAATGCAAGAAGGGACTCCCGTAGGTCAATATGTACTCAAGATGATTGAGTACGTAGAAAACCTACAAAGGCTGGGATTCCCACTTGGCCAAGAGTTGGTCACTGACCTGATCTTGCAATCTTTGTCATAAGCCTTCAATCAATTTGTCATGAATTATAACATGAATGAAATTGATAAGTCACTGCCTGAAATGCTCAGCATGTTGAAGCTATGAGCTTAACCTTAAGAAAGAAAATCGACACCATTTTGATGGTGCATAAGAAGAAAGGCAAGGGCAAGCCTAAAGGTAAGGGAAAGTCCCAAGCCAAGGGCAAAGGCAAAGAACTTAAACCCAAGGAGGGTAGCCAAGGAAGGGGCTTGCTTCTCTGCAAGGAAGCGGGACAACTGGGCGTAGCGCAAGGCATACGGAAGATCTTAAGAAGAAGAAGTGAGACTTCTACTTTAGGTATAAATGTTATAGAAGTCAATCTATCTATTTCTTCATCATGGGTATTAGATAGGATGTGCATCTCACATTTGTACCAATGTGTGTGAGAAATAGCAGGCATTGACAAAGAGGCGAGGTGGACCTCTGAGTAGGCAATGGAGCAAGAGTTGTTCTTTGTTCTTTGTAGGAACTTATGATCTATCTTTGCCCTCTGGCTTGTACTAGAATTAGATGAATGTTGTTATGTGCCTGTCTTAACTAAGAACATCATTTCAGTTTCTTGTTTGGACAAGAAAGGATTTTCATTTATAATAAAGAACAAATATTGTTCAGTTTATTTAAATGATATGTTCTATTGTAGTGCACCTCTAATGAACGGACTCTACTTTCTAGACTTAGATTGCCTTATCTATAACATAAGTACCAAAAGGTTCAATTCAAATGAGTTGAACCAAACCTATCTCTGGCATTGTCGCTTAGGTCACATAAATGAGAGTCGCTTATCTCAGCTCCATAAGGATGGGCTGCTAGACTCATTTGATTTTGAATCATATGAGACATGCGAGTCTTACCTTTTAGGCAAGATGACCAAGACTTCCTTTAGTGGACACAGCGAAAGAGCAACAAGCTTGTTAGGACTTATACATAGTGATGTATGTGACCCTTTCAATGTTGCTGCTAGAGGTGGTTACAGGTACTTCATTACATTTACTGATGACTTCAATAGATATGGTTATGTATATCTTATGACACATAAATTAGAATCCTTTGAAAAGTTCAAAGAATTCAAGAATGAACTACAAAACCAGCTTGGCAAGAGTATTAAGATACTTCGATCAGATCGAGGTGGTGAATACCTTAGCCATGAGTTTCATGACTATCTAGCTGAGTGTGGGATTTTATCCCAACTCACTCCTCTTGGAACACCACAGTGGAATGATGTATCCGAAAGGAGGAATCGTACCCTATTAGATATGGTACGATCTATGATGAGTCACACAGATCTTCCTATATCCTTTTGGGGATATGCTATAGACACAACAACCTTTACGCTTAACCGTATACCATCAAAGGTTATGATAAATACACCATATACGATATGGACAGGGAGAAATCCCAAGATGTATTTCATAAGAATTTGGGGTTATGAGGCTTACGTTTGACGTCAAGTCTCAGACAAACTGGGACCCAAATCTGATAGGTGCTATTTTGTTGGATATCCCAAGGATACAAAGGGATATTACTTCTACATTCCCAGTCAGTACAAAGTGTTTGTGGCAAAGACTAGGGATTTTCTAGAAAGAGATTTTGTTTCTAGAAAAACTAGTGGGAGTACATTCGATCTTGAAGAAACTCAAGATAAGGACCATAGCACTGAGACCTTGATGGAGGTTGAACAGGAACCACAAAGTGTTGTGGGTGATGAGATTGTTGCACAAAGAGTTGTGGAACAACCACCTGTTCATGTAGACCTACATCTTCACGGGAGTGATTGAGAGATACTCATTTCTCTTGTCTGACCATGATGACGTTATGCTCATTGAGAATGAGCCTACCTCCTATCAGAAAGCTGTGATGAGCCCAGATTCTGAGAAATGGCTAGAGGCCATGAGATCCGAGATGGAATCCATGTACACCAACCAAGTATGGGCTTTGGTTGATCCACATGAAGGGGTCAAACCTATTGGGTGTAAGTGGGTCTTTAGGAGAAAGACTGACATGGATGGACTTACGCATACCTATAAGGGCCGATTGGTGGCTAAAGGTTTCAAGCAAATTCATGGTATTGACAATGATTAAACATTTTCTCCAGTGGCGATGTTTAAGTCCATTCGGATCTTGCTTTCTATTGCAGCATACCACGATTATGAGATCTGACATATGGATGTCAAAACCGCATTTTTGAATGGAAACTTACTCGAGGATGTGTACATGACACAACCTGAGGGTTTTGAAGATCCACAGCATACTGGGAAAATATGCAAGCTACAAAGGTCCATTTATGGGCTAAAGCAAGCTTCTCGGAGCTGGAATCTTCGATTCGATGATGCGATCAAATAGTTTGATTTCATCAAGAATGAAGATGAACCCTGTGTCTACAAGAGGGTTAATGGGAACACAATTATTTTCCTTGTATTGTATGTGGATGACATACTACTCATTGGGAATGACATCCCTTCACTACAGTCTGTGAAGACTTGGCTGGGGATGTGCTTCTCAATGAAGGACTTAGGTGAAGCAGCCTGTATTCTAGGCATCAAGATCTATAGAGATAGATCTAAGAGATTGCTTGGCCTAAGTCAGAGTGCATACATTGACACGGTATTACTACGGTTTGCCATGCAGAATTTCAAGAAGGGACTTCTGTCGATGTCAAATGGTGTGAGTCTTTTGAAGACTCAAAGTCCCTCTTCTAGAGAAGAGAGAGACCGCATGGATAAGATCCCTTACGCATCAACTATAGGATCTATCATATGCGCTATGTATTATGTGCTCGTCACGATGTCTCGTATGCTTTGAGCATGGCGAGTAGATACGATCGGATCGGTGGCGTCACTGGATAGCGATCAGAATATTCTTAAGTACTTGAGAAGGAGTAAAGAATATTTCTTGATATTTGGAGGCGATGAGGAGCTAGCTGTAAAGGGTTACAGCGATGCCAACTTCTAAACTGACCAGGAAGATTATAGATCGCAGTCAGGGTTCGTGTTTTGCTTGAATGGTGGCGCTGTAAGCTGAAAGAGTTCCAAGCAGGACACAATTGTTGATTCTACAACAGAGGCCGAATATATATAAGTGCTTCCATCTCATTCGAGAGATTATCGATAGAGGAGATGTGAAGATTTGCAGAGTACCCACAGAGGCTAACATCGCAGATCCCTTGACCAAGGCTTTGGCACAGAAAAAGCATGATGGTCACACTAGGTCATTGGGTATTAGATACTACGGTGATTGGCACTAGTGCTAGTGGGAGATTGTTAGTGAAAGCCCTAGAGCCAATCATGTGATGATTGTTGTATGGACTTTATTGTATCATATTCCTATTTATAAAGGCATGGTTATTATATTTACTTGTATTGGTGCCAAATAACTAAATATAATAATGTCCTTGAGTAGGTTCTTATCTATATCAATCGATTGGTTGAATCGATAATGAGATGATATAGAGAACACTACTCTTAATCATTCCTAGTCGAGTATTAACATTCAGGGACAATGTTAATGCGTAGAGACTAGCATGTAGGTCAACAAGATGACTTGATTTCACAAGTCATGGATATGAGATATCAAGTTGACACATGGGTATGCATTGGAGAATGTATACTGAATGACCCGCCATGAGAAAGTATCATGGATCGTTATATGAGTGTCATATACTTTCTCATGTGGCTATTAGTATGACTATTAGTCCTTAGACACGAAGTCACCATGGTTCCCTACATAAGAGTTGCATACTTTGGCCGTCAGCGTCACGTAAATGGGTGGACTATAAAGCGATTCTTGGGTATGTAACAAATTATATGCGGAGGATGTGAGTGATGTAGATGGGATCTATCCCTCCTATGTGGGGTGACATCGATATTCTTGATAGAGTGAGACCACGAAGTGCATGGCCATGCCCAAATGAGTCAATATGAGATATTGAGCTCATTTGATTAAGTGAGTCTACTTGGAGTTCAAGATTTAGATTGTAGGATGACACGGTCTATGCCTCGATTGGTCAATCTAGATGTCAGGATAGAGGACATTGTCACATATTGTGAGAGTCACAATTAGTAGTCACAAAGGTGATGTTGGAGCTCAACATTCTTGTAACTTGGTAGCAATGATGTGTTGCTAGATACCGCTCATTGCTTATGTTCCTAAATCGGTTTAGGGACATTGCCAGCGTTACAAGAACCTATAAGTCACACACATAAGAGCAATTAGATGGAGATTAGGTTCATATGATGAACCATGAGGATTAGGTTCATGGGATGAACCAAATTGGATTAAGAGTAATCCAAATTAGACTAATTGAGTTAGACTCAAGTTGATTCACGTGTTGAATGAGTCTAATTGAGATTTGATTCATCAAATCAATTTAAATTAATGAATAGAGATTCATTATATTAAATTGACTTGAGTCAAGTGGTTAGATTTGATCAACCATGGGAGATTAGAGGTCAAGTTTGACTTGACTTGAGAGGGAAGATGAAAGGTCAAGTTTGACTTGACCAAATGCCATGTCATGATGATGGCTAGGCATGGCCGGCCAATGATGATGCTCCACATCATCATTGACTTTGTCAGTGGTGCCACCTCATGAGGAGACCAAGGGACATGGGAGTTACATGCATGCATGTAACTCCCTCTCCTTAGTGTTGGCCACTTTAGGGGTTTCATTAGATGAAATTGATTTGGGTGAGTTATTCCTATAACTTCATCTTCAACCTTGGTGCTCTTCCTCTCAAGCTCTACCTCTCCAAACCTCATCTTGCCGAAATTCCTAAGGGAGTGCTAGCACACTCTAAGGCATTTCTCTCCACCTATTGCTTGTGTGGATACCATAGAGAGTGTGCATGACACTCTCGAGTTCGGCGAACTTTTTGGGCGGGGATAGCGAAGGCGTCGCTACGAGGATAACGTTCTAACCTCTTAGATCTAAGGTAGATCTAGGATTTATCTGTAAGCACATACATGTAATTATAATTTTTATACTTCGCGCGGATCCGTGGCGGGGCTTAGGTTTCCATAGCGCCGCGGTTTTGCGGCTCGGAAAACCAACAACTAAAGGGTCATGCGGTATATAAGTCGGACAATACTAAATAGAACATCAAATTGCGGATACACTATAAACCACGTAAGCAACGTAATCATATTACCATGCACTAAAATCTAGAGAGTCGATAAACCAATATATACCTTCTAAGCATTTATCTCAATAATCTAGGTTCCCTTGGTGGTAGCTAATTAGTGCAGTCCTAATCCTTGGGAACTCTGTCCATCTCCTCTATCGGAGATTGAGTTCATATGCGTAAATAGATATTTGAGACTCTTATGATCCATGAGAATCTCAAATGTAATACCATCTGATGATGCCTCTCAATCTTTAAGGCAAAGATAATAGAAACTCTAGATCATGTCTTGGGTAGTTTTTCTCATGCTCGTTCATGGCGAAGCATAAGACCACCCTAATTGGATTGCATTCGTATTATGCCTAAACCCTAGAGCGCATCGTATAAAGGCAACGTCGTCCTCATGGCTATACGAGTGGTGCGACACAGTCTCTCCTTCTACTCTAGTTGTCTTGAGGCCTCGACCACGTGAACTTCACGCCCTTACTAGTATGGGCATGTCCATAGCAATGCTCGAAACCCTGATGAGCGACACATGGCGGTAATAAGCTTAGAAGCTGCGAACCTCTTGACCGATTTCTCATTGCTCCCAACTAGATCGGTAGTGACCTCGATCTTTAAGTCAGTGAAATGTCTTTGCTAGAAACCACGTGTCGATATGTGATGGTAACGTAGAAAACGCATTTACTAAACTTCACATATAGTTGATTCTATGTATAAGCCTATCTAGGACAAGTAAAGATTGTAAAATACTGGAAAATAATAATAATAATAATAATATTAATAAAATAATGTTAGGGTAATCAGGAGAATACCTATGGAATTTTAGAATTTTAGAAATTTTTTGGATTTAAGCGGAGGCTTTTATAAAGTCTGTTTACTATCTATTGAGGAGTTAATAGGTTTAATTAACCCATGTGAGAAATGTTATTTTCCCGATGGTTCCGTTTTCCCGATGGAGTTTCTTTCTTCTCACTTGGAATTGACTTCTCTTCGATCCCTATTTCCCGATTTCTTTGCATTTTCTTCACTTACGATTTCCATCTCCCTTCCTCTGTTTTGTCACGCGATCCTCTCCTTTTCCTCGATCCTAGTTTACGATCGCGTTGGCCATTGAATCGGGAGTTCCCTCGGTTCCTCATTTTACTAAGTCTTGCGGTTGGCGCTGCGTCTCGCTTAGCCTATGATGTGGCTTGCCAGCCGCGACCATTGTACGACCTCTCTAGTAGTGGCAGACCACCTCGCGTCCGCCATTCACAGCGCTCTACACCACCTTCCATCGCCAGTGGATCGCTTGCTCTAATTTGATAGAGTCTTTCATTCTCTGCATTGTATGTTGTAGATCGCTCCTGTGGTGACAAGCTCTCTCTGAGCGACAGCGGCGAGGAGAGCTCGACGAAAGGATTTTGGGGTGGCGGGCAAGAGTAAAGGGTATTAATGATCGATCATTTCTTCCTCACATGAGATATACATTCTGATGATTACTGATTGTATCCATGCTTCAAGCATCAATTCATTAGATGTGTAATGTCTAGAATTAATGAACTCGATTGAAGCTACGAATGGCGAGATGGATGGTTGGACATCTCGTCTGATCCAGTGGTTGGAGGTTGAGATAGGTGAACTAAAGAGATACAACTTTAACCTACATTAGATTTACATTGTGTTAGAATTTTGACTTGGGTTTACTTAAATGTTATGAGGCAATGTGAGTATGATTGGGTTGTGATATGATTGAGTTGTAGCTAATATGATTTTTGGTTGAATGGATTGTTCTTGATTTACGGGTTTAGGGGATTAAGTGAGATGAGTTCAATCATCCTAGATTCAGAGATTTCAGTAAGGGATCCAGAGGTTGTGTAATTGAGGATAAGCAAGGTGAGTTGGGTCTGGACGATTTATGAATGCATATTATTATTGTTGTGTAGCTTGAATTAATGATATGTTTGTGTTGATAGAAGAGTATTTTATTAGTTTGGAAATGTTGTATAGGATTAACGGAATGTTGATGAGATTAATTGGATTCATTGGAAGGAATCATGAAGTTGTAGTTGATTACTTGAGGTAAGGTAAACTTTGAATTGTATGTTATACATTGGATGTGTGATTAGAGTAACTAATTCTTGAAGGAGAATGCACAATTGTGTTGCTAGAATCATTGGTCGGTGTGTAAATCATGATTAGATTTTGATTAAAGTGGAGGATTGATTAGGTTAATTGGATAACTAGATCAATCTAGTAGATTGGAATCTGAAATCGATGTAAGATTCGATTTGATCATTCGTTGTATGCTTGCACTTAATCTTAATGTTTGATATATGCAGGACATGGATACGATACAGGACCGCGACCGTGAAGATTTCATTATAGCGGAGCTATTTAATAGGTGGGTAATTTCCTACCTGGTTCGGGTAGATGTATTGCATTGATTGATAGTAGATATATGAGCATGTTAGGTGTTCATATTATCTTGACCTGCTCTTTTTAAAAGTTGAAGATACTTTACCATTGGCTATTAACTCCATTCTTGCTATCATTGTTTATTTTACCATGATTAGGAGTTATAAATATAGGTGATGTAAGTAACTTAGAATTTGTTTAAGTTAAGTCAAGTAGTAAAGTCGGATGGAACTGATTGTAAATTGGGCAAAAGGTCATCCATGGGTAGATAAGGTCTTGAACCTACAGTTAATTCTAGTACCCTAGGTTGCATGTTTACCACTATGTATTATTTAAATGGTTAAAGTGAATGGTACCTTAATGTGTCGCTACGGACACCTGTGGTCCTAGTTTGATGTCGGTTTGATACGACTCTCTGAGAGTCGTCGTCGATGGGGTTGTGACTCTCTACGATAGAGTCGTCTCGATTAGTCGACTCTCTACAAGATAGGTGCTATTTTGATTAGATTAGTATGACTCTCTATAGGATAGAAGGGTATTATGATCGATTGAGTCGACTCTCTGCGGGATAGAGTGCGTTGATCTAGTTAGTATGATTCTCTATAGAATACCGAGTCTGGTGGAATGTCTATATGTGAGACATTGCATTCATGCATTTACATGGGTTGAGCGAGGTCTCCCTTGTGGTTGAGAGTGAGGTTGTTGCCGAGTTGTGGAACCTCCAGTTACCTACCTCTTAGGAGGAGTCACGTGGCTGAGATATTCATTCTCTACCACTATAGGCGGTGGTAGTTGAATTTGAGCCTACCTCTAGTCTGCGTGTGTGAGCACTTGACCACTCATGGGTAGTAGTGAGATCGGATGGAATCATGTACACGAGGACCCCAATCATGTATGGACTTGCTCTTTGGTTTATATCCTACTGAGTCAACACTCGGCCACTCGAGTAGTGGTTGGTGTTGAGTTGGCGAGTTGTCATGCTCGATACCTATAAGGGCTGCTTGGTGGCTAAGGTAGCTTTCATGGTAGATGACATGACCATTTTCTCATTAGCGATGTTTAATGACATTTATCTATATGCTATATACATATATGCATGTATATATATATATATATATATATATATATATATATATATATATATATATATATATATATATATGTAGATGATTATGATTAGTATACATATATAGATCATCTATATATATACTTATTATGATGTTGCATTTGATTGTACTATGATTCTTTGCATTTGGGTGTACATCATATTCATGCATGTTTCTTGCATTTGTTATACGATTGTGTGGATCTTGGTATGGGTTGGACAGACCATTAGATTCCTTGACCTATAGCTAGAGTATATTTTGAGTTGATCTACTCTTCCTGTTATATATATATATGTTTGATATATGTTGAGTTGGATCGAGTAGTACTTGAACTTGAGTATATACGCATTTTATATTATTTATTTGGTTAGGCGGTATATGCTTGTATTTATATACTATCTTTATATACTGTTGTACCTTTAGAAGTATGTTGTTGAAAATACATGTGATATGACATATATACATGTTTTCTATTACCTATTAAGTTTTACTCACCACCCTCCACGGACCACTGGGTTTTTACATCACCAGTAGCAATTAGAAGACCGTGATAAGCTTGGAGCCGTAGTGACATTATCTCATCTCACCTCAGGGCTCCGTGTTTTATTTTGGGCCTTAGTCAGATTATGCATTGTATTTTGGAGTTTTAAGTGATGTATATATTGTATTAGATTTTGTCGAGATTTCATGTTGTTGTGGTGTGTTAGTCATTAGTATGCATGTGTGAGATTGTTGTATTGTTGTAGTATGTTTAGTTGTGTAGTTGTTGTTTTGATATATATATATTGAGCCTTGTATTAACTTAATGTTGCCACGTGACAACTTTAGTGGTATTGTTTTTAGTCGAGTCTTGGATTCTCGGAGTTGATTTATTCGGTTTTGGTTTTACGAGATGAGATTGATAACTTATGGTTTAGTAGATATTTACTTTAGGGTTTATCATGTGATGATTGTTGTATGAACTTTATTGTATCATATTCCTATTTATAAAGGCATGGTTATTATATTTACTTGTATTGGTGCCAAATAACTAAATATAATAATGTCCTTGAGTAGTAGATTCTTATCTATATCAATCGATTGGTTGAATCGATAATGAGATGATATAGAGAACACTACTCTTAATCATTCCTAGTCGAGTATTAACATTCAGGGACAATGTTAATGCGTAGAGACTAGCATGTAAGTCAACATGATGACTTGATCTCACAAGTCATGGATATGAGATATCAAGTTGACACATGGGTATACATTGGAGAATGTATACTGAATGACCCGCCATGAGAAAGTATCATGGATCGTTATATGAGTGTCATATACTTTCTCATGTGTCTATTAGTATGACTATTAGTCCTTAGACCTGAAGTCACCATGGTTCCCTACATAAGGCATTGCATACTTTGGCTTCGTCAAACGTCACCCGTAAATGGGTGGACTATAAAGGCGATTACTGGGTATGTAACAAATTATGCGGAGGGATGTGAGTGATGTAGATGGGATCTATCCCTCCTATATAATGGGAGTGACATCGATATTCTTGATAGAGTGAGACCACGAAGTGCATGGCCATGCCCAAATGAGTCAATATGAGATATTGAGCTCATTTGATATGAGTGAGTCTACTTGGAGTTCAAGATTTAGATTGTCCCGAGGATGACACGGTCTATGCCTCGATTGGTCAATCTAGATGTCAAGGATAGAGGAACATTGTCACATATTGTGAGTCACAATTAGTAGTCACAAAGGTGATGTTGGAGCTCAACATTCTTGTAACTTGGGTAGCAATGATGTGTTGCTAGATACCGCTCATTGCTTATGTTCCTAAATCGGTTTAGGGACATTGCCAACGTTACAAGAACCTATAGGGTCACACACATAAGGGCAATTAGATGGAGATTAGGTTCATATGATGAACCATGAGGATTAGGTTCATGGGATGAACCAAATTGGATTAAGAGTAATCCAAATTAGACTAATTGAGTTAGACTCAAGTTGATTCAAGTGTTGAATGAGTCTAATTTAGATTTGATTCATCAAATCAATTTAAATTAAATGAATAGAGATTCATTAAATTAAATTGACTTGAATCAAATGGTTGGATTTGATCAACCATGGGAGATAAGAGGTTAAGTTTGACATGACTTGAGAGGGAAGATGAAAGGTCAAGTTTGACTTGACCAAATGCCATGTCATGATGATGACTTGGCATGGCCGGCCAATGATGATGTTCCACATCATCATGGACACATCATGGGGTGCCACCTCATGAGGGAGACCAAGAGCCATTGGCTCTTGGAGTTACATGCATGCATGTAACCCCCTTATAGTGGGTTATGGATGATGTGAAGTTAAGTTGTGTAACTTCATCTTCTTCCTCTTCTCTTCCCTCAAGCTCTCTCTTCCTCATCTAGCCATGAACGTCCAAGGGGTGCTAGCACACTCTAAGGTGTTTTTCTCCACCATTTGTCTGTGTGGATACTTGTAGAGGAGTGTACACTTAACACTCTCGAGTTTCGGCGAACCTTTTGGACGAGCGGGATTTGCTAAGGGCGTCGCATCGAGGGTAACGTCCTTATCATGTAGATCTAAGGTAGATCTAGGGTTTTATACAAACACATACATGTTTTAGTTTTAATACATCTTCACACGGATCCATGACCGGACTTCCGGGGTTTCCGCAACGCAAAAAGCAGTATTTGCGGGTCGGAAAGTCCAACAGTGGTATCAGAGCCACGTGCGAAGCATGTATGTGTTTCGTTTTTTGTAATTTTTGTATTAGATATAAAAATTACAGATTTATATGTTTCTGTAAATTTCCTATTTTTATAGAATTTTTGGGTATTTTTCTCGAAGAATCGAAGCAACGAGTGTTGGGACACTTGTAGGCTTCAACCGTCGAGAAAAACTCTCCGAAACAGCGAGTTCTCGCTTTAGGTTTTTGGGAAAGTGACTTAAGTTGCTGTAAGATCATTGTAGGGACACTCGCAAAGTTTATTTTGCGAGTAGGGGCGCTGCCCCTATCCCCGAAAGGGGCCTTGTCTCGCGATCGCGCCCGAAAACCGCTTAGCGGGACCGTTACGGGGAGGTGACTCATAAAATTGAAAAAAAAATAGGAAAACAATTTTCTGTAAAAATACATAATTTAGAATTATGTATAATTCTGTGATTGTCATGGCCTAATAACCCCAATATGATTGGATGTGATGTGTTGTAATTCATAATACGGCCTGCGTGCTGTTTTGTGGTTGTGCGTGTTGTATAGTGTATGCGACCTTCGCGTCGCACCTCTTCTTTTGATATTCTAGTTGTAAATAGTTTTAGACTCGAATGTAACTCGAGTTTCATATTTGTAATGTACAAAATGGAGCGGTAGAAAGTCCACTTGAAGACGAGATTACGAGAAGGGTGACGACGACAACTGGCGGTCAAAGGAAGTGCTTGGAGAAGCCGCTAGCCTTAGGTTGACCGTCTGATCTTCTCATTGGCTTGAGAAGATCATAGTAGGGCCATGACTACATCACATTTAATTATATATATATATATATATATATATATATATATATATATATTTATTTATTTATTTGATTTTGCTTGTATGTATGTGATTCATGCTAGTAGAATAATGCTTGTATGATATGATTCATGCTAGGATAATTTTCTTGTATGTATATGATGCATGCTAGAATAATGATTGTATGTATGTGATGCATGCTAATATAGGATAATAAAGGCCAAAATCGTATAAGATACACATTACGATTAGATTAGATCATAATCGAATCAACTCGAAAATGCCTACAGGCCTTGATACCCATCACTACCTCGATCATTTGTTGTTGTTGAATCTGCCAAAGCAGAGCAACACATATTATCTTGGTAGGGTGCGGAGGGACAATCTTGGTCCCGCCTATCACGCTTGGGTTAGAGTAAGCTCAATTAGATTGAGCAAAACTAGTTAACTCAATTGGATCGAGTAGAACTATAGGCATATTCCAATCGTTGGAAAGATAGGTTAAGATCGTATTTACACTAAATCTTGGGCGATTTAGCCAAAGCTAACTCAAGGCCTTTTGTAAATGTGGGTCTTGATCCTATAAACAAGAGTTGCATAGAGATGTAATCGGTAATGTGTTACCCATCGTTAAGTCTTGGCGATTTGAAAGCTAACTCAAGGCTTAGTATGATGTGAATCTTGTCCCGCAAGAATTATAGCTAGTTTGTATGAATCTAGTAATGTGGTTTGACCACATCCATAACTCGATTCTACAAAATTCCTATAATTCAGTGGGAGCATCATTTGATTAAAGGCCTAATTAAATGATAAAAGGAATATGATATTAATTCTCTGCATTGTATGTTGTAGATAACTATGTCGACAAACACGAACACTCTCTCTCTGCGTTACTGTCGCCAGGAAGGACAAGCTCAATGGAGCAAATTTCTCGGTGATGCAGAACACGAGAATTGTTCTCACCCAAGAAAGGAAGTCAGATGTCTGAGCGGCCCATTGAGGCACCTCCCACGCCTCATGGTGACAAAGATGCTTACAAGAAGCATCAAGATGATGCATTAGATGTGTCATGTCTAATGCTCGCGACCATGAACTCTGAGCTTCAGAAGCAACATGAGTTCATGAATGATTATGATATGGTTGGACATCTTCGTCAACTATATCAAGGATAAGAAAGGCATGAGAGATATGAAGTCTTTAAGGCATTGTTTGGGTCTAAAATGCAAGAAGGGACTCCCGTAGGTCAATATATACTCAAGATGATTGAGTACGTAGAAAACCTACAAAGGCTGGGATTCCCACTTGGCCAAAAGCTTGCCACTGACCTGATCTTGCAATCTTTGCCACAAGCCTTCAATCAATTTGTCATGAATTATAACATGAATGAAATTGATAAGCCATTGCCTGAAATGCTCAACATGTTGAGAACTGCTGAGCTTAACCTTAAGAAAAGAAAATCTGACACCATTTTAATGGTACAGAAGAAGAAAGGCAAGGGCAAGCCTAAAGGTAAGGGAAAGTCCCTAGCCAAGGGCAAAGGCAAAGAACTTAAACCCAAAGGAGGGGTAGCCAAGGAAGGGGCTTTCTTCTACTGCAAGGAAGCGAGGACCTGAAGCGTGAATCGCAAGGCATACGGAAGATCTTAAGAAGAAGAGAAGTGAGACTTCTACTTCAGGTATAAATGTTATAGAAGTCAATCTATCTATTTCTTCATCATGGGTATTAGATACCGGATGTGCATCTCACATTTGTACCAATGTGCAGGCGCTGAGAAATAGCAGGGCATTGACAAAGGGCGAGGTGGACCTACAAGTAGGCAATGGAGCAAGAGTTGTTGCTGTTGCTGTAGGAACTTATGATCTATCTTTGCCCTCGGGGCTTGTACTAGAATTAGATGAATGTTGTTATGTGCCTGTCTTAACTAAGAACATCATTTCAGTTTCTTGTTTAGACAAGAAAGGATTTTCATTTATAATAAAGAACAAATATTTTTCAGTTTATTTAAATGATATGTTCTATTGTAGTGCACCTCTAATGAACGAACTCTACTTTCTAGACTTAGATTGCCCTATCTATAACATAAGTACCAAAAGGTTCAATTCAAATGAGTTGAACCAAACCTATCTCTGGCATTGTCGCTTAGGTCACATAAATGAGAGTCGCTTATCTCAGCTCCATAAGGATGGGCTGCTAGACTCATTTGATTTTGAATCATATGAGACATGCGAGTCTTACCTTTTAGGCAAGATGACCAAGACTTCCTTTAGTGGACACAACGAAAGAGCAACAAACTTGTTAGGACTTATACATAGTGATGTATGTGGCCCTTTCAATGTTGCTGCTAGAGGTGGTTACAGGTACTTCATTACATTTACTGATGACTTCAGTAGATATGGTTATGTGTATCTTATGACACATAAATTAGAATCCTTTGAAAAGTTCAAAGAATTCAAGAATGAAGTACAAAACCAGCTTGGCAAGAGTATTAAGATACTTCGATCAGATCGAGGTGGTGAATACCTTAGCCATGAGTTTCATGACTATCTAGCTGAGTGTGGGATTTTATCCCAACTCACTCCTCCTGGAACACCACAGTGGAATGGTGTATCCGAAAGGAGGAATCGTACCCTATTAGATATGGTACGATCTATGATGAGTCACACAGATCTTCCTATATCCTTTTGGGGATATGCTATAGACACAACAACCTTTACGCTTAACCGTATACCATCAAAGGTTATGATAAATACACCATATACGATATGGACAGGGAGAAATCCCGTGATGTCTTTTATGAGGATTTGGGGTTGTGAGGCTTACGTTCGACGTCAAGTCTCAGACAAACTGGGACCCAAATCCGATAGGTGCTATTTTGTTGGATATCCCAAGGATACAAAGGGATATTACTTCTACATTCCCAGTCAGCATAAAGTGTTTGTGGCAAAGACTGGAGTTTTTCTAGAAAGGGATTTTGTTTCTAGAAAAACTAGTGGGAGTACCTTCGATCTTGAAGAAATTCAAGATAAGGACCATAGCACTGAGACCTTGATGGAGGTTGAACAGGAACCACAAAGTGTTGTGGGTGATGAGATTGTTGCACAAAGAGTTGTGGAACAACCACCTGTTCATGTAGACCTACATCTTCATAGGGCTGATAGGGTACGTCGTCAGCCTGAGAGATACTCATTTCTCTTGTCTGACCATGATGACGTTATGCTCATTGAGAATGAGCCTACCTCCTATCAGAAAGCTGTGATGAGCCCAGATTCTGAGAAATGACTAGAGGCCATGAGATCCGAGATGAAATCCATGTACACCAACCAAGTATGGGCTTTGGTTGATCCACCTGAAGGGGTCAAACCTATTGGGTGTAAGTGGGTCTTTAGGAGAAAGACTGACATGGATGGACTTACGCATACCTATAAGGGCTGATTGGTGGCTAAAGGTTTCAAGCAAATTCGTGGTATTGACAATGATCAAACCTTTTCTCCAGTGGCGATGTTTAAGTCCATTCGGATCTTGCTTTCTATTGCAGCATACCACGATTATGAGATCTGGCATATGGATGTCAAAACCGCATTTCTGATTGGAAACTTACTCGAGGATGTGTACATGATACAACCTGAGGGTTTTGAAGATCCACAGCATACTGGGAAAGTATGCAAGCTATAAAGGTCCATTTATGGGCTAAAGCAAGCTTCTCGGAGCTGGAATCTTCGATTCGATGATGCGATCAAATAGTTTGATTTCATCAAGAATGAAAATGAACCCTGTGTCTACAAGAGGGTTAATGGGAACACAATTGTCTTCCTTGTATTGTATGTGGATGACATACTACTCATTGAGAATGACATCCCTTCGCTACAGTCTGTGAAGACTTGGCTGGGGATGTGCTTCTCAATGAAGAACTTAGGTGAAGCAGCCTGTATTCTAGGCATCAAGATCTATAGAGATAGATCTAAGAGATTGCTTGGCCTAAGTCAGAGTACATACATTGACACGGTATTACTTCGGTTTGCCATGCAGAATTCCAAGAAAGGACTTCTGTCGATGTCACATGGTGTGAGTCTTTCGAAGACTCAAAGTCCCTCTTCTAGAGAGGAGAGAGACCGCATGGATAAGATCCCTTATGCATCTGCTATAGGATCTATCATGTATGCCATGCTATGTACTCGTCCTGATGTCTCGTATGCTTTGAGCATGACGAGTAGATACCAGTCAGATCCAGGTGAGCGTCACTGGATAGCAGTCAAGAATATTCTTAAGTACTTGAGAAGGACTAAAGAATATTTCTTGATATTTGGAGGCGATGAGGAGCTAGCTGTAAAGGGTTACAGCGATGCCAGCTTCCAAACTGACCAGGATGATTATAGATCGCAGTCAGGGTTCGTGTTTTGCTTGAATGGTGGCGCTGTGAGCTGGAAGAGTTCCAAGCAGGACACAGTTGCTGATTCTACAACAGAGGCCGAATATATATCGGTGCTTCCATCTCATTCGAGAGATTATCGATAGAGGAGATGTGAAGATTTGCAGAGTACCCACAGAGGCTAACATCGCAGATCCCTTGACCAAGGCTTTGGCACAGAAAAAACATGATAGTCACACTAGGTCATTGGGTATTAGATACTATGGTGATTGACTCTAGTGCTAGTGAGAGATTGTTAGTGAAAGCCCTAGAGCCAATCATGTGATGATTGTTGTATGGACTTTATTGTATCATATTCCTATTTATAAAGGCATGGTTATTATATTTACTTGTATTGGTGCCAAATAACTAAATATAATAATGTCCTTGAGTAGTAGGTTCTTATCTATATCAGTCGATTGGTTGAATCAATAATGAGATGATATAGAGAACACTACTCTTAATCATTCCTAGTCGAGTATTAACATTCAGAGACAACGTTAATGCGTAGAGACTAGCTTGTTGGTCAACATGATGACTTGATCTCACAAGTCATGGATATGAGATATCAAGTTGACACATGAGTATGCATTGGAGAATGAATACTGAATGACCCGCCATGAGAAAGTATCATGGATCGTTATATGAGTGTCATATACTTTCTCATGTGGCTATTAGTATGACTATTAGTCCTTAGACCTGAAGTCACCATAGTTCCCTACAAAAGGCGTTGCATACTTTGGCTTCGTCAAACGTCACCCGTAAATGGGTGGACTATAAAGGTGATTACTGGGTATGTAACAAATTATGCGGAGGGATGTGAGTGATGTAGATGGGATCTATCCCTATTATATAACGGGAGTGACATCGATATTCTTGATAGAGTGAGACCACGAAGTGCATGGCCATGCCCAAATGAGTCAATATGAGATATTGAGCTCATTTGATATGAGTGAGTCTACTTGGAGTTCAAGATTTAGATTGTACCGAGGATGACACGGTCTATGCCTCGATTGGTCAATCTAGATGTCAAGGATAGAGGGACATTGTCACATATCGTGAGAGTCACAATTAGTAGTCACAAAGGTGATGTTGGAGCTCAACATTCTTGTAACTTGGGTAGCAATGATGTGTTGCTAGATACCACTCATTGCTTATGTTCCTAAATCGGTTTAGGGACATTGCCAACGTTACAAGAACCTATAGGGTCACACACATAAGGGCAATTAGATGGAGATTAGGTTCATATGATGAACCATGAGGATTAGGTTCATGGGATGAACTAAATTGGATTAAGAGTAATCCGAATTAGACTAATTGAGTTAGACTCAAGTTGATTCAAGTGTTGAATGAGTATAATTTAGATTTGATTCATCAAATCAATTTAAATTAAATGAATAGAGATTCATTAAATTAAATTGACTTGAATCAAATGGTTGGATTTGATCAACCATAGGAGATAAGAAGTCAAGTTTGACTTGACTTGAGAGGGAAGATGAAAGGTCAAGTTTGACTTGACCAAATGCCATGTCATGATGATGACTTGGCATGGCCGGCCAATGATGATGTTCCACATCATCATGGACACATCATGGGGTGCCACCTCATGAGGGAGACCAAGAGCCATTGGCTCTTGGAGTTACATGCATGCATGTAACCCCCTTATAGTGGGTTATGGATGATGTGAAGTTAAGTTGTGTAACTTCATCTTCTTCCTCTTCTCTTCCCTCAAGCTCTCTCTTCCTCATCTAGCCATGAACGTCCAAGGGGTGCTAGCACACTCTAAGGTATTTTTCTCCACCATTTGTCCGTGTGGATACTTGTAGAGGAGTGTACACTTGACACTCTCGAGTTCCGACGAACCTTTTGGACGAGCGGGATTTGCGAAGGGCGTCGCATCGAGGGTAACATCCTTATCATGTAGATCTAAGGTAGATCTAGGGTTTTATACAAACACATACATGTTTTAATTTTAATACATCTTCGCACGGATCCGTGTCCGGACTTTCGGGGTTTCTGTAATGCAAAAGCGGTTTTTGTGGCTCGGGAAGTCCAACATATACTCCCGGTTATGTTGGCTGTGCATTTAGATGCTTATACCAGGAAGTAATCTGTAGTGTGTTGGTTATTATTCGTAACCGTGGTATGAGTTGTCCACGGAAACGACCTGTTGAGTCTGTGAGTCTTGAACCTGTGTCGAGGAGGTGATTTACCTCTGAGAGTCGACTGATACCGAGTCGAAAAACAGGGGCCAAGTCGTCACATTTATTATGAAAATCAGAGACTACAGTCTCAGAGATTTCCACTAACTGTGCTAGTCGGATCATTACCTGTGGGTAATGAACAGACTTGTAGACTATTGTTGATGCAGATAGCGGAAGGCTAGGTTATGGAGTTTCATAGGGATTTTATCCCTGAGTTGTTCGTACTGAGTTGTATAACTTTGAGAGTACTTTTAAGTACTTAACTCATGTTATACCGAGAAAGTAGAGTTATTTGCATACCATTATCAGGGTCAAGCCGATATTTGGTGATAAATGCAGAAAATAATATTCGAAAAATAATATATCACTTGATCATGGTTTATTGATGTTGAAAGAGAATATTTCCCCGTGTCACTTTTAGTGATGCATTGTAAGGAATTCTTGAGCTTCAAGAAAAAGGGTGATCGGTTAGTGAAAGTGAATACCATGTGAGTCATTGAGACTTAAGAGGTTACAATCACCTAATAGTTCAAGAAGATGAATGGATGATTAAAGCCACCCAGAGTTATTGGCTTATAGTTGGATTAGGATACCGGGATTTTCTACCAGATCTTGCCGGAAGATGTTGGATTGAGACAGGAGTTTAGAAATGACTCCGTACAAGGGTTTAAGAGTTGGAGACCGATAAGCAAATAATGCAGTCAACTTATTAGAGAAGTCTCCATTGTTGGATAAAAAGGAGCAAGATCGAGTCATAGGCTTTGAGCTACTCTCCGATTATGGAAGACCAACCGTAGATCATCGGGATATTCTTGAGGATATCGTGAAAAATCGAACAAAGACTCGAAGGATTATTGTGCGTGCGGTCTGATGGATCACGAAGACAAGTGAATTCGGATATCCGTTGGATCAGTTCATGTTACTATTGGAGGAGGTGTATTTTGAAGACTCATTTGAAGACTACCAATGGTGTTGGGAAGGATGATGCCCGTCTCTCGGCAGAGATCAGAAGATTGGGTTATCTCATCAGCAGCGACCTACTACCTCAGGCATGAGTGGAGCTCCGTGATACTTTCTTTCAGGGGAAGTGACTTATGCAGGAGTATCAACAGAAGACATCTTAGAAGATTCAGCAGTTATCCCCAGATATGATTTGATTAGTACAGAGGAGAGAGTATACGACGATGGTCGTATCCATTTTGTATTCTACAGTTGCAACTCGTAGGATTTAGGGATGGGATCAGATGATCTAGGAAAAAATCCCCGAGGCATTCATCGCAGAAATGCGACCGCTTTGTCGCGGACTGTTGGATCTAATCTTATTCTCTTCGGAGAAAGGCCGAGACTGCTGGAGCCTTTGATCGGATCGGATGTGATATTTGGTCGTTCGTATTATGCTAGTTTTACCCTCTAGATTAATATATTGAGAGATACTTGTAGTTTACGGTATCCTTATGCGGAACATTATTAGTTTGGATTAGAAGGGTTCCTATGCATCGACTTGTGGGTCGGTGGTATCTCTACCGTTATGTGAGATGTGGACCAACAATTAAGAAGTCAAGGGATACCCTTAGACTTTGATAGACATACTTTTGCTGTAGACATATCCTTACGGATGGTCAAATTGTTGGAAGTATGGTACGATATGTCTCTCGGATGTGCGTATAATCTGAGAGCCTTCGGATGTAATTTCAGATGAACTCCAAGGCTTGCCGTTGCTTAGGCAAGTGGAGTAGGCGTTCGAAATGATTGCGAAAATAGTCCGGTATCGAAGATCACATAACGAGTGATATTTTTGTTGGTATCAGTGTTGTTAAACACTATAAAAGAATCGGAATAACGTGAGTTGCGATTATAGGAGATGTTGGAGGGAATATTTATCTATCCCAATATTTCTCCTTGTGAAGATCCAGAACTATTTGTCGAAAGAGAGATGGACATTTGAGATTATGCATCGATTGTCGATGATGGAATGCGATAATTGTTGAAAGTAAATATCCTACGTTGAGGATAAATGAGCTATTTAGTTCAGCAAAGGACACCTGTGTATACTCTAAGGTTGATTTACGACTAGAGTATTGTAGTGACATGATGTCATACGATTATCATGGTCATTATGATGATTAATATATATCATCAGTTTAGAGTAAAGGGGATGCAGGTGTGTGGAGACGATAATTTCATACTTGGTATGAATTGTATGAGTTTTGATTAAGTTGCTAGACTAATTAACGATTTAGTCGCCACGGGATTTGAGAATCGTGTATCTTGGACACGATTGGATTAGTTTGTGGTTGTTGGAGTTGTGTAACCTGGCCACTGTTGATTGTGGTAGTTGGAGTTGCGCACTCGACCACCGTAGATGGTGGTTTTCCTTGTATGTTTTGGTTAGTACTGTAGATGTGGATAGAATGTCTTAGCATTACTATACCACATACTTGTTTGACAGAGGTGATGTTGTAAATCATTTAGTCGGAAGCTGGTGAAACCAGTTTACAGGACCTAAATGGCGGTTAACTTTTACGCAAGTATTAGTTAATCCTTGTGGAGTGGATCAAAAGGAGGTTGTACGCGGATGCATCGTTTCAGGGATCGGAGCGATTCCGATGCAGTTGAATGAGGCATACCTTATGCTTAAGACAGTTAAGAAACTATGAGATAGTCTGTCATATACATGACGTGACTTTAGTAGTTATTATCTGGATTTGTAGTTGTATGGGGCAGAAGTGCTCATTGAATTTAACAAGCTACTGGGTAGCTATAATGGAGTTGCTGGAGCGCGAACAGTTGCAACAAGGGAGATTGATCGCTATAGTCTTCCATGCACTTACAGAGTGTGTGGTGGAGTGAATGATGAATGGTTGATGAACTTCTCTTTTGAGAAGATAATTTCCTATCTCTAATATGGATATGTGTTCTGGACACGCATCCACTTAAGAAGGAGTTGCTACGGGAAGAATATCATTGGAGATTTGCTATTCACCCTAGTGGTACTCAGATGTACCGAGAGTTGAAACGTTCATACGAGTGGAATAGTATAAAGAGAGTTATAGCAGATTTTGCTACTCGATGTTTAGTATGCCAGTAGGTGAAGGCTGAACATCAGAAACTCGCTGGATTGCTCTAGGAAATTCTGATTCCGGAATGGAAGTGGGAGCATATCACTATTGATTACATTACGGGATGACCAAGAACCCGTAAAGGACGTGATGCGATTTGGGTGATTGTGGATCAACTGACCAAATCATCTCATTTCCTTCCTACTTGTGGGTCGTACTCGTTGGACCATACGACAACGTTGTATTACCGAAAGATTATCAGATTGCATAGGGTACTTTTAAGTACCATATAGGATAGAGATTCGCAATTTACCTCGCGATTTTGGCAAAGTCTGCACCAGACTAAGGGCACAGAGCTTCGATTTAGTGCAACGTTTCATCCGTAGACAGATGAGCAGTCTGAGTGTATTAATTAGACGTTGGAGGATCTATTCAGATCTTGTGTCGTGGATTGTGGAGGTGTAGCTTATCGGTTGGCTTTACCTCCAACACTTGCGAGTGCTCACAACGTATTTCCTATTGTTATACTGAGGAAATATGTGTCGCATGTTGATTATGTTCTGAAAGAGGTTCCGAATTCTACCTCAATCTAATGTGACTTACGAGGTGATTCCAGGGTGGAGCCTGGGTCATAAGGAGCGACAGTAGTGGGACGAAAATCATCTGACTCGTAAAGGTTGGATGACAGCATCATACTGATGAGGAGGCTATGTGGGAGCTGGAAGACACTATCCGAGCTCGATAGTCTCATCTGGTCACTTGAGGAAGGTATGTGGTCCTTTCGGAAACTTGCTTGAAGTAAATTTTTGCATGTTAGTACGAAATTTGAGGATCAAATTTTTATTAGTGGGGGAGAATGTAAAATACCGAAAAAAAAAAATAATAATAATAAAATAATGTTGGGTAATCAGGAGAATACCCTATGAAATTTTTAGGAATTTTTTTGGATTTAAACGGAGGCTTTTATAAAGTTTGTTTAGACTATTGAGGAGTTAATAGGTTTAATTAACCCATGTGCGAAATGTTATTTTTCCCTGATGGTTCCGTTTTTCCCCGATGGACCGTTTCTCTCTTCTCCGCCCGATCGACTTCTCTTCTTTGTCGATCCCTATTTCCCCGATTTCTTCTGTTTTCTTCACGCCACGATTTCCATCTCCCTTCCTCTATTTCATCGCGCGATCCTCTCCTTTTCCTCCGTCCCTAGTTTTCGATCGCGTTGGCCGCTGAATCGATAGAGTTCCCTCTCGGTTCCTCGTTTCGCCGTCGCAACCCTACTACCACCGTTGCATCTCCGCGCCACTCAGCGCTACCCGACCTCCGTCGTAGCCACTGTCACCGCCCCGCGACCATCCACGACCTCTCGCGGCCCCAGGACAGACCACCTCGCATCCCGCCGCCCCTGCGCATGCGGCCAGCGACCACCACCTTTGGCCATCGCCGCTTCAGGGTCGGATCACTTGCTCCTTGCCTAGGTCTTCACCGTGAGCGACAGAGTTGTTGCCGTCGCTCCTCCCTTTTCGCCTCACCAGCGCCGTCCTTTCCTGCTCACGAGTCGTAGCGCCTGCTGATAAGTGCTGCAACGTCTGTCGCCAAGATAGGGAGGAGCTCGGCCAAAGGGATTTTGGGGTGAGCGGGCAAGAGTAAAGGGGTATTAATGATCTGATCATTTTCTTCCTCACCGCAAACGAATGTACAAATGATTCTGTGATTTGCTTCCTATCTGCGGGTATTCCCTTATCAATCATTCTGTTTCTTAATTGTGGATTTAATGAGGTAGAATTAGATACGATAGTGGTGAATGGCTGGGGATGGAGGAACTCGATACACTCCTGTGGTTGGAGGGTTGATATAGGTGAACATTAAAGGATACCCTATAACCTAATCATTAGATTTACATTGCAGTGTTAGAATTTTGAGGTTTTCTTCAGTTCATCTGGATTGAGGCAATGGTGGTATGATTGGGTTGTGATATGATTGAGTTGTAGCTAATATGATTTTTGGTTGAATGGATTGTTCTTGATCATTACCAGGTTTAGGGGATTCCGGCGGGATGAGTTCAATCATCCTAGATTCAGAAATTTCAATATGGGATCCAGAGGTTTTAGTAATTGAGGATAAGCAAGGTGAGTTGGGTCTAGATGATTTATGAATGCATATCATTATTATTGTTGTGGTTTAGTTTGAATTAATGATAAGTTTGTGTTGATAGAAGAGTATTTTATTGGCTGGAAATGTTGTATAGGATTAACAGGAATGTTGATGAGATTAATTGGATTCATTGGAAGGAATCATGAAGTTGTGGTTGATTGCAACGGTTGAAGGTAAACTTTGAATTGTATGTTATACATTGGATGTGTGATTAGAGTAACTAATTCTTGAAGGAGAATGAACAATTGTGTTGCTAGAATCATTGATCGGTGTGTAAATCATGATTAGATTTTGGTTAAAGTGGAGGATTGATTAGGTTAATTGGATAACTAGATCAATCTAGTAGATTGGAATACGAAATCGATGTAAGATTCGATTTGATCATTCGTTGTATGCTTGCACTTAATCTTAATGTTTGATATGTGCAGGACATGGATACGAGACAGGACCGCGACCGTGAAGATTTCATTATAGCGGAGCTATTTAATAGGTGGGTAATTTCCTACCTGGTCCGGGTAGATGTATTGCATTCAGATTTAGTCATAGATATGAGCATGTTAGGTGTTCATATTATCTTGACCCTGCTCTTTTTATCGTATGCTTGATACTTTACCGTTGGCTATTAACTCTATTGCTGCTATCATGTTTATTTTACCATGATTAGGAGTTATAAATATAGGTGATGTAAGTAACTTAGAATCTGTTTAAGTTAAGTGCAAGTAGTAAAGTCCGGATGACAACCTGATTGTAAATTGGGCAAAAAGGTCATCCGTGGGTAGATAAGGTCTTGAACCTACGGTTAATTCTAGTACCCATAGGTTGCATATTTACCACTGACTATGTATTGTTTAAATGGTCGAGTGAATGATACTTAATGTGTCGCTACTGTGTAGCTACGGACCTAGCTTGATGTCGGTTTGATGCGACTCTCTACGAGGATAGAGTCGTCGATCGATTAGTGACTCTCTGAGGATAGAGAGTGCATCTATTAGTTGAGTATGACTCTCTACAAGATAGAGTCGTCGATTAGATTGGTATGACTCTCTGGATAGAGTATTATGATCGATTAGTGACTCTCTGAGGATAGAGTGCATTGATCTTGTTAGTATGATTCTCTGTAGAATAGAGTCTATGGTGGATGTCGTATGTGAGACATTGCATCATGCATTTGCATGCCGTGGCGAGGTCTCCCTTGTGGTTGAGAGTGTGGCGATCATCCTGCCTCCGCGGTTACTCATGGGAGGAGTCACCCGTGTGAGCATTGTGGTGCCGCACTCTACCACTATAGGCGGTGGTAGTTGGATTTGCGTGTCGTAGTCCTGCGTGTGTGGCACTCGACCACTCATGGATAGTATTGTCGTGGCCAGCGAGGACCCCATCGTGTAGCTTGCTCTTTGCGGCTTATATGCTACTCGATCATAATGCACTCGGCCACTCGAGAGTAGTGGTTGGTGTTGAGTTGGGGCCGATTGTCATGCTCGAGCCACGAGGCCACTTGAAGTCGTGGTAGCTTTAGGGTGAGCCGACATGACCATGCATGCTGCATTGCCGACTTATGATATTTTTGCATATTGCCATATATATACATATATGCATGTATATATATATATTTGGATGATTGTGATTAGTATACATATATAGATCGATATATATATATATGCTTATTGTGATGTTGCATTTGATTGTACTATGATTGCTGCAGTTGGGTGTACATCAGATTCATGCATGTTTGTTTCATTTGTTATACGATTGTGTCGGATACTGGTATGGGTTGGACAGACCATTAGATACCTTAACACCTTAGCTAGAGTATATTTTGAGTTGATCTACTCTTCTGTTATATATATATATATGTTTGATATATGTTCAGTTGGATCAGATTAGCAGACTTGAGTATATCTGCATTTTTATGTTGTTTATTTAGTTAGATGGTATATGCTTGTATTTATATACTATCTTTGATATACTGTTGTACCTTTAGAGTATGTTGTTGAAAATACATGTGATATGACATATATATATGTTTTCTATTACCTGTTTGAGTTTTACTCACCACGGATCCAGGTTTTTCATGCCCGGTAGAGTAGAAGACTTCAGACTTGGAGCACCTGGTGACATCATTTCATCTCACCTCCGAGGCTCCCGTGTTTTGTTTTGGGCCTAAATATAATAATGTCCTTGAGTAGTAGGTTCTTATCTATATCAATCGATTGGTTGAATCGATAATGAGATGATATAGAGAACACTACTCTTAATCATTCCTAGTCGAGTATTAACATTTAGGGACAATGTTAATGCATAGAGACTAGCATGTAGGTCAACAAGATGACTTGATCTCACAAGTCATGGATATGAGATATCAAGTTGACACATGGGTATGCATTGGAGAATGTATACTGAATGACCCGCCATGAGAAAGTATCATGGATCGTTATATGAGTGTCATATACTTTCTCATGTGGTTATTAGTATGACTATTAGTCCTTAGACCTGAAGTCACCATGGATCCCTACATAAGGAGTTGCATACTTTGGCTTTGTTAAACGTCACCCGTAAATGGGTGGACTATAAAGGCGATTACTGGGTATGTAACAAATTATGCGGAGGGATGTGAGTGATGTAGATGAGATCTATCCCTCCTATATGACGGGGGTGACATCGATATTCTTGATAGAGTGAGACCACGAAGCGCATGGCCATGCCCAAATGAGTCAATATGAGATATTGAGCTCATTTGATTAGAGTGAGTCTACTTGGGGTTCAAGATTTAGATTGTACCGAGGATGACACGGTCTATGCCTCGATTGGTCAATCTAGATGTCAAGGATAGAGGGACATTGTCACATATTGTGAGAGTCACAATTAGTAGTCACAAAGGTGATGTTGGAGCTCAACATTCTTGTAACTTGGGTAGCAATGATGTGTTGCTAGATACCGCTCATTGCTTATGTTCCTAAATTGGTTTAGGGACATTGCCAACGTTACAAGAACCTATAGGGTCACACACATAAGAGCAATTAGATGGAGATTAGGTTTATATGATGAACCATGAGGATTAGGTTCATGGGATGAACCAAATTGGATTAAGAGTAATACAAATTAGACTAATTGAGTTAGACTCAAGTTGATTCAAGTGTTGAATGAGTCTAATTTAGATTTGATTCATCAAATCAATTTAAATTAAATGAATAGAGATTCATTAAATTAAATTGACTTGAGTCAAGTGGTTAGATTTGATCAACCATGGGAGATTAGAGGTCAAGTTTGACTTGACTTGAGAGGGAAGATGAAAGGTCAAGTTTGGCTTGACCAAATGCCATGTCATGATGATGACATGGCATGACCGGCCAATGATGATGCTTGGAACAAGGTGGGTGTTTCGAAATAAGCTTGATGATAAAGGTGAAGTAGTTAGAAACAAGGCTAGGTTAGTCGCCAAAGGGTTTAGCCAAGTCGAAGGCTTAGATTACGACGAAACCTATGCCCCAGTAGCTAGACTCGAATCCATTCGAATGTTGCTAGCTTATGCCGCACATCGAGGATTTAAGCTGTTTCAAATGGATGTTAAGTCGGCATTCCTAAATGGATACATTAAAGAAGAAGTTTATGTCAGCCAACCCCCCGGATTCGAAAATCTAGATAAACCCGACCTTGTTCTAAAACTTAAGAAAGCTCTCTATGGACTTAAACAAGCTCCTCGAGCTTGGTACGAGAGACTTTCAATCCATCTTAAGTCAAAAGGGTTTAACCAAGGCTTAGTTGATTAACTCTCTTTGTAAAAACCTTAGGTAAAGAAATATTCATAGCTCAATTGTACGATATAATTTTGGAACCTCTAACTTTTACTAAAGCGAGTTTTTATTTCATGGAAAGTGAGTTCAAATGAACTTAGGCGAGTTAAGTTTCTTTTAGGTCTACAAATTAAACAAACTAAGGATGGTATATACCTATATCAACAAAAATACACTAAGGAGTTAATTAAAAGATTTGGAATGCAAAGGTAATAAACTGGCGATAAATGTTAACATAGGAAGACCTAAAGTAAGTCCATTGACTTAAAGTACTATAGGAGCAGGAAGTCTTCTATACTTAATCGACATCCTATTCGATAAGTATATGCGTGTTTCAAACTGCTAAGGAGTCTCACCTAACCCTAGTTAAGCGTATCCTTAGATATCTAAAGGTACACTTAATGTTATTTGGTATCCTAGATCTAGAGTTGAACTAATGCTACTCATTGGATTATGCAGTAACTCGACAGAGAGCAGGTTGTTGTCAACTACTGCTAGTCTAGTGAGTTGGTGCGTAGGAAGCAACATTGTGTTGCCTTATCTACCACGGCGAATACATCGCGATGGGTGAGTGTGTCACTCAACTTCTTTGGATGAAGCACACTCTCGACTTTAAGTTAGACTTTACAAATACTAAACTTCACGTAGATAACATTAGTTCAATTAATCTTACAAAGAATGATATGTCACTCTAGGACCAAACATATAGAGGTCAAATACCATTTCATTCGAGAACATGTGGCCATAACTTACACCTCGAATCATTGAATCAAGTCTAACTTGGCAGATCTATTTACTAAACCCTACGGGAATTTAGTCTACTAAGACGAAAATTGGGCATGTGTAATAGAATGGGTACATGCAAATTATATTTTCTTACTACTATTTCTTAACTTTCATTTTGTTATGGAACTAGTATAGGACATACCTTAGATATCATGCACCTATAGATTTAAGGAGCCAATACATCTCACAACACATAGGACTAATGTGTTTGTGTACTTAGCCACGTAGATGGGCGTGAGATGTTAGGACCTTACTCACGGTTCAGATGTAGAGCTAGTGCATCGCTATGAACCACGGAGTATAATCATACATACTAGACTCGAGTTGATCCTTCATCAATCAAGCCAAATATGGTCGAACATTTTATAGATGAACTTATTTTCAGTATATTATTTAAAAAAATGTGGAACATGCTTGGAATTTAAATTTAACATTTGTCTTATTTTCCACACCTTACTCTTTTCGATATACAAAGGGGAGAAAAGGAAGGAGAAAAGGATAAAAGTTAAGGAGTCAAATTTAACTTTTAACTTAACTCTTCATAATTAAACCAAAAGTTAACGTTAAGTTTTGAAAACTTATTTAACCAAGGCGAGTTAAGAAATCATTTGGTTTCTTAACTTAAAACTTATTTTAAACACTATGGCCAACATTAAGTAATTTCATTTAATTCTTTTCTTAGTAAATATCTAGGGAGAGTTAAAACCCTTTCTCAAGTACTCACATGGTCAGGGAGGATTCCTCAAGGGAGCACTTGAAAAGGATTTTTATATACTCCTACTCATTCATGCATAATCTCATACTTATTTTTGTCTTAACTTTGTATGTGGGTTTGCCATAAATCAAAAGGGGAGATTGTTTATGCGTGGGCACCTAAGTCAAACCTAAGTTTTGATTATAGCAAACGATACAAAGTTAAGCTTATATTGTTATCTCACGAGCTAAATCAAGTGTGCGAAAAGTCTGTCTGAGGCTAGCGACACCGAGGAAGCCGGCGGTCGATACTCGAGTTACTTGGGAGGCGAAGGAATCGAGTGGAAGGCCGAGCAAAGCGACACGTAAGTATGAAGTAGCTGGTGTGCGGCAAGGTCGTATCCTCTTTGGATGATCTTAAGCGTAGATCCAGGAAAGACATCCCATAGATGGTCTAGGTCGAGATGGGATTTGGAGGTCAAAATATTTTCTTTGAGCTAACTTTACCTTCGCTAGCATCGATCATTGCCCGACGGAGGACTCATCCGTCAAGCGATCATTGCGAAGTCACACTCGACGCTTTGCCATCGATCATGATGGCCATCAGTCGATTGATGATGGCCATCAGTCGACTGATGGTCAATGATCAGATTCGAGGAGTCAAGGCTTATCACCAAATTTCAAGGGGAGTTGTGCTCAAATTTAATTGGCTAGGTTTCCTCTCGAAAAGGGGCTCAAAGGCTATAAAAGGAGGGCCAAACCTAGGGTTTCATATAATTTTCTAAGTGCTCAAAAGCCTCCGTTACGCTGCAACTCTCCGACAACGAAGTCCTTCCATTCTGACGTCTAGGTTTAACTTTCCTTATTATTTTTGTACGTCGGTATTAGTTTTTTTTATCAGTTTGTCATTTACATTTCCGGAGCTTTTATCGTATACGAGGAGAGGGGGAGTGTCCCTCTATCTCAAATTTTTGTGGTTCCTTCTTGTATCGATTAACTCCTACCTCTAACGAGGAGTTCCTTTAGTGCTTTTGCCCTCCGTACGTGGTCAAGGACCACTAGGGCCTTGGAGTAGTAGCCGAAGGCTATGAACCAAGTAAAACTTCATTGTCTTTATTTACTTTACATTTCCACTGCAATTAATTAATTATCTCTCGAGTTTTAACGAACGAAAGAAAAAGTAAAGGTTTTTCGCTATTCACCCCCCCTCTAGAGAACCACATCGATCCAACACCCTAGCCCAAAAAGGGGCTTTGTCCTGCGATCGAGCCCGGAAACCGCTTAGCGGGACCGTTACGGAGAGGTGACTCATTAATTTGAAAAAAAAATTAGGAAAAATTATAGAAATTTTTGTAAAAATATATAATTTATAATTATGTATAATTCTGTGATTGTCATGGCCCAATGACCCCAATTTGATTGGATTATGTGTGTTGTAATTCATAATACGGCCTGCGTGCTGTTTTGTGGTTGTGCGTGTTTTATAGTGTATGCGACCTGCGCGTCGTACCTCTTCTTTTGATATTCTAGTTGTAATTAGTTTTTAGACTCTAATGTAACTCGAGTTTCATATTTGTAATGTACAAAATGGAGCGGTGGAAAGTCCACTCGAAGACGAGATTACGAGAAGGGTGACGACGACACATGGTGGTCAAAGGAAGCGCTTGGAGAAGCCGCTAGCCTTAGGTTGACCGTCCAATCTTCTCATTGGCTTGATATATATATGTTGATATATATATATATATATATATATATATATATATATATATATTTAATTGATTTTGCTTGTATGTATGTGATGCATGCTAGTAGAATAATGCATGTATGTATATGATGCATGCTAGGATAATTTTCTTGTATGTATATGATGCATGCTAGAATAATGAATGTATGTATATGATGCATGCTAATATAGGATAATAAAGGCCTAAATGCGTATAAGATACACATTACGATTAGATTAGATCATAATCGAATCAACTCGAAAATGCCTACCGAGCCTTGATACCCATCACTACCTCGATCATTTGTTGTTGTTGAATCGCAAAGCGAGCGCATATTATCTTGGTAGGGTCGGAGGGACAATCTTGGTCCCGCCTATCACGCTTAGGTTAGAGTAAGCTCAATTAGATTGAGCAAAACTAGTTAAACTCAATTGGATCGAGTAGAACTATAGGCATATTCCAATCGTTGGAGCGATAGGTCAAGATCGCATTTACACTAAATCTTGGGCAATTTAGCCAAAGCTAACTCAAGGTCTTTTGTAAATGTAGGTCTTGATCCTATAAACAAGAGTTGCATAGAGTGTAATCGGTAATGTGTTACCCACCGATCATACTAAGTCTTGGCGATTTAGCCAAAGCTAACTCAAGGCTTAGTATGATGTGGATCTTGTCCCCACAAGAATTATAGCTAGTTTGTATGAATCTAGTAATGTGGTTTGACCACATCCATAACTCGATTCTACAAAAATTCCTATAATTCGGTGGGGCATCATTTGATTAAAGGCCTAATTAAATGATAAAAGGAATATGATATTAATTCTCTGCATTGTATGTTGTAGATAACTATGTCGACAAACACGAACACTCTCTCTCTGCGTTACGTCGAGAAGGACACTCAATGGAGAATTTCTGGTGATGCAGAACACGAGAATTGTTCTCACCCAAGAAAGGAAGTATGTCTGGGCGGCCCATTAGGAGGCACCTCGCCTTGCGCTGACAAAGATGCTTACAAGAAGCATCAAGATGATGCATTAGATGTGTCATGTCTAATGCTCGCGACCATGAACTCTGAGCTTCAGAAGCAACATGAGTTCATGAATGCTTATGATATGGTTGGACATCTTCATCAACTATATCAAGGATAAACTAGGCATGAGAGATATGAAGTCTCTAAGGCATTATTTGGGTCCAAAATGCAAGAAGGGACTCCCGTAGGTACATATGTACTCAAGATGATTGGGTACGTAGAAAACCTACAAAGGCTGGGATTCCCACTTGGCCAAGAGCTGGCCACTGACCTGATCTTGCAATCTTTACCACAAGCCTTCAATCAATTTGTCATGAATTATAACATGAATGAAATTGATAAGCCAATGCCTGAAATGCTCAGCATGTTGAGAACTGCTGAGCTTAACCTTAAGAAGGGAAAATCTGACACCATTTTGATGGTACAAAAGAAGAAAGGCAAGGGCAAGCCTAAAGGTAAGGGAAAGTCCCAAGCCAAGGGTAAAGGTAAAGAACTTAAACCCAAAGGAGGGGTAGCCAAGGAAGGGGCTTGCTTCTTGCAAGGAAAAGGGCGTAGCAGCTTACTGGAAGATCTTAAGAAGAAAAGAAGTGAGACTTCTACTTCAGGTATAAATGTTATAGAAGTCAATCTATCTATTTCTTCATCATGGGTATTAGATACCGGATGTGCATCTCACATTTGTACCAATGTGCAGGCGCTGAGAAATAGTAGGGCATTGACAAAGGGCGAGGTTGACCTACGAGTAGGCAATGAAGCAAGAGTTTCTTTGTTCTTTGTAGGAACTTATGATCTATCTTTGCCCTCGGCTTGTATTAGAATTAGATGAATGTTGTTATGTGCCTGCCTTAACCAAGAACATCATTTCAGTTTCTTGTTTGGACAAAAAAGGATTTTCATTTATAATAAAGAACAAATGTTGTTCAGTTTATTTAAATGATATGTTCTATTGTAGTGCACCTCTAATGAACGGACTCTACTTTCTAGACTTAGAGAGCCCTATCTATAACATAAGTACCAAGAGGTTTAAGTCAAATGAGTTGAACAAACTTATCTAAGCACTGGCTTAGGTCACATAAATGAGAGTAAACATCTCGGCTCCATAAGGATGAAGCTAGACTCATTTGATTTTGAATCATATGAGACATGCGAATCTTGCCTTTTAGGCAAGATGACCAAGACTCCCTTTAGTGGACACAGCGAAAGAGCAACAGATTTGTTAGGACTTATACATAGTGATGTATGTGGTCCTTTTAATGTTGCTGCTAGAGGTGGTTACAGGTACTTCATTACATTTACTGATGACTTCAGTAGATATGGTTATGTGTATCTCATGACACACAAATTAGAATTTTTTGAAAAGTTCAAAGAATTCAAGAATGAAGTACAAAATCAGCTTGGCAAGAGTATTAAGATACTTCGATCAGATCGCGGTGGTGAATACCTTAGCCATGAGTTTCGTGACTATCTAGCTGAGTGTTGGATTCTATCCCAACTCACTCCTCCTGGAACACCACAGTGGAATGGTGTATCCGAAAGGAGGAATCGTTCCCTATTGGATATGGTACGATCTATGATGAGTCACACAGATCTTCCTATATCCTTTTGGGGATATGCTCTAGACACAGCAGCCTTTACCCTTAACCGTGTACCATCCAAGGCTGTGATAAAGACACCATATATGATATGGACAGGGAGAAATCCCGTGATGTCTTTTATGAGGATTTGGGGTTGTGAGGCTTACGTTCGACGTCAAGTCTCAGACAAACTGGGACCCAAATCCGATAGGTGCTATTTTGTTGGATATCCCAAGGATACAAAGGGATATTACTTCTACATTCCCAGTCAGCATAAAGTGTTTGTGGCAAAGACTGGAGTTTTTCTAGAAAGGGATTTTGTTTCTAGAAAAACTAGTGGGAGTACCTTCGATCTTGAAGAAATTCAAGATAAGGACCATAGTGTTGGATCGATCGGATCGCTAGAGAGGGGGGGGGGTGAATAGCGATAGAAACTTTTTAGTACGAATTCGTTTTTAAAAAAAAACTTATATGCAGCGGAAAGATAAACAAAACAAAAAGTAAAGGAGACAATAGACACAAGAGATTTACTTGGTTCGTAGCCGAAGGCTACTACTCCAAGGCCTTAGTGGTCCTTGACCACGTACGGAGGGTAAACTACTAAATAACTCCTCCTCGTTGGAGGTAGGTGTTAGACGGATACAAAGAGCTCGAGGTAGAAGGACACTCCCCCTCTCCTCATTATAATGAAAGCTTTACTAAAAGGAATAAACTGAAATACAATTTAGAACTTTCGTTACCGACGACTTTAAAGGTTGGAGGTTGAAGCTCTATTCGTCTGGCTAGCCGTCGTGGGGATGTCAGAGCGGAATCAGCATCTTTTGAATTGATGAAAAACCCTAGGTTTGGCCCTCCTTTATAGCCTTTGAGTCTGTCTTTAGCCAATCACAAATGTTGAAAAATGGTGATAACTCTTGACTACTGGTGATCCTTTGATGATGTTGATGATGTGACATCCATCGATTTACTTTATGATATAATGTACTTAAGAAACAAAATATGAAAGATTAAGTTGGATGAATTCTTGATCTCATGCCTCAATTGATCGTAAGAAGACCTTATACGATTGTTTTAAGTATCTTACTTAAGTTGATTAATGCGTTTGTTGCCCTTTCTCCCCTTAAGTAAAACATTAATATAAGTTTAAAAATAAGTTTGAGTTAAACTTTTGCTTTTGGTGAATAAGTTTAACTTTTTGGTTTTAAATATGAAGTAGAGTTAATGCTAAAAAAAATTTTGACATAACTTTGTATTTTTTCTCCCCTTTTGATATGAGAAGAGTAGGGTGTGTAAAACTAAAGTGTTAAATTTAGTAAGCATCTTCCCTTTTTTATATAAAAAAAATAATATCTTGAAAATAGCTGCATAAAATGTTATAATATTGGCTTGATGATATAGATCAAGTTGATCGAGTGGGTTGGAAAGATTCTCCTGTTCATAATACTACATCTGGAACCGAGTAAGTCTAACATCTCACTTAATCGGCTATATCCATTAGTCATGTGTTTGTGAGATATCTTGGCTCCTTAAATCTATAGGTTGATATAGGTATGTTGCTAGTTCCATAAAAAATGAAATTAAAGTTAGTAAAACATATAATAAGATATTCTTAGATGCCCATTTTGTTTAAGACTAAATTAACTTTAGTTTAGTAAATAGTGCCAAGTTAGACTTGATTAACTATTCGAGTTGTATTCTCCGTTACCATGTTCTAGAATGAAATATGTTTGACCTCTATATGTTTGGTCTAGAACATATGGATTCTTTGGATTAATGAACTAATGTTATCTACATGAAGTTTAGTATTCGTAAGTCTAACTTAAAATCATGGTGTGCTTCATCCAAGAATGTGACACACTCACCCATCGCGATGTATTAAAGTGGTAGATAAACAGTGTTGCTTCCTCATCTCACTAGACTCTAGAAGTTGACAACAACCACTCATTTTCTATCGAGCTTACTCGTAATCTTAAAGATGATTTGAAATAGGATTTTTGTGAGATCTTGCTTAAATGGTTTGAAAGATATGAATGGGATTAGTTAAGTATGGAGACTTATTTATATCAAGTTATTCAAACACTATTTATCTTGTCTTTTATGACTAATTGTTTTATTAAATTAGCATCTTCTTGCTTAATAATCATGATCAAGGTTTATCATTGATTGTTTCTTTGAAATTAAGAAATTTGACTAAGTTTATAAGTCTAATTGACAACTCTGATTGGCTCCTATCACTTGATATATGAAAATTAATCCTAGATTGTTGGGTTTGTATCACCTAACAAATTACTTTTACCTTTTGACTGGTCACTTTCTTGGTTAACAAGAATTTTGAGTAGATTAGATTCATCTCGAGGTCGGGGTTTAGTATCGAGCTCTTCTTACATTAATTTTGATTAATGTTCATAAATCTACATTGATGATCCAAATCTTTATTTGTTATATACTCTTAAGCTCATGTATAAGTATCTGCATCTGTTTGGATGTAAATTTCTAGGTAACCTTAGTGTTTAATATATCCTTCTTTTAAATACCTATCATGTTAGGTATTTTAACTAAATCCAAATGATCTTAGGTGCCTTTTTACCATAAATCCTATTTGACATAGCTCTTCTGCTTTCATTAACTTTCTTGAAATTTAGAGTTAGGTTTTTATTCTTAGGCCATTTTTATTAGATCTACAAGAAATTCATGGTGGTATCTTATTCTCTTCTGAACCTTTGATTTTTGAATTCACCACCATGATCAGAAAGTCTTTGACAACCTTAAGGTCTTTTTGATTTTTGATTAATTTGAATAGATTGATTAATTGATCTAGGGTTCGTTTATGTTTTGATGAACACTTGAGATCACAGTATTAGGATTATGACTAAGAATTTGAAAGTTAACTTGTGTTGTGTCTAGGTTTTTTTCATGTGACAAGCATTACAGTTTATTAAGTTGTTGAGGTTGGGTAAAGCCTACTAACACTGACTCATCTTGTGGATGATCTTATCAAAAACGAGTTTGATTTAACCATGATTCTCTTCCTGTATAAGACATTTGGTAGGATTTGATTAAGTTAATTTGTAATATTATTTGTCCTAGTTCCTTTGAGTATTGAATTTGTTTTAATCATTCATTTTAAGAATCGACCTTATAGTTGTGTCATAATTGACTAAGCATTATATTCAAAATTTTCCTATTTTTTTGATTTGATTCTCATATCACTGATCAGATGATTTTGAGCTGGTTATTTGAAGGCTCTGCGTCCTTGTGTTTGATCACTTTGTGAATTTGAGTTGATCCCCAATCTTCACCAAGCTGATTTTCACATCCATTGATCCTACACACAAGGTGGTTGGATTGGATGTTAGATTATTTTATTTTATTTTATTTTTTTAAAAAATTGGTTGTAAGTTGTTAAACCTAGGTCATCTCACCTGTGTCTATATGATCAATCATGTTATACTTATGTGTTTTTTGTGAGATGACTTCCAATTAAGTTGATTAAGTGCATTTAGGTTCAAGCAATTTTATGTTAGATTTGGATTTAAACCTAGGCTTGTCAAGTTTACCTTTTCAAGATCATGGCTTCCAGGTCGTGGCGAGGTTTAAGTTTAACTTTTAGGCTTACCTTGGTTGGGTCGAGTTGTGGTTCGCTTTCGTCCCTTGGCTATCCTTCGAGCTAGGTTCATTATTAAAGTTATCGTCAACTTCTTTTGACTCGCTTCCTCCTTTGGTTTTGTTTGCGTTTTTCTTCAGGATTCACAAGGCTATATTGATTCGTTAAGCTCATATAATTAATGGAAAGAATTAATCTAACCTAATTTTAGAAAGATCCTTGGAGACCTTGTAGGCATCGACCATGGATGCCCACAAGGTAGTCTAGCGTTTAGAACATACCTTATAAGTCGCTTTGACCTTTTTCATTCTGTAGGTTGTTGACTTATCAGACTCTGAAGTTGGTCGCACTCTGTTCTCCTTTTTTAGGATATATATTTATTAAAAAGAAGATCCTTGTACCTTGGCTTCGCCCGGTCCTTCGTAGCTCCATAGTTTAATCAAAATCTTTTGACTTATGAAGGAGTGTGATTTGCTCCTCCTTGATAGGCGCATTAGATTTGTGTTGCCTAGCTAAGACCATTTTATCGCATGGATTGATCATAATCAGTCAGGTTAGTCAAGTGAAACCGTTTGATTATGATCCACATCGATTTTGAAAGCATTCTATCCGACTTCCAATAAGAAGTCATCTCCTTGTAAACACTCCTTGCTAAAACCCTCGAGATGGGTCATTGAACAAAAGACACAAATAGGAGGGAAGAAACTAACAACGCAAAAACACGAAAAGTACCAAGACTCGCCTTGGATTAGAGTGGAGAAAAACTTAACAAAATAAAAAAAAACAGAATTAAAAGAAAAATAAATCTGTAAAAGCTAGATTGGTGGTTTCAAATCTTGCAACCCCCCTCGATACCAATTGTTGGATTATGATCGCTAGAGGTGAATAGCGATAGAAACTTTTAGTAATTGTTTTTTTAAAAAAACTTATATGCAGAAGATAAACAAACAAAAAGTAAAGGAGACAATAGACACAAGAGATTTATTGGTTTAGTCAAGCACATCTAACTAGTGGTCCTTGACCACGTGAGGGCAACTACTAAATAACTCCTCCTCGTTGATAGGAGTTACGGATACAAAATCGAGGTAGAAGGACCTTCTCCTCGTTATAATGAAATATTTACTAAAGGAATAAACAAATACAATTTAGAACTTTATCATGACTTTAAAGGTTGGAGGTTGAAGCTCTAGTTGCGCTCAGTTTGTAGGGATGTCAGAGTCGGAGCGATCGGAGCACTTGGAAGCTTTTGAATTGATGAAAAACCCTAGGTTGGCCCTCCTTTTATAGCCTTTGAGCTATCATGGGTCTTTAGCCAATCACAAAGGCACAAAACCCTTGAAAAATGGTGATAACTCGACTACTCGAGGTGATCCTTTGAGGGATCGATAGCATCATCGGCTAGATCGGCGATGTGATGACCTTCGGGATATTTGTTGTCTGATGAGTCCTCCAAGTGGCATGTCGATGCTAGGCAAGCAAGGTTAGCTCAACACATAATCGATGTCGTATCCGATCTCACCTAGACCATCTATAAGAAGTTTTGGTGATCTACGCTAAGATCATTCCTAAGAGGATACACGACCTTACTTACTCCGCCTTGCGCTTTTTCTCATTGCTTGATCATTGACCTACCTCTATCCGGTGTCGAGCCTTGAAATGGCTAGACCTGAGATCGAGATGGAATCATGTAACAATATGGACTTTGGTTGATCCTGAAATCAAACTTATTGGGTGTAGGTGGGTCTTTAGGAGAAAGAACGATGGATGGACTTGCGTACCAAAGAGGCGATTGGTGGCTAAAGGTTTCAACAAATTCATGGTATTGACTATGATGAAACCTTTTCTCGATGGCGATTTAAGTCCATTGGATCTTGCTTGCTATTATGACTACGATTATGAATTGGCGGATGGATCCAAAGCGCATTCGAATGAAACTTTATGAGGATGTTACATGACACAACCTTTGAGGTTTTAGATCCGATCTTTGAAAAAGTATCAGTGAGTAAGATTATGGGCTAAAGCAACTTCTGATGGAATCTTGATTGATGCGATCAAAGCATTTGGTTTCGAAGAATGAAGATGAACCACTGTCTACAAGAGGGTTAATGAACAGTTGTCTTCCTTGTATTGTATGTGGAAGACTCTTTGCCAAATTCAGAAACATGCGCTTACGGTCTGTGAAGAGGCTGGGCGTGCTTCTCAATGAAGGACTTAGGTGGCGACACAATATTCTAGGCATCAAGATCTATAAGAGATCTAAGAGATTGCTTGGCCTAAGTCGGTCATACATGACATATTACCGATTTGCATGCAGAATTCCAAGAAAGGACTTCGCCGATGTCACATGGTGTGAGTCTTTGAGACTCAAAGTCCCTCTTCTAGAGAGGAGAGAGACGCATGGATAAGATCCCTACGCATCTCTGGATCTATCATATGCATGCTATATGCTCACGATGTCTCGTATGCTTTGAGCATGATGAGTAGATACCGATCAGATCCGGTGAGCATCATCGATAGTATCAGAATATTCTTAAGTACTTGAGAAGGACTAAAGAATATTTCTTGATATTTGGAGGCGATGAGGAGCTGTAGGTTCTGATGTGCGACTTCAAACTGAGATGATTATAGATCGCTGGTTCGTGTTTTGGAATGGTGAAGTGGAAGAGTTCGAGCAGACGATTGCGATTCTATGTGGTATATCGATTCGAGAAGCGGCGGATTTGGATCCAAGTTCATTCGAGCTTGGGGTGGTTCCTAGCATCAGATCCCATAGAGCTCTATTGTGACAACAATGGAGCGATTCTGCTAAGGAACCTCACCTCAGGGACCAAACACATACTATGGCTTCCATCTCATTCGAGAGATTATCGATAGAGGAGATGTGAAGATTTGAGTACCCACGAGGCTAACATCGTAGATCCCTTGACCAAGGCTTTATACGAGAAAAGCTCGATTGTCACACTATGTCATTGGGTATTAGATACTACGGTGATTGGCACTAGTGCTAGTGGGAGATTGTTAGTGAAAGCCCTAGAGCCAATCATGTGATGATTGTTTTATGGACTTTATTGTATCATATTCCTATTTATAAAGGCATGGTTATTATATTTACTTGTATTGGTGCCAAATAACTAAATATAATAATGTCCTTGAGTAGTAGGTTCTTATCTATATCAATCGATTGGTTGAATCGATAATGAGATGATATAGAGAACACTACTCTTAATCATTCCTAGTCGAGTATTAACATTCAGGGACAATGTTAATGCATAGAGACTAGCATGTAGGTCAACAAGATGACTTGATCTCACAAGTCATGGATATGAGATATCAAGTTGACACATGGGTATGCATTGGAGAATGTATACTGAATGACCCGCCATGAGAAAGTATCATGGATCGTTATATGAGTGTCATATACTTTCTCATGTGGCTATTAGTCCTTAGACCTGAAGTCACCATGGTTCCCTACATAAGGAGTTGCATACTTTGGCTTCGTTAAACGTCACCCGTAAATGGGTGGACTATAAAGGCGATTACTGGGTATGTAACAAATTATGCGGAGGGATGTGAGTGATGTAGATGGGATCTATCCCTCCTATATGACGGGGGTGACATCGATATTCTTGATAGAGTGAGACCACGAAGTGCATGGCCATGCCCAAATGAGTCAATATGAGATATTGAGCTCATTTGATTAGAGTGAGTCTACTTGGGGTTCAAGATTTAGATTGTACCGAGGATGACACGGTCTATGCCTCGATTGGTCAATCTAGATGTCAAGGATAGAGGGACATTGTCACATATTGTGAGAGTCACAATTAGTAGTCACAAAGGTGATGTTGGAGCTCAACATTCTTGTAACTTGGGTAGCAATGATGTGTTGCTAGATACCGCTCATTGCTTATGTTCCTAAATCGGTTTAGGGACATTGCCAATGTTACAAGAACCTATTGGGTCACACACATAAGAGCAATTAGATGGAGATTAGGTTTATATGATGAACCATGAGGATTAGGTTCATGGGATGAACCAAATTGGATTAAGAGTAATCCAAATTAGACTAATTGAGTTAGACTCAAGTTGATTCAAGTGTTGAATGAATCTAATTTAGATTTGATTCATCAAATCAATTTAAATTAAATGAATAGAGATTCATTAAATTAAATTGACTTGAGTCAAGTGGTTAGATTTGATCAACCATGGGAGATTAGAGGTCAAGTTTGACTTGACTTGAGAGGGAAGATGAAAGGTCAAGTTTGACTTGACCAAATGCCATGTCATGATGATGACATGGCATGGCCGGCCAATGATGATGCTTCACATCATCATTGACTTGGTCAATTGGTGCCACATCATGAGGGAGACCAAGGGTCATGGGAGTTACATGCATGCATGTAACCCCCCTTTCATGAAGTGGCCGGCCACTTTAGGGGTTATGGGTGGTGAATTCATTTGGTGAGTTACACTCTTGGATCATCTTCTTCCTTGGTGTTTTTCCTCTCAAGCTCTCCCTCTCCTTCCTCATCTTGCCGAGATCTACTAGGAGTGCTAGCACACTCAAGTTTGTCTCTTTCTCCACCTATTGCTTGTGTGGATACCAATAGAGGAGTGTGCACTTGACACTCTCGAGTTCCGGCGAACTTTTGGACGAGCGGGATAAGCGAAGGGCATCGCATCGAGGGTAATGATCTCACCTCTTAGATCTAAAGTAGATCTAGGGTTTTAGTAAGCACATACATGTTTTATAATTTTTATACTTCGCACGGATCCGTGGCCGGAGCTTCCGAGGTTTCCGCAACGCAAAAAAGCAATTTTTGCGGCTCGGAAAAAACCCAACACTAAATTATTACTCAAGTATTACTACAGATAGAAAATCAAAATTTCACCTATTAGCCATATGGAGATGTCCTGTCATCGCCAAGTCCCCATAACGATCTTGTCGAATTATGACTCCAAAATCTCCGAAATGCCAAATCGACGGAAATCCATAAAAATCTGAAAATGCACAGGTTGACCTGGCAAACGCGGCGAACTCCGAAAACCCAAAAACCCTTAGGAACTTGAAACCTAGGCTCTGATATCAAATAAATTGTCATGCCTCGAGAGGGGTACTTGTCCGATGAAAATCGAACAATACCTCCCCTGTACTGCGAAAAATTGAAACCTATATACAAGGCCCATACGACCCACTATACATTGGCCAACATGGATGGAACATAAAAACACAATGCAAATAGTATATGGGTCTCAGGCCAACAACCAAAGTAAATAAAAGGTCTAAAACCTCTAGACTTACTCCTTCTGCCATCTGAGCAGGAATACACAACCAAAATCAATCGAACCAAAAAGTCCAAAAGGAGTTAAGGACATAATCAAATACCACCAAGACAACCACGAGTACAAAGTACTAAAGTTTCAAACATAGAGTACTAGAAATAAAAATACAGAAGCCTGAAAAACCAAATAACGGAATCATCAGATCAGGGGACTAGCAACTGGACTCTCCGGAAGGCTTCATCGTAAAATAAAAGAGATATCAACGGAGTGAGTAAAACTCAGCGGATATCTAACAGTCGTGCATAGTAAAGTATAAGTAGAAATACTAATCATGATGACTACAGTTTCTCAACAAAATACATATCTGAAACTGTATATACCAGAATCACCTAAGTTGACATAAAATACATCCACACAAAGCATATGTAGAATCACCAAAACAAGCTACAAAATACCTTCTGTATGTGCATGACAATCATATGCAACAACCAAAAGTGCAACTTGTCATGTCGATGACATGATACAATCGTACAACCTCCGCATCGCGAAAAATCAATCTATATCAAGCGTCATATGCCACTATACATCAAGCCATGGATGGGTAGACACAATGCAATGTATATGGGCTTCAGAACCCTGTCACTCACACTCTTGGTGATGAGCAGATACACAACCTCCGAACCGTGTATGTATATGCATATCATACCATTCACCACGAAAGGATACTGTTTCAACCGAGCAGATCGACACTACACACACACACCTAAAATACCATTAACCCACGAGTGGTTGTGTGTGTAGGTAATGTGACTGACGATGGGCTCAACCACCAAGTAGTATCACCTCCTATCGAGGAGTCGATGATCACCAATCATGCAATAATGCAAGATGGTGCATGTCACTAATGCACGATACACCTATCAATCCATGGCTACCTATGGTATGTACCAATAGGAGCCCATATCAAATAACCTAAGTACATAAGTCTATGTACACATGCAAATTATATTCATTATTCATCCAATGCCTAGTATGTAAGGTATGCCACTACTCTAGTGCTAAATAAACAAATAACAAGTATCAAAGTGATAGAGCATAATATAATAAGCAGATGACACGACTATAACACATACTAGGTAGTGACATACCAGGGCAGTTAACAAGCATAGAAAACTACTACTAGCTATAGTAAACAATGCACCACAAGATGACAATATCTAAAAGAAGATAAGTCAAAGATACCCTCATGCTATGAAGAATAACAATTGTCTTTACGCCCATGGACCTGTCTCGTGACTGAAATCTGCATATAACATAATTACCATTAAGTTCTAGTACAAATGACAAAGCTTAAATTAGATCCTACCTCGCTCTTGTAACCATCTCAATTTACCAACTACAAATTTAAAATCCCGATTAACAACCCTTTACAACCCCAATTTCACTGGACAAACCTTCACAACTTGCTTACAACCCAACCTAGAGTATCACCTAGGTGGTTCACAGCTATTCACAGTCACTCCAACTCACACCCGCACTAATACATAACTCTATTCGTAGCCCAGAACAGAGCTACTACTTCACAGTTTAGATGATCTTACTGAGGGATCTATCCCCTGACACTGTAGCCATCAATTTTCGACAGAAATCAGTGTATACATCCCCTCTACAACCCTTCACAGCGATCACCACTCACACACTCACCTTCACAACCTCCACAGCCGAATAACTCCACTCAATCACGATAACAGGAATTCAGCAATCAACAACAACAGATAAAAAGGTGATAAATCAAGCTTACCAGTGGTTGGAACTTCACCGACAGTAACCCCCCCAAATCCACCCTGTTCGTCGGAAAACCACTGCCCAAACAAAATCCCTGTTCAACCAAAGGAAACCACAGTAGGGATTTCAATCTCGTCCAAGATTGAGGGAAAGAGCAACCTTACCTTTGCTCCGGCGACCACCGGTAGAGTATGGTGCCAATGCCGTCGACCCAAGCCCCCCAACCTGAGCACCCTTGCTGCTCTGGCTCGCCCGTGAGCACTTGCGAGGGGACGTCGCTCGCCATTGGCTCGAGTTCGGGCGGCGACGACGGTGACAGAGGAGGAGGCAGCTGAAAGCTCGAGCGACGGCGTAGGTGGCAGAGGAGTTGGGGCGCTACGGGGCGCAGTGGCGTGCTTGGGGGATAAGGCGACGATGGCGACGGCGGCGAGTGGGGAAGCTGCGACCGATCATGGCGGCGGTGTGCGTGGTGGTGGCCTGGCCGCCGACGTGTGCTGCTCGAGCGATTAGCGGCGGAGAGGGAACACGTTAGTTATGCGAGAAGAGAAACGGAAGAAAAAGGGGAAATCCGAAAAATTAAGAAACCTAATTTTATTTATAACTTAGGTTAATTAAATCTATTAAATAATCTAAATAGGTCTTTTAAAAGCCTATTTTTCTTATCCCCGTAAATATCCCATACAAGCCCTGTTTAATTCCAGAAAAATTTCTAAAAGTTCCTGAAAAATTACCTAAGATAATTCCTCTATTAATAATGGGTATTTTAATTTTTCCAGTATCTCACAGTTGAAGTAGATGATTTCAAACACGATTTTGAAGACATATTTACTGATTTACAAAATGCAAAAAATTTAACCAATAATGAGTCTCAATCAGATGATATAAATGTAAACACAAATGCAAATGAGTAGACGAAGTTATATTTCAATGTTGGAAGAAGTTCAAAAAGAACTCTATCCCAATTGTACTAATTTTTCGGTTTTCAATTTTGTGGTGAAGCTAATGCATGTGAAGGTGTTAAATGGATGGAGTAATAAATATCTTCACGCCTGCAAACCTGCCTCGTATCCACGTCCTACAAACATCATCAACTATGATTAATTTTGAGCACACAACAATCATACAAACTAAATTCTACATCGACCCTGTATTCACTTAATCTACCGAATACGAGTACAACACCTCAATACACCATCCAAACACATCCAACTCAAAGGCCTTACCATTCCAAATCAACTCTAGCTCCTACTAACCCATTCATAGCCTTAAACGACGCATCACAATCGGGATCGAGTTGCTTCAACTCGTTCCCAACCCCCGTACAAAACACATACAACCCACACAACTCACCTTCAAAGCCATCACAACCGTCACAGTCGTTCATAGCTCATTTACAACCATATCACAACTTCATCCACTCATCATAGCCGGCACAACTTCACATCCCCTTCGTGGCTAAAGACAACCCTATTCACTCATTCATAGCCGATTCACAGCCCTTCACATAGAACACAACTGGCCAAAAAAAAAAACTCTAAGTCACAGCCCTTCACACAGAACATAGCCAACTCCACAGATCAAAAAGCCAGCCGCAAACAACAAGGATTAACTACATCAAGGAAAAAAACAGATCAAGATTACCAGTGGTTGGAACCACACCGACAGCAATTTTCCCCAAATCCAACCTGTTCACCGAAAAACCACTGCCCAAACAGAATCCTCGTTCAACCAAAGGAAACCACAATAGGGATTTCGATCCCATCCAAGATTGAGGGAAAGAGCAGCCCTTACCTTGCTCCGGCGACCATCGACAGCGATTCCCTCCTAATCCCTTGTTCACAAGACACAAGGCACCTAGCGTTCAACAGCCACAAGCTCCGGCGACGGTTGGCCAAGGCTCACAGCTTCTACTCGACTTAACCCAATGAATCGTAGTCAGCGTCCTGCCCTCCAGCCGGATCTCCCACCGGACTGACTTCAACAGTGGCAGAGGAAGGAGAGAAGACAAAAAATCGACGAGGAGGCAGATAGGTGGATGGCCATGAGGAAGGAGAATGGTGCTCGGTAGATGTGCGTTTCGGATGGGAAAGAAGGATCACGCCGTGAGGAGGAAGAAGTGTCGCGTGGTGAGAAGAAAAGAAAAACACTCGGAGTTTAAGTCGCGATGTGAAACCACAAACGGAAAAAAAAATGTTCAGCGACATTAAGTATGTTAACGGGTCGGTTTGTAACGGGTTGGGTTTAACACCCTATAAGACTAAGCCTACATTCATTTAACCCAAGCTCCCTTCAATTAAACCCATAAGATTTAAATCTAGGTCAGGTTTAAGTTAATTCCTAATCATACATCACTAATTTAATTTATCCAATAATAATTTTTTTTCTGTGGTATTTTACATTCTCCCCCACTTAATAAAATTTGGTCCCCTAATTTCGTACTTAAATACGAAAATTAATTCAAACAAATTTCCAAAATGACCACATACCTCAAGTAAACTGATGAGGGTATCGAGCTCGGATAGTATCTTCTAGCTCCCACGTAGCCTCCTCATCCGTATGATGCTGCCATCCAACCTTTACGAGTCGGATGATTTTGTTCCGCAACTATCGTTCCTTGCGACCAAGAATCTGCATTGGAATCTCCTCATAAGTCGCATTTGCCTGGAGTGGAATAGGAACCTCTTTCAGAACATGATCAGAATACGACACGTATTTCCTCAGCATAGAAACATAAAATACGTTATGAACACCCACAAGTGTCGGAGTTAAAGCCAACCAATAAACTACACCCCAAATCCGCTCCAATATCTCAAATGGACCAATGTAGTGTGGAGCTAATTTTCCTTTCAACCCAAATCTCTTGACTCCTTTGGTGGGTGAAACTCGTAAGAATACATGATCCCCAACTGAGAATTCCAAAGGCCTTCGCCTTCGGTCCGCATAACTCTTCTGTCGATCCTGTGCCTCAGATAACCGTAGTCTGATGACTTGCACCAACTTTGCATCATGCTGAATACTCTGTGGCCCCAATAGCTGTTGTTCCCTAACTTTCTCCCACAACACAGGAGATCTACAGGGGATGCTGTATAAGGCCTCGAAAGGAGCCATCTGAATAGAAGAGTGGTAGATGTTGTTATAGGAAAATTCCACTAAATTAATGTGGTCCTCCTAGCTGCCTCCGAAATCCATAACACAAGATCTCAGCAAATCCTCCAATGTTTGAATGGTACATTCAGACTGTCCATCTGTCTGCAGATGAAATGTTGTACTGAGTCGAAGTTCTATGCCCATGACCTACTACAGACTCTGCCAGAATCGCGAGGTAAATTGTGGATCTCTATCGGATATAATACTCAAAGGTACGCCATGCAATCTGATAATCTCTCGGCAGTACAACTCTGCCAGACGATCTAGTGAGTCCGTCCCATAAATAGGAAGAAAGTGAGCTGATTTGGTTAACCAATTCATGATCACCCAAATCGCATCATGTCCTTTACAGGTTCTGGGCAATCCCGTAATGAAATCCATAGTGATATGCTCCCACTTCCATTCCGAAATCAAAATTTCCTGAAGTAATCCAGTGGGTTTCTGATGTTCAGCCTTCACCTGATGGCATACTAAACATCGTGCAACAAAGTCTGCATTATCTCTTTTCATACCGTTCCACTAGTATAAGCATTTCATATCTCGGTACATCCGAGTACCATCAAGATGTATAATAAATCTCGAATGATGTGCTTCCTGTAGCAACTCTTCCTTAACTAGATGTGTGTCCGGAACACATAATCGTCCCCGAAAACAAAGTATTCCATTCTCATCACTCAAGAAATCTGTTTGTCATTCTGAGTCCATTATGCTGCGCAAGAACTGCAAATGTTGGTCGCTAACTTGTGCTTGCTTGATTTTCTCAGCAATAGTAGGCTGGTCAACCATAGAAACTAATATCTCTCGGGATGTTTGACCATGATCAGACAATTCTAACTCTAAGAACTGCTGAACTATATCGATAACTGCTGTCAAGTACCCCCGGATAGTATATCACTGGAGATGCAGGACACTGGATAGCTGTCGACATCACTGAAGAGGCACCCTCTGTATCTGATACAACTGTGCTTGAGGGGGTAATGGCTGCTTCTGACCATACGCTTGTGTCAGCGATGCTGTCCTCTGTTGCTGATGCTATCTAGGGTTCTTTCCCCTATTGGAATTATCTAAAAACTCCAACTATGCTCTCAGAGTACACTCCTGACTGTATTCTGAGGTTTCTTGCAATAATAGCAAACAGGCTACTCCAAGGGACACTCTGGGGTTCTATGGCTTCCAGATCCACATTTATAACATCCAATTCTATTTTTACCCTTACGACTCTTCTGAGAACCTCCAGAATACTTAGAAGCTGGGCGCTTCCCTTTTTGTGCCCTAGATGATCTCTGCAGTACCTCGAGTAGTTCCCTTTTGATCCTGCTTCTTCTGAGTCTGATTTGCTGAATTTTGCTTCGGTTGCTTACTCTGGGACATATGCTTCTTGGCATCCTTTTCCTTGGAAATTTGCTGGAAAGTCATCTCAATACAAATAGCTTGGTCCAACGCCTCCCTGTAAGTGGTAATAGAAGATCTTGACATCTTGGCCCAAATATAAGCAGTTAGGCCCTGAGTAAACTGGAACATCCGGTCTGCATCCTGAGTTACCAGATGAGGGAAGAACTCTGCAAGTCTGGTAAACTCCACATTATATTTCACAACGGATCGGTCCCCTTGCTTTAGGCTTTGGAACTCTTGACGACGTGTCGTAGAAAATGCGGAAGGGAAATATTGTCTTCAGAAAGCATCTTGGAAAATTGCCCAGGTAATCTCCCGCTCCCCGAATAGGATTTTCTGCATCTTCCACCAAGTAACAGCCTGATCTCTAAGGTGGTATGCAGCTAGACCCACTTTCTCCTCGTCTGTACAATCCACGTACTCAAAAGTGTCTTCCAAATTTTCTAGCCATGCACGTGCGATCCATGGATCAGACTCCCCTTGGAACACGGTAAGTCGATCCTTGGCTGAACGCACCAGTACAAGTATCTATGCTTTATTATTCAGCCAACTTGAGCCCGTAGGTCCTGACCTAATCAGTGGTATATCTGGATCTTGAGATTCCGAACCTCGGATAGGGGGATGCTGAGGCTATTCTTGAGTAGCCGACTCAGTGATAAACGTATCTTGTCCCACCACTCGGGCTAATTGCCTTGATGGATGACCTCGACCACGAGTATGCACAGGTGTCATAACTCTGACTGTATAGACCTGTTGAACAAGTCTAGATAAGTATCTAACTAGAATATAAGTTATCAAAAATTCTTACTTCATGTTGCTCGGAGCTCATGCCACCGTCGATCCCATCTCACAAAACCAAAACCAAACAAATCGACTCCCGGGAAATCCAAGACTCAACAAAAAATCATTGTATGACATCGCAGAACCTAGGGCTCTGATACCAATAAAGTTGTCACGCCTCGAGAGTATGCCGATCTAAAGAAAAACGAATAACATTGTGGCAACGAAAAATCTCCTGTACATGGCAACATATCTTGTTGATACAAGGCCTTTCGGCTACAATCACAACATAAATAAAATATCTATATCACAACACAACGAAAACCATTACAACATAATAACAAACTCACAACAATGTATATCGACATAAAAATTCGGAACAAAATAGGTGTACACCAACCAACAAATCCACAACACAAAACAACACATAAAACTCCAAATACATACTATAATATACACAAACTCAAAATATCCATGGGAGCCTCAGAAGTGAGATGGGAGGGATCAGCTAGGCATGCTCCAAGTCGGCACCATGTCTTCTACCTGTTACCTGGGCGACAAGAAAACCCAGGGTCTGTGGTGGTGAGTGTAAACTCAACGGTAATATGAAAGAACATGTATATATCAAATATCACATATAATTCAATAATATAATCTATAGGTACATCAGGTATACATCAGCATAATAAATATATATACATGCATATACCTTCTAAACAACTGAACCATGTAAGAATGCAGACATACTTAAAAGTTTGCTATGCTACACTTATCCAACCTGAGCATATATCCACAATATACAACAATAAATCTGGACTAACTCATACTACATCATGATATTGGTCAAAGATATGTAATAGTCCGACCAACTCATACATAGGTATCCCATACACACCATATAGCAAATGCAAGTATCATGTATGAAGATGTACAAACAAATGCAAAAAGTATAGCACAAACAAATACAACATCACACACACATATATATATATATATATATATATATATATATATATATGCATGGTCATGTCGGCTCACCCTAAAGCTACCACGACCCCAATATGACCTAGGTGGCTCGACATGACAACTGTCCCAACTCAACACCAACTACTACTCTTGTAAAAAACCACAAGAAAAAATATATATTATTATTGGATGAATTACATTAGTGATGTATGATTAGGAATTAACTTAAACCTGACATAGATTTAAATCTTATGGGTTAATTAAAGGGAGCTTGGGTTAAATGAATGTAGGCTTAGTCTTATAAGGTTTTAAACCCAACCCGTTACAAACCGAGCCGTTAACATACTTAATGTCACCGAATATTTCTGTCCATTGCTGCATTCCCATCGGTGTTCTTTATTTTCTCTGAGCGTTTCTCCCAGTCGCATTCTTTTCTTTACCTTCCCTCTCCGTCGCACCCAACTACTCGCGACTTCTCCTTCTCGTGATTCCTTCTTCCCGCGATCCCCTTTCTTCTCGCGACCTAATCTTCCTCGCGCCTTCATTCTTCGCCCAGCCCATCCTTTTCCCTGTGGTGAATGAACCCATCGACCAGACCCCTCGACGACCTCCGCAACTCTTCCTCGCCAAACAACCAACTGCCAATGACTCCATCCGGTGGGTGAGCCAGTGGGAGGGGAGGATCGACATTCCGACTCCGCCGGGCATCCTCAATCTCGGGAGCTAGGGATCGACAGCGACTCCACGTTGCCGAATTTGGGAGCTGTCTTTTGGCCGATCTTCGCTGGTGAAAGGTAAGCATTGCTCCTCTGCTTATCTTGGATGAAATCAACTCCCTGTGGTGATTTTCCTTGGTTGAGCGTGGGTCTATGTTGGGCAGAGATCATGAGCGTCGTTTGCTCCAGTGAACAAGGGAATAAAGGAAGGTTGCTGTCGAGGGATTTCTAAGGCTAATAAGTTGTGATTTAACCTTCTCTATTCATCTATGATTGCTATATTTTGTGGAGGGTTGATTGATCTGGGAGTGGCTCGATTCTGGGTTGTCGTGTGTTCTGTGGAGTGGGTGAAGATGGATAGATGAGTTGTAAATGGTTGTGTGAGTCAGCTATGAATGGCTATGGGGCTATGAGCAAGGAATTGTCGGCTGTGTGTGTGTGGCTGTGTGTGTGTGGCTGTGTGTGTGTGTATATATATATATATATATAACACCAACCACTACTCCTGTAAAATACCACATGAAAAAAAATATTATTATTGGATAAATTACATTAGTGATGTATGATTAGGAATTAACTTAAACCTGACCTAGATTTAAATCTTATGGGTTAATTAAAGGGAGCTTGGGTTAAATGAATGTAGGCTTAGTCTTATAGGGTTTTAAACCCAACCCATTACAAACCGAGTCATTAACATACTTAATGCCGCCGAATATTTTTGTCCATTGCTGCATTCCCATCGGCGTTCTTTATTTTCTCCGAGCATTTCTCCCAATCACATTCTTTTTCTTACCTTCCCTCTCCGCCGCACCCAACTACTCGCGACTTCTCCTTCTCGCAATTCCTTCTTCCCACGATCCCCTTTTTTCTCGCGACCTCATCTTCCCCGCACCTTCATTATTTGTGCAACCCATCCTTTTCCCTATGGTGAACGAACCCATCGACTAGACCCCTCGACGACCTCCGCGGCTCTTCCTCACCGAACAACCAATTGCCAATGACTCTGTCTAGTGGGAGAGCCAGCGGGAGGGGAGGATCGACAATCGGGCTCCATCGGGCATCCTCAATCTCGGGAGCTAGGGATCGACAGTGGCTCCACGCTGCCGGATTTGAGAGTTGCTGTCACGCCCCGAGAGTATGCCAAACTAAAAATCAAACGGACGACATCTCCCCTATACGTGGCAACATATCCTGTTTATACAAGGCCCTTGGGCCCACAATAAACAATAACATATACAACTGTAAAAAAATAACAACATAACAAAGCACAGTGGAAACAACACAACTATAATACAAACCACACATCATGCATACCGGTATGACTAACACCACATTAAGAAAATGCTGTAACAAAACCAGAAAAGAAAGGTACAACAACAGCAGTGTCCAACACTACAAATCATCACATAAACAAAATCCATATCGAAACACCAACAATAACCCAAAAGCTCGGACTGTCGGAGTTGAGATGAGATGTTGTCAGCCAACGGTGCTCCAAGTCCATCACGACGACTTCTACCTGTTACCTGGGCGACAGAAAAACTCAGGGTCTGTGGTGGTGAGTATAACTTAGCGGTAATATGAAAGAACATTTATATATATCAAATATCACATGTAATTCAACAATAACCTACAGGTACATCAGGTATACCTGTTAGTGAAAGCCCTAGAGCCAATCATGTGATGATTGTTGTATGGACTTTATTGTATCATATTCCTATTTATAAAGGCATGGTTATTATATTTACTTGTATTGGTGCCAAATAACTAAATATAATAATGTCCTTGAGTAGTAGGTTCTTATCTATATCAATCGATTGGTTGAATCGATAATGAGATGGTATAAAGAACACTACTCTTAATCATTCCTAGTCGAGTATTAACATTCATGGACAATGTTAATACGTAGAGACTAGCATGTAGGCCAACACGATGACTTGATCTCACAAGTCATGGATACGAGATATCAAGTTGACACATGGGTATGCATTGGAGAATGTATACTGAATGACCCGCCATGAGAAAGTATCATGGATCGTTATATGAGTGTCATATACTTTCTCATGTGGCTATTAGTATGACTATTAGTCCTTAGACCTAAAGTCACCATGGTTCCCTACATAAGGAGTTGCATACTTTGGCTTCGTCAAACGTCACCCGTAAATGGGTGGACTATAAAGGCGATTACTGGGTATGTAACAAATTATGCGAAAGGATGTGAGTGATGTAGATGAGATCTATCCCTCCTATATGACGGGGGTGACATCGATATTCTTGATAGAGTGAGACGACGAAGTGCATGGCCATGCCCAAATGAGTCAATATGAGATATTGAGCTCATTTGATTAGAGTGAGTTTACTTATAGTTCAAGATATAGATTGTACCGATGATGACATGGTCTATACCTCAATTGGTCAATCTAGATGTCAAGGATAGAGGGACATTGTCACATATTGTGAGAGTCACAATTAGTAGTCACAAAGGTGATGTTGGAGCTCAACATTCTTGTAACTTGGGTAGCAATGATGTGTTGCTAGATATCGCTCATTGCTTATGTTCCTAAATCGGTTTAGGGACATTGCCAATGTTACAAGAACCTATAGGGTCACACACAAAGGGAAATTAGATGGAGATTAGGTTCATATGATGAACCATGAGGATTAGGTTTATGGGATGAACCAAATTGGATTAAGAGTAATCCTAATTAGACTAATTGAGTTGGACTCAATTTGATTCAAGTGTTGAATGAGTCTAATTTAGATTTGATTCATCAAATGAATTTAAATTAATGAATAGAGATTCATTAAATTAAAATTGACTTGAATCAAATGGTTGAATTTGATCAACCATGGGAGATAAGAGGTCAAGTTTGACTTGACCAAATGCCATGTCATGATGATGACTTGGCATGGCAAGCCAATGATGATGCTCCACATCATCATTGACTTATCATGTGGTGCCACCTCATGAGGGAGACCAAGAGCCATTGGCTCTTGGAGTTACATGCATGCATGTAACCCCCCAAGGTAAAAGTGGCCGGCCACTTCTTGATGAGGAGTGAATTATTTTTGGGTAACTCCATCTTCTTCTTCCTTGGATCATCTTCTTCCTTGGCTCTCTTCCTCTCTTTCTCTCCCAATCCTCCATTGTCGAGACCTTCAAGGAGTGCTAGCACACTCAAGATTGTCTTTTCTCCACCTATTGCTTGTGTGGATACCAATAGAGGAGTGTGCACTTGACACTCTCGAGTTCCGGCAATCCATTTGGACGAGCGGGATAAGCGAAGGACATCACTTCAAGAGTAACTTCTTATCATGTAGATCTAGAGTAGATCTAAAGGTATTAAACACATACATATTAGTTTTATTTTTTATACTTCGTACGGATCCGTGGCCGGGGCTTCCGAGGTTTTCGCAACGCAAAAAGCAGTTTTTGCGGCTCGGAAAATCCAACAGTGGTATCAGAGCCACGTGCGAAGCATGTATGTGTTTTATTTTTGTAGTTTTTATATTAGATATAAAAATTAAATATTTTTATGTTTCTGTAAATTTCCTATTTTTAATAGAATTTTTGGGTATTTTTCTCGAAGAGTCGAAGCAACGAGTGTTGGGACACTTGTAGGCTTCAACCATCGAGAAAAACTCTCCGAAACGGCGAGTTCTTGCTTTTGGTTTTTGGGACAGTGACTTAAGTCGCTGTAAGATCATAGTAGGGACACTTGCAAAGTTTATTTTGTGAGTAGGGGCGCTGCCCCTATCCCCGAAAGGGGCCTTGTCCCGTGATCGCGCCCAGAAATTGCTTAGCGGGACCGTTACAGAGAGGTGACTCATAAAATTGAAAACAAAATAGAAAAAATTATAAAAATTATCTGTAAAAATACATAATTTAGAATTATGTATAATTATGTGATTGTCATGGCCCATGAACCCCAATTTGATTGGACGTTAATGTGTTGTAATTCATAATACGGCCTGCGTGCCGTTTTTGTGGTTGTGCGTGTTGTATAGTGTATGCGACCAACGCGTCGTGTCTCTTCTTTTGAAATTCTAGATGTAAATAGTTTTAGACTCGAATGTAACTCGAGTTTCATATTTGTAATGTACAAAAATGGAGCGGTGGAAAGTCCACTTGTAGACGAAGTTACGAGAAGGGTGCCGACGACACATGGCGGTCAAAGGAAGCGCTTGGAGAAGCTGCTAGCCCTTGGTTGATCGTCCGATCTTCTCATTGGCTTATAGTATAGAACCATGACCACATCATAGTTAATTATATATATATATATATATATATATATATATATATATATATATATATATATATATATATATATTTGATTTTGCTTGTATGTATGTGATGCATACTAGTAGAATAATGCTTGTATGTATATGATGCATGCTAGGATATTTTTCTTGTATGTATATGATGCATGCTAGAATAATGCTTGTATGTATGTGATGCATGCTAATATAGGATAATAAAGGCCTTAATGCATATATGATACACATTACGATTAGATTAGATCTTAATCGAATCAACTCGTAAATGCTTACCAAGTCCTTGATACCCATCACTACCTCGATCATTTGTAGTTGTTGAATCTGCCAAAGCAGAGCAACGCATATTATCTTGGTAGGGTGCGGAGGGACAATCTTGGTCCCGCCTATCACGGCTTGGGTTAGAGTAAGCTCAATTATATTGAGTAAAACTAGTTAACTCAATTGGATCGAGTAGAACTATAGGCATATTCCAACCGTTGGAAAGATAGGATAAGATCGCATTTACACTAAATCTTGGGCGATTTAGCCAAAGCTAACTCAAGATCTTTTGTAAATGTGGGTCTTGATCCTATAAACAAGAGTTGCATAGAGATGTAATCGGTAATGTGTTACCCACCGATCATACTAAGTCTTGGGCGATTTAGCCAAAACTAACTCAAGGCTTAGTATGATGTGGATCTTGTCCCGCAAAAATTATAGCTAGTTTGTATGAATCTAGTAATGTGGTTTGACCACATCCATAACTCGATTCTACAAAATTCCTATAATTTAGTGGGAGCATCATTTGATTAAAGGCCTAATTAAATGATAAAAGGAATATGATATTAATTCTCTGCATTGTATGTTGTAGATTACTATGTCGACAAACACTAACACTCTCTCTCTGCATTCTGTCCTTGAGAAGGACAAGCTCAATGGAGCAAATTTCCTGGACTGGTACAGGAACCTGAGAATTGTTCTCACCCAAAAAAGAAAATTGTATGTCCTGGAGCATCCCATTCCCGAGGCACCTTCTGCCACTGCCTCGCGAGCTGACAAAGATGCTTACAAGAAGAATCAAGATGATGCATTAGATGTATCATGTCTAATGCTCGCGACCATGAACTCTGAGCTTCAGAAGCAACACGAGTTCATGAATGCTTATGATATGGTTGAACATCTTCGTCAACTATATCAAGGACAAGCAAGGCACGAGAGATATGAAGTCTCTAAGGCACTGTTTGGTTCCAAAATGCAAGATGGGACTCCTGTAAGTCCATATGTACTCAAGATGATTGGGTACGTAGAAAACCTACAGAGATTGAGATTCCCCCTTGGCCAAGAGCTAGCCACTGACTTAATCTTGCAGTCTTTGCCGCAAAGCTACAATCAATTTGTCATGAATTACAACAAGAATGAAATTGATAAGCCATTGAGATGCTCGGCATGTGAGAACCATCGAGCTCAACCTAAGAAGGGAAAATCGACCCATTTTGATGGTGCAAAAGAAGAAAGGCAAGGGCAAGCCTAAAGGTAAGGGAAAGTCCTAAGCCAAGGGCAAAGGCAAGGAACTTAAACCCAAAGGAGGGGTGGCTAAGGAAGGGGCTTGCTTCCACCGCAAGGAAGCCGACACCGGAAGCGTGAATCGCAAAGGCATACCTGAAGATCTTAAGAAGAAGAGAAGTGAGACTTCTACTGTATAAATGTTATAGAAGTCAATCTATCTATTTCTTCATCATGGGTATTAGATACTGATGTGCATCTCACATTTGTACCAATGTGCCCGAGAAATAGCAGGCATCGACAAAGGGCGAGGTGGACCTACGAGTAGGCAATGGAGCAAGGGTTGTTGCATGTTGTCAGAGGAACTTATGATCTATCTCTCGCCTCCGGGCTTGTACTAGAATTAGATGAATGTTGTTATGTGCCTACCTTAACTAAGAACATAATTTGGTTTCTTGTTGGACAAGAAATGATTTACATTTATAATAAAGAACAAATGTTGTTCAGTTTATTTAAATGATATGTTCTATTGTAGTGCACCTCTAATGAATGGACTCTACTTTCTAGACTTAGAGAGCCCTATCTATAACATAAGTACCAAAAGGTTCAAGTCAAATGAGTTGAACCAAACCACCTTCGACATTGTCGCTAGGTCACATAAATGAGAGTCGCTTATCTCAGCTCCATAAGGATGGGCTGCTAGACTCATTTGATTTTGAATCATATGAGACATGCGAGTCTTGCCTTTTAGGCAAGATGACCAAGACTCCCTTTAGTGGACACAGCGAAAGAGCAACAGACTTGTTAGGACTTATACATAGTGATGTATGTGGCCCTTTCTTTGTTGCTGCTAGAGGTGGTTACAGTACTTCATTACATTTATCGATGACTTCAGAGATATGGTTATGTGTATCTTATGACACATAAATCAATCCTTTGAAAAGTTCAAAGAATTCAAGAATGAAGTACAAAACCACTGGCAAGAGTATTAAGATACTTCGATCGATCGAGGTGGTGAATACCTTAGCCATGAGTTTCGTGACTATCTAGCCGAGTGTGAGATTCTATCCAAAAGGAGGAATCACTCCTATTAGATATGGTACGATCTATGATGAGTCACACGATCTTCCTATATCCTTTGGGATATGCTCTAGACACAGCACTTTACCCTTAACCGTGTACCATCCAAGGCAGTCATAAAAACACCATATACGATATGGACAGGGAGAAATCCCAAGATGTCTTTCATGAGGATTTGGGGTTGTGAGGCTTACGTTCGACGTCAAGTCTCAGACAAACTGGGACCCAAATCCGATAGGTGTTATTTTGTTGGATATCCCAAGGATACAAAGGGATATTACTTCTACATTCCCAGTCAGCACAAAGTGTTTATGACAAAGACTGGGGTTTTTCTAGAAAGGGATTTTGTTTCTAGAAAAACTAGTGGGAGTACATTCGATCTTGAAGAAATTCAAGATAAAGACCATAGCACTGAGGCCTTGATGGAGGTTGAACAGGAACCACAAAGTGTTGTGGGTGATGAGATTGTTGCACAAAGAGTTGTGGACTGCATTTATGTAGACCTACCTCTTCGCAGTCCGATAGGGTACGCCGTCACCGAGAGATATTCATTTCTCTTGTCGACCATGATGACGTTATGCTCATTGAGAATGAGCCTACCTCCTAGGAAGCCGTGATGAGCCCAAATTCGAGAAATGGCTAGAGGCCATGAGATCCGAGATGGAATCCATGTACACCAACCAAGTATGGACTTTGGTTGATCCACCTGAAGGGGTCAAACCCATTGGGTGTAAGTGGGTCTTTAGGAGAAAGACTGACATGGATGGACTTACGCATACCTATAAGGGCCGATTGGTGGCTAAAGGTTTCAAGCAAATTCATTGTATTGACTATGATGAAACATTTTCTCCAGTGGCGATGTTTAAGTCCATTCGGATCTTACTTGCTATTGCAACATACCACGATTATGAGATCTGGCAGATAGATGTCAAAACCATATTTCTGAATGGAAACTTACTCGAGGATGTGTACATGACACAACCTGAGGGTTTTGAAGATCCACAGCATACTGGGAAAGTATGCAAGCTGCAAAGGTCCATTTATAGGCTAAAGCAAGCCTCTCGGAGCTGGAATCTTCAATTCGATGATGCGATCAAACAGTTTGGTTTCATCAAGAATGAAGATGAACCCTTGTCTACAAGAGGGTTAATAGGAACACAGTTGTCTTCCTTGTATTGTATGTGGATGACATACTACTCATTGGGAATAACATCCCTTCGCTACAGTCTGTGAAGACTTGGCTGGGGACGTGCTTCTCAATGAAGGACTTAGGTGAAGCAGTCTGTATTCTAGGCATCAAGATCTATAGAGATAGATCTAAGAGATTGCTTGGCCTAAGTCAGAGTACATACATTGACACGGTATTACTACGGTTTGACATGCAGAATTCCAAGAAGGGACTTTTACCAATGTCACATGGTGTGAGTCTTTCGAAGACTCAAAGTCCCTCTTCTAGAGAGGAGAGAGACCGCATGGATAAGATCCCTTATGCATCTGCTATAGGATCTATCATGTACGCCATGCTATGTACTCGTCCTGATGTCTCATATGCTTTGAGCATGACGAGTAGATACCAGTCAGATCCAGGTGAGCGTCACTGGATAGCACTCAAGAATATTCTTAAGTACTTGAAAAGGACTAAAGAATATTTCTTGATATTTGGAGCCGATGAGGAGCTAGCTGTAAAGGGTTACAGCGATGCCAGCTTCCAAACTGACCAGGATGATTATAGATCGCAGTCAGGGTTCGTGTTTTGCTTGAATGGTGGCGCTGTGAGCTGGAAGAGTTCCAAGCAGGACACAGTTGCTGATTCTACAACAGAGGCCGAATATACTGGTGATTCCATCTCATTCGAGAGATTATCGATAGAGGAGATGTGAAGATTTGCAGAGTACCCACAGAGACTAACATCACAGATCCCTTGACCAAGGCTTTGACACAGAAAAAGCATGATGGGCACACTAGGTCATTGGATATTAGATACTACGGTGATTGACACTAGTGCTAGTGGGAGATTGTTAGTGAAAGCCCTAGAGCCAATCATGTGATGATTGTTGTATGGACTTTATTGTATCATATTCCTATTTATAAAGACATGGTTATTATATTTACTTGTATTGGTGCCAAATAACTAAATATAATAATGTCCTTGAGTAGTAGGTTCTTATCTATATCAATCGATTGGTTGAATCGATAATGAGATGATATAAAGAACACTACTCTTAATTATTCCTAGTTGAGTATTAACATTCAGGGACAATGTTAATGCGTAGAGACTAGCATGTAGGTCAACACGATGACTTGATCTCACAAGTCATGAATACGAGATATCAAGTTGACACATGGGTATGCATTGGAGAATGTATACTGAATGACCCGCCATGAGAAAGTATCATGGATCGTTATATGAGTATCATATATTTTCTCATGTGGCTATTAGTATGACTATTAGTCCTTAGACCTAAAGTCACCATGGTTCCCTACATAAGGAGTTGCATACTTTGGCTTTGTCAAACGTCACCCGTAAATGAGTGGACTATAAAGGCGATTACTGGGTATGTAACAAATTATGCGGAGGGATGTGAGTGATGTAGATGGGATCTATCCCTCCTATATGACGGGGGTGATATCGATATTCTTGATAGAGTGAGACCACAAAGTGCATGGTCATGCCCAAATGAGTCAATATGAGATATTGAGCTCATTTGATTAGAGTGAGTCTACTTATAGTTCAAGATATAGATTGTACTGAGGATGACATGGTCTATGCCTCAATTGGTCAATCTAGATGTCAAGGATAGAGGGACATTGCCACATATTATGAGAGTCACAATTAGTAGTCACAAAGGTGATGTTGGAGCTCAATATTCTTGTAACTTGGGTAGCAATGATGTGTTGCTAGATACCGCTCATTGCTTATGTTCCTAAATCGGTTTAGGGACATTGCCAACGTTACAAGAACCTATAGGGTCACACACAAAGGGCAATTAGATGGAGATTAGGTTCATATGATGAACCATGAGGATTAGGTTTATGGGATGAACCAAATTGGATTAAGAGTAATCCTAATTAGACTAATTGAGTTGGACTCAATTTGATTCAAGTGTTGAATGAGTCTAATTTAGATTTGATTCATCAAATGAATTTAAATTAATGAATAGAGATTCATTAAATTAAAATTGACTTGAATCAAATGGTTGGATTTGATCAACCATGGGAGATAAGAGGTCAAGTTTGACTTGACTTGAGAGGGAAGATGAAAGGTCAAGTTTGACTTGACCAAATGCCATGTCATGATGATGACTTGGCATGGCTGGTCCACATCATCATTGACTTATCATGTGGTGCCACCATGTAACCCCCTAAGTAGGCCAACCACTTCTTGATGAGGAGTGAATTGTTTTTGGGTAACTCCATCTTCTTCTTCCTTGGATCATCTTCTTCCTTGGCTCTCTTCCTCTCTTGCTCTGCCAATCCTCCATTGCTGAGACCTTCAAGGAGTGCTAGCACACTCAAGATTGTCTTTTCTCCACCTATTGCTTGTGTGGATACCAATAGAGGAGTGTGCACTTGACACTCACGAGTTCCGACAATCCATTTGGACGAGTGGGATAAGCGAAGGGCATCGCTTCAATGGTAACTTCTTATCATGTAGATCTAGAGTAGATCTAAAGGTATTAGACACATACATGTTAGTTTTATTTTTTATACTTCGCACGGATCCGTGGCCGGGGCTTCCGAGGTTTCCGCAACGCAAAAAGCGGTTTTTACGGCTCAAAAAACCCAACAATACCAGCATAGTATATAAATATATGCATATACCGTCTAACCAAATAAACAACATAAAATATAGACATACCTGAAAGTCCGTTACGCTACTCTGATCCAACCTAAGCATATATCCACAATATATAATATGAAGAGTAATATTAACTCTCACTATAATCATTATACAGGTCAAAGGTATCTAATGGTCCAACCAACAAGTATACAGGTATCTAATGGCCTAGGTGGCACGACATGATAACTGTCCCAACTCAACACCAACCACTGCTCTACAGTGGCCGAGTGGGCAGTATGAACGAGTAGCATATGAGTGTAAAGAGCTCGCTACACAATAGGGGTCCCTACTACTGGCTACTTCGACTAACACTACCTATGAGTGGTCGAGTGCCACGCACCCAGGACAACTGCATGCAACTCCAACTACCACCATCTATAGTGGTAGAGTGTGGCACAATAAATGCTTTTCTCTCACACCAGTTACTCCTCCATGAGTAACCTGAGAGGCAGAATGACTGACGACCCTCTCAACCACAAGGGGGAATATGTCGTCAATATGCATGCAAATGATATGAATGCACAATCACGCATATATACATCCACCATAGACTCTGTATTCTATAGAGAGTCATACCAATCTGATCAACGCACTCTCTATCCTGTAGAGAGTCATACTCAACTGATCATAACACTCTCTATCCTATAGAGAGTTATACTCAACTGTTCGATGCACTCTCTATCCTGTAGAGAGTCGTACTTAATTGATCATAACATGCTAGGATCACCGATTCGTAGCGACATACTAATCACAATTCACCCGACCATTTACACAACACATGATCGGTAGTAAACATGCAACATAAGGGTGTTGGAATCAATCCTACGTTCAAGACCTTACTTACCCACGGATGCCCTTATACCCAATTTATAAATCAGGTCATCATCCATACTCCACTATTTACCCAACTAAGCATTTATAGGTTTACTGACATCACATTTGTAACTCCTAATCACGATGAGGGAAAAATGTGATAACAGCAATAGAGCATATATAGCCAAAGACAAAGTATCAAGCACAAGAAATAATAAGAGTGGAGTCAAGGTAATATGATCATACATCTAAATCTGTATGCAACAATAACTACCTGACCAGGGTAGAAAATTACCCACCTGATATATAAAACACCAATTGTCTTCACGTCCAAAAGACAATCTAGAGTCAAGGTCCAAGCCTAGCTTCCATTAGCTCAACTTCTTGATCCTCATCAGATCTGAATCCAATAATCAAATTAGAAATCAATTCCAACTCTAATTTACCAATCCTACAAAGATACTGCTATAGATCTAATATCACATACGTCTAATTACACTCTAATCATCAACCATTATACCAATTCATATCACACAGATCCAAATTTGCCTACCTTAACTTCTTTTGCACAACTTCCTGCTTCAATTCAAAGTATCAAATATGTGTCCGAACAACCAATCCAAATCAACTGAAACAATAACAGAAAACTGAACAACACCTAAATCAACGCTGTAAATGTAGCTCACCTTCTCGTCTCACTCACTAATCGGCCACCACAGCAACAGAGCACCAGATCAAAGATCTCAGCTCCTAGCCCTGCTGCAAAATAGAATCCGCACACCTAATCTCGCTGTGAGCAACATACATCAAATTTCAGATCAAAAGAAAAAGGAATAAATCACTGCTTACCGATACTAGAAAATCCCTCGACAACAACCTTCCCTGGCGAACATGAACTTGATCCCTGGACATATGATGAGGCAATCCAAGATAAAGATGCAGTATCTTGGCGAAGTGAAATGAATGTTGAGATTGAATCTATGGATTCAAATCAGGTCTGGGAGCTAGTAGAACCACCCGATGGTGTAAAAACCATTGGATGTAAGTGGATCTACAAAAGAAAGAGAGGAATAGATGGGAAGGTTGAGACCTTTAAAACAAGGCTTATTGCGAAGGGGTATACTTAGAAAGAGGGTATCGATTATGAGGAGACCTTTTCGCTGGTAGCCATGCTTAAGTCTATCCGGATTCTCTTATGCATTGCAGCTCATATGGATTATGAGGTGTGGCAGATGGATGTCAAGACAGCTTTCCTTAATGGAAGTCTTGAGGAAAACATCTCTATGAAGCAACCAAAGGGATTCATTGCAAAGGGCAAAGAGCATCTTGTATGTAAGCTTAATCAGTCCATTTATGGATTGAATCAAGCTTCGAGGTCTTGGAACATCCGCTTTGATAAGGTAATCCAGTCTTATGGATTTATTCAAAGTCCGGATGAGTCTTGTGTATACAAGAGATGTGACGGAAACGTAGTGGTATTTCTTGTACTATACGTAGATGACATTTTGTTAATTAGCAACAATGTCAAGGTGTTATCGGACGTAAGGGTATGGTTGTCCAAATAGTTTGATATGAAGGACTTGGTAGAAGTGGGACACATCCTTGGGATCAAGGTTATAAGGGATCGCAGAAAAGGATGTTGTGCTTATCTCAAGCTTCATACATAGACATCATTATGGATCATTTTTGCATGCAGAACTCCAAGAAGGGTTTTCTACCTTTCAGGCATGAAGTTCCTTTATCTAAGGAGATGTGTCCTAGAACATCTGAGGAAATAGAGGAGATGAAGGCGGTTCCTTATGCTTCGGCAGTAGGAAGCCTTATGTATGCGATGCTATGTACAAGACTAGATATCTGCTTTGCCATGGGCATGGTCAGTAGATATCAGAGTAATCCAAGACAGGGACATTGGACTGCGGTAAAACATATATTGAAGTACCTAAGAAGGACTAGGAATTATATGCCAGTTTACCAGGCAGACCAATTACTCCCTGTGGGTTACACAGATTCTGACTTCCAATCAGATAGGGATAACAGTAAGTCTACCTCAAGTTTTGTGTTTACTTTGGGAGGTGGAGCCATTGTATGGAGGAGTGTCAAGCATAAATGCATGGCGGACTCCACCATGGAAGCTGAGTATGTGGTAGCCTCTGAGGTGGCCAAAGAAGCTGTGTGGCTCAGGAACTGTTGGGTTTCCGGCACTGCGGCGTGTGTGTGTTCGATCACGTTTCGTAAACATGAGCACAGCGGAAGCAATAAAAATAATAAATCTACATTTATTACAACACACACATCACACGCATGCATAGTACAATATGTGTAGATATAACCATAAATTTAAATTTTGCAATAAAAGAAATTTAACTACGTTATACCTTTCGTATCACGTGTAGCGGGAACGGCATCAATCGGAACGATCCTCGCTAGAATCGTCTCTATCCGTATCCACGCCGAGTATCCTTAGGATGACTTCGCTAAGCCACAAGCTTCGTCTTCGTACGGGTTACTAGCCTCGTGTTGAAGACGACGTGATCGAGAGATGATCACGATCCGAATCCAAATTCGGATGCAAAGACGAGTCCTTAAAACTCGCTTCTCCGGAGAGGTATTCGTCAACCGATTGACGAATCCTTCGTCCTCCACCTCAGAGGATTACCGGAGATCGAATCCCCGGTAAGTTAGCCACTGTCGGAGCTCTAACCGTCGTCCAAACGATGCTCCGACGAGAGGAGAACAAGCTGTCCAGAAAACTGGACAGCTTTGGTGGAGGAGATAGGCGCCGGCCAACCAAGGGAAGATAAAGCTCACCTTGATGCCAAACCTAATACCAACGCAGCTCGGGCGAGGGGGAAGGTCAGCACCTTCTGGATGCCGGTTGGAGCCTCAAGGTGGGCGGCGGCAAGGAGGAGGAGAGTTGGCTCCGAATTTCTCCAAGGAGAGGTGGGCGGCAACTTAGGGTTGTGGATTAGGGCTTAACAATCCCTTAAGCCCTCTTTTATAGAGAACTAATTCTCTTAATGGTTAATGGATCATATCCATAAAGCCCGTTAACCCGCTCCATTAAGATAAGTTAAAATAAACCAAACCATAATGGTTTATTTTAAGTTAAAACGAACCGAACCAACTTTTGGTTCATTCGTTTAAAATAAACCAAACCCTTTGGTTTATTCTCCTCCATTGGATTAGAACCAAACCATTTTGGTTCATCCATTATGTCTTCATAAGACACGGCCCATCCACGCTTCCATTGCGACTGAAACGATTTCATGCTCGCTTCATGTTTGGTCCAACCAAACCTAGTTTCTCTCGGTTTGAGAATCCCATTCTCAAGCTCGTTTTAAATCCTTTGGATTACGCTCGTTGTGCGTGTGACCAAATAGGTTCTCGGTTTATGTTGGCCGTCTATAATTAACCATTAATTATAGAACGATCATGAGTGGCACCTAGTAGTACATCATGATCTCCAATTAACCGAAAAGATCAACGGTTGATCCAGAACTATTTCTGAAACCCTTCAGCAGCTCGAATGATTCATGCCCCATTCCCTTCACTCATCTTATACCCACTTGGTTCAGGACATGGTCTATAGTGTCAGTCCCCACTAGGCTGACTACATCACACCTAGCCCAAGTATCATTTCCTCGTCCTACGGATTCTAGTTACTCAACATGTATCGAAGAGTACCTTACTCTAAACATGTAATGCTTTGACCAAAGACTTTAGTAACAATCCGACGAGAGGCCATGGGTATACATCTCCTCGCAAGGAGTGGTGAATCCTTTATAGGCTATTCAAACACCTTCGATCATTTCGACTTATACCCAATCATCTCGGGTCCACATCTCCTTAGAGATGTTTGCTTAAGATGTCAAAGCATAAGTCTCCATGATCAAGATGACTTGAATACCGCAAGTCAAAGGAACATCACACTTAAGCTACAATAAGAACTTCATTGACATATCTATATATGCAGAGAACCATATGAAGTCTTACGGCTAGTCACTCCAATGAACTAGTTACCATAACTAGCATCCACGATTAACTCTGGACATTACAATGTCTCCAGCCAGTGAGAATCAGCTGCTTGGATACACCAAGGAGTATACCTCATGCTAGTCTCGACAGAATCGATGGTGTCCAAATCCATCAATTCATCGACTAGGGATAATTCCGATACATCACAATTACACATGTAGAGATACTCACTAGTTGTGATCCAATCACAAATTCTCTCATGCTATGAATCATATCGTGGACATTCAGTAAATGAGTTTAAGATCCAATCAAATACATGAAACATGTATACTCAAATAGTGAATCTTCATTTATCATATAAATGGTTCATACATAAGGCGATTGCCTTAGGACATCTCTCATATATTACTAACAGACTCCCACTTGGCCTAATGCCAATCGCTACGGTATCCAATACCATAAGCACTAACATGACCCTCAAACTTACTTTGAGGTAATTCTTTAGTCAAAGGATCCGCTAAGTTCCTTTCAGTGGGAATTTTTTCGATTTGTATTTCGTTCCTACTGATGATCTCTCTGATAAGATGATAGCGGCGAAGCACATGTTTGGATCGTTAATGAGACCTTGGCTCTTTTGCCTGTCCAATTGCTCCATTGTTATCGCAGTAGACCGTTATTGCTTCAACAATGGCCGGAATCACACCAAGTTCATAAACGAACTTCTTGATCTAAACCGCTTCCTTTGCTGCTTCCGAAGCTGCAATGTATTCTATCTCAGTGGTAGAATCCGCTACAGTGTCTTGTTTGGAACTTTTCCAACTCACTGCGCCCCCATTCAAGGTGAACACGTATCCAGACTGAGACCTGGAATCATCCTTGTCTGTCTGGAAGCTGGCATCCGTATACCCGCGTATCACCATGTCCCCTTCTCCATATATTAGAAACACATCCTTAGTTCTTCTTAAGTACTTAAGGATCGTCTTAACAGCCACCCAATGATCCATTCCTGGATCAGACTGGTATCTGCTCATGACACTCAGAGCATATGATACATCGGGTCTCGTACATAACATAGCATACATGATAGATCCTATTGCGGATGCATAGGGAATCTTACTCATGCAAATCCTCTCGTCTTCTGTGCGCGGACACATAAACTTCGAAAGGTGTACCCCATGCCTGATGGGTAGGAAACCTTTCTTGGATTCCGACATGCTAAACCTCTTTAGCACTCGGTCTATATATGTAGACTGCGAAAGACCAAGCAACCGTTTCGATCTATCTCTATAGATCTTAATCCGAGGATGTAGGTTGCTTCTCCCAGGTCTTTCATGGAGAATGTCTTGATAACCAAACCTTAATCGATCAGAAGATTGAAACATCGCTTTCCTATAAGTAATATGTCATCGACATATAATACTAGGAACACGCACTCCCACTAAACCTTCTTGTACACACAAGGTTGATGCGGATTTTGTGAGAAATCAAACTTTTTGATGGTCTCATCAAAACGGATATTTCAGCTCCTGGATGCTTGCTTTAATCCATAAATGGACCGTCGCAATTTGCATACCTTGGTTTTATCAACCGATGTGAAACCCTCAGGCTGTATCATATACACGTCCGCAAGTAGGTTTCCATTAAGGAAAGCTGTTTTCACATCCATCTGCCATATCTCATAATCATAATGAGCCGCTATGGCCAGGAGCATCCTAATGGATTTAAGCATAGCTACAGGCGAATAGGTTTCGTCATAATCAACACCTTGCTTTTGATGATATCCTTTCGCCACCAATCTAGCCTTATAGGTAATCACATTACCATCCATGTCGGTTTTCTTCTTGAAAACCCACTTGCACCCTATAGGCTTTATGCCTTCAGGTGGGTCAACCAAGTTCCAAACTTGGTTTTCATACATGGAATCCATTTCCGACTTCATGGCACCAAGCCACTTATCCCTTTCTGAACTTATCAGCACTTCTTCATAACTGGTAGGCTCCTCATCATCAATGAGTAACACGTCGTTTGATTCACTTACGAGAAATCCATATCTCTCAGGAATATTGCATGTTCTACCAGATCTACGAAGATGTGGTGTTACAATAGGTCCAGCCGATTGCTCATCACTATGAGTTGTCGGCTGTTGTGCTTCACCAGGTATCTCATCAATGTCTATTTGAGTCTCTCGAGCCTCCTCAAGCTCGACGACACTCCCACTGCTTTTCTTGCAAGAGAAACTCTTTCTCTAGAAACACAAAGATGCCTTGAAACAAACACCTTTTGTTCCACAGATGATAGAATTGGTAACCCCTTGTTTCCTTAGGGTATCCAATAAATAGACATTTATCGACTTAGCATCCAATTTGTCCTGATCTCTCACATAAGCAGGACAACCCCATATCTTCAAGTAAGATACATGAGGTTTCTTACTATTCCATATCTCATATGGAGTAGTAGAGACTACCTTGATTGGCATTCCGTTTAACAAGTAAATAGCTGTCTGAAGTGCATATCCCCAAAAGGACTTGGGAAGATTCGCATGATTCATCATTGACCTGACCATGTCCAACAAGGTCCGGTTATGCCTCTCAGATACACCATTATGCTGTGGTGTATATGGCGGAGTCCATTGAGACAATATGTCATTGTCTCTTAGATAATCAAGAAACTCTTGACTTAAGTATTCACCACCTCGATCCGATCGAAGTATTTTAATACTCTTGTCATGTTGTTTCTCTACTTCATTTCTGAATTCTTTGAACCTTTCAAAGGCTTCAGACTTGTGTTTCATCAAGAACACATATCCAAACCGTGAGTGATCATCGGTGAAGGTAATGAAGTAGCTATAGCCTCCTAAAGCTTGAGTTGACATAGGTCCACATACATCAGTATGTATTAGACCTAGTAACTCTCCCACTCGTTCACCTTTTCCTGTAAAAGGTAACTTAGTCATCTTGCCTTTTAAGCATGATTCGCATGTATCATATGAATCCAATTCAAACGATTCCAGAATTCCACATCGGTGTAATTCGGACATGCGTTTCTTGCTTACATGGCCAAGACGACAATGCCACATATAGGAGTCTAATTGATTATCCTTTCGAGCACGCTTGTTGCTTGCTTCGATATTGAAAATGTCACTGGATACGTCCAACGTATAAATGTCATTGCTTAAAGTTCCCGTCCCATAAAGAACTCCATTCAAAGTTATGTAACAACAATTGTTACTAAAATTCAAATGGTACCCATTTCTATTTAAACAAGAAATAGAAATGATGTTCTTTATCAACGAAGGAACATAAAAGCAATTGTCCAGTTCTAAGACAAGTCCTGCAGGGAGTTTCAACAAATACGTTCCGATGGCGAGTGCAGCAACCTTTGCTCCATTCCCAACACGTATATTTGACTCTCCCTTGATGAGTCTTCTTTTATTCCTTAGCCCATGTATGTCATTACATATGTGAGCCACACCCAGTATCTATTACCCAAGTGTCTGAGGAAATAGAATGACAATCAATAACGAAGATATATGAAAAAGATGGAGCATCTTATGCCTTATTCTTCTTCATGGACTCAAGATAAATCTTGCAATTTCTTCGCCAATGGCCCTACTTGCCATAATGATGGCAAGTGCCCTTTTGAGCTGGTTTTGCCTTTTTAGCCTTTTTCTTCTTCCCCTTCTGTTGTTCCTTTGACTCCCTCTTAGAACCTTTCTTCAAGGAATCAACTAACAACACCGTCCCCTGCTCATGCTTCTCAGAAGGCTCCACAGTCTTTAGCATGTTGAGCAGTACCACAGATGAACCTTCTTGCATCTCAGAGGTGAAGAGGAGCTTGGAAACTTCGAACCTTTCGAATCTCACTTGCTTATCAAACAACTCATAAAGATGAAGGACTACGATATGAGCATCCATATGCTCATGCTGCTTTCGTAGCTTGGGTTCCATCGCGGCTAGCATGATGCAACTCACCATTTCAGAATCATTCACATGTTTCTGATAGGCCTACAATTGGTCCAGAGTTGCATTGTCACTAGGACGGGCGGGAAGATGCGCTTCGAGGACATACGCAAGCTTTTCCACCTTGAGAACAATTCTCAAGTTTCTAAGGTAGTCCAAGAAGTTTGGCCCAGTCAATTTATTCGAATTCAAAATAGAGCGCAAATTCAAAGACATTATGATCAAGCGATTAACCTAGAAATACAAAACGAGCATATATGAGAAAGATGATTTTAAAATGCATCCACATACATTTACAAAATCCCATTCATTTTTCTCGAATTCAAAAACCCTTGAAATCAATTCGGGAGATCGTAGGTCAATCTCCGAATGGGCTGATATCCAATATAGATAAGAACAACCTTGGAGTGAGTCCAACAAGCCATTCTTAGCTATGATGGTGGGTATCAAGTATACCGATTACATATCATGTATATGTAACTATCACAATGTGCTATCAACTAATTGAATGTTTACACATACATTGGGTTGTTAACACATTAACAAGTATGCATCATATACATAGCACCCAACTTCACCTCTCTTCACATCGACCTTGGAGTGAGTCCAACAAATCGATGCTCCAAGTTAGAGCCGACCCATTAATCGCGAAATAGTTTTAATATGGTTAGAGCGCATTCAACCAATTAGCCAGGCTTGGAGTGAGTCCAACAACCCAAACTAACGATTGACCTCTGACTCTTACCATATTAGAGTTAAACTATTCCAATGATTTGAACATGTTTAGGTTCAAGCCGGGCTTAGAGTGAGTCCAACAACCCAAACAAGAAACAGAACTCTGGTTCTAACCATATTAATGGAAGGTGTAGGCTTTAATATTGAGTTAGGGTTTTATGTATCATCCTCTTTGCATGCAAATAACTATTATCTACATGGCATGACATACATGACATACATCTACATGTCACGACACGCATGGCATAATGTTATGCATCTAATGCAATTACATGGCATACAATTATGTCATGTACATAATTTCCTTATTTGTCATAACTATTTATGGAAATAAAATATGTTTAAGATTTGATTCTCCAAATCAAATCATGATTGAATTAGGAAACAAATTTCCAAATCTAATCACATATTTTATTTATGAAAATAATTGATTAAGGAAAATCAATTTAGGAAACCAATTTCCTAAATCATCAAAACTACTTATGGAAATAAAATATTTTAAGATTTGATTCTCCAAATCAAATCATGATTAAATTAGGAAACAAATTTCCAGAATCTAATCAAATATTTTATTTATGGAAAATATCAATTTCCATAAATACTTCCAACTTTCCAAAAGTGGAAGATTTCCATAAATACATCTAGACTTTCCAAAATTGAAAAATTTCCATAAATACTTCTAAATTTCCAAAATTAGAAAATTTCCAGAAATAACATTATGACTATCGCAAAACCATTTTACGATTATGTCGAAACACAACCTGGGCTCTGATACCACTGTTGGGTTTCCGGCACTGCGGCGTGTGTGTGTTCGATCACGTTTCGTAAACATGAGCACAGCGGAAGTAATAAAAATAATAAATCTACATTTATTACAATACACACATCACACGCATGCATAGTACAATATGTGTAGACATAACCGTAAATTTAAATTTTGCAATAAAGGAAATTTAACTACATTATACCTTTCGTATCACGTGTAGCGGGAACGACATCAACCGGAATGATCCTCGCTAGAATGTCTCTATCCGTATCCATGCCGAGTATCCTTAGGATGACTTCGCTAAGCCACGAGCTTCGTCTTCATACGGGTTACTAGCCTCGTGTTGAAGACGACGTGATCGAGAGATGATCACGATCCGAATCCAAATTCGGATGCAAAGACGAGTCCTTAAAACTCGCTTCTCCGGAGAGGTATTCGTCAACCGATTGACGAATCCTTCATCCTCCACCTCAGAGGATTACCGGAGATCGAATCTCCGGTAAGTTAGCCATTGTCGGAGCTCTAACCATCGTCCAAACGACGCTCCGACGAGAGGAGAACAAGCTGTCCAGAAAACTGGACAGCTTTGGTGGAGGAGATAGGCGCCGGCCAACCAAGGGAAGATAAAGCTCACCTTGATGCCAAACCTAAAGGAGATCACCGGAGTACCAACCGGCAGCAGCTCGACGCCGGCGAGGGGGAAGGTCAGCACCTTCTGGACGCCGGTTGGAGCCTCAAGGTGGGCGGCGGCAAGGAGGAGGAGAGTTGGCTCCGAATTTCTCCAAGGAGAGGTGGGCGGCAACTTAGGGTTGTGGATTAGGGCTTAACAATCCCTTAAGCCCTCTTTTATAGAGAACTAATTCTCTTAATGGTTATTGGATCATAACCATGAGGCCCATTAACCCGCTCCATTAATATAAGTTAAAATAAACCAAACCATAATGGTTTATTTTAAGTTAAAACGAACCGAACCAACTTTTGGTTCATTCGTTTAAAATAAACCAAACCCTTTGTGTAACGACCGGGCCCCTGTTGGCGGAATTCGACGACCCCTATTGGTCGACGTAGCGGAAGTCGGCGACCCTATTGGTCGCCATCGCCCTGTGGCCCGTCGTTACTCACCTGGACTTCCCACCCCTGGAAGTGGGTTTTTGCCTTCCCCAGGATTCGAACTCTAGACCTCCAGGATAAGTACTAAAGTTTATGAATCCTGGTAACCAAGTGATTCTTGATCACTTGGTTACCAGGATTCATAAACTTTAGTACTTATCCTGGAGGTCTAGAGTTCGAATCCTAGGAAGGCAAAGTGGAAGTCCAGTGGACGACGGCAAGCGACGGGCGACGGGTCGCCAATTCGCCAGCGGCGACGCGTCGACCAATAGTCATCAGTCACCACCGAGGGCCCGTATTAATAAAAAGGCGCATTTTTATTGTAACGACCGGGCCCCTGTTGGCGGAATTCGGTGACCCCTATTGGTCGACGACCGTCGCCCCTGTTGGCGGAATTCGACGACCCCTATTGGTCGACGACCGTCGCCCCTGTTGGCCCGTCGTTACTCACCTGGACTTCCCACCCCTGGAAGTGGGTTTTTGCCTTCCCCAGGATTCGAACTCTAGACCTCCAGGATAAGTACTAAAGTTTATGAATCCTGGTAACCAAGTGATCCGATCCATCCCATCTCCGTTTTTCGTGTTGGTGCAGTAGGCACCTAAGTCGAACCTAAGTTTTGATTATAGCAAACGATATAAAGTTAAGCATTATTGTTATCTCACGAGCTAAATCAAGTGTGCAGAAAAGTCTCAATGCTGGAGCTGAAGGCTAGCGACACCCGGAGGAAGCCGCGGTGGTCGGGCGACACTCGAGTTACTTCGGAGGGAGCCGAAGGAATCGAGTGGAAGGCCGGAAGCAAAAGCGACACATAAGTATCGAGGTAAGCTCGTGTGTGCGAGCGTAAGTGAGGTCGAATCCTCTTTACGGGGATGATCTTAGGCGACGATCCGACCCAAGACTTCCCATGGAAGGTCTATGTTGAGATCGGACCGCAAGTGGCCGTCGAATCCACTTATATTTTGAGGTAACTCTTTATTATTGTCGAAAAGTCTAAAAATCAGTTCAACCGGCCAAAAATCAGTTCAGCTGCTTTGACCGCCATCAGTTCAGCCACCAACCGCCAAGAAATCAGTTCAACCGGTGGTCAAAAATCAGCCTCGAGGAGTCAAGCTTTATCACCATTTTTCAAGGAGTTTTGTGCCCATTTGTGATTGGTTGAAGACCCATTCGTTGAGGGGCTTAAAGGCTATAAAGGAGGGCCAAACCTAGGGTTTTTCATGATTTTCTAAGTGCTCATGCTGCGACTCTCCGCAACTCTACGACAGCGAAGTGCCGCCAACAACCCTAGCTTAAGTTCTTTCTTTTAGTTGTTGGTATAATCCTTGTTTTCAATATTGCAATTATTTTACTCGAGAGTTTTCTATCGTTGCATTTTACTTTTAATAGAAGAGAGGGTGTGTCTCTATCATTTTTCTTCAAAGTTTTTTTGTAATCTCCTACCTCCTCCAGCGAGGAGTGTTTTAGTGAATTGCCCTCGTACACGGTCTAGGACCGTTAGGGCCTTGGAGTAATAGAAGGCTACGAACCAAATAAAAATAAACTTGTCTCTTTTTGTTTCATTTATCTTTCCGCTGCACTTATTTGTTTTGAATCTGAACTCGTAAAAAGAAGAAAAAGGTTTTGCGCTTATTCACCCCCTCTAGCGCTCACTTGATCCTACAATTGGTATCGAGTCGGGCGCTTAGATTTGGTGAAACCACCAATCTAACATTTTTTTTACAGATTTGTTTTTCGTTCGTTTAAATTTTTCTCCCGCACTACTAATCCAAGACGAAGTCTTGGTAATCTTCGTTTGATTTTGTTTTGCAAGTTTTCGCTTTTGGAGTAGCCGACGGTCAAACGGGCATAACTTTTCGTACAAGTTGACCCACGACACGGTCTACCTACCAAATTGAAGCTCTCGCAGAGATCTACACCTCTCACAGGGTTTACCCCGTAACAAGCTGTTTTCATCCTAAAAATCGACGTTTAGTAGCCTTCGGGAACATCGGAGGTTGTGAGTACTTACTTTTTATTTAGTTTCTTATTTCTTTGCTTAACTTTCTATTTTTCGTTTATTTCTTTTTATTTCCCGTACTACTAATCCAAGACGCAAGTCTTGGTACTTTCGTGTGTTTTTGTTGTTGCTAGGTTTTCATTTTAGTCTCCTTGTTTTTTTTGTTCTAATGGCCCATCTCGAGGGTTTTAGCACCGTCCGACCTCCGTTTTACAACGGAGATGACTTCCGTTATTGGAAGGGTCGGATGGAATGCTTTCTCAAAACCCAAATCGAGATGTGGATCATAATCCAAACGGGTTTCACACTTCCGACTAATGAAGTGGGTGACTCCTTGGATTATGATCAATGGACCGCAACAAAAGCGACAAGTCGGCCGACGCCAAGGCAACACAAATTCTCCAATGCGCCTATCCAAGGAGGAGCTAAATCACGCCGGCCCTTCATAAGCGCAGGATCTTTGGACAAAACTAATCGAGTTACGAAGGATCGGATCAAGCTAAGGTTTGCAAACGTGATTTGTTGTTCAATAAATTGTATACACTAAAAATGCAGGAACACGAGTCCGCGACGCAACTCCACGCCCGTGTCCAAGACATAGTCAACAACCTACACGCAATCGGGCAAAAGGTTGAAAACCGCGACCTTATAAGGTATGTCCTAAACTCTTTTCCGAGGACTACCTTGTGGGCATCCATGGTCGATGCCTACAAGGTCTCCAAGGACCTTTCTAAAATTAGGTTAGATGAACTCTTTTGGATTTCAATTACATGAACAATCCAACTCGAACCCGAGAGGGTATAGCCTTGTTTGCAGGTTCAAAGAAGAAGAAAATCGTAAGCAAGCCACCACCAACCGAGGAGGAAGACGAGTCCAAGAAGAAGTTGACCGGAGTTGATCACAACTAATGAACCTAGCTCGAAGGATAGCCAAGGGACGAAAGCGAACCACGACTCGACCCAACCAAGGTAAGTCTAAAAGTTCTAACATTAGGTGTTATGAGTGTAACAGGTTTGGACATATCAAGTCCGAGTGCCCCAAGCTCAACCACCAAGCACCTAAGCACAAGAAGGCCCTCAACGCGACATGGGAAGAAGCGTCATCCGAAGAAGATGAAGACCACGTCTTCATGGCGAAATCAATTGAGTCGGACATGGAGACCGAGCTCGAACTTGAGTCGAAACACGAGGATGACTCGGACCACGGCTACCTTCAAGTCAAGCCACTGACACGATCCGGTTCAAAAGATACCCTTAAAGTAAGTCGAGCTTTATTTAATACTTTGCATAATACGGTTAGGTTTTTGTCTAGGAAGTTAGCTAAGTCCGAGTCCAAGGTCGAGACCCTGGTTGAGGAAGTTAAACTCCTCAAACACGAGGTCTCCCTAACCTCTTCGACTAGTCGAGTTCAAGAGAAGGACTCAACTCGGGTTGAAAAACTCGAAGTTGAGAACTCACTCTTGAAAAGTCAAGTCGAAGATCTTAGGAATACGTTGGAAAGGTTTACTTTGGGATCCAAAGGACTTGACCTCCTACTTGGATCGCAAAGGGCCGTGTACAACAAGGCCGGACTAGGGTTTAGCTCAAACACGACCAATAAGTCGTATATGTCAATCGTAAGTAGACATAAAAAACGTGTCCAAGCATGGGTCCCTAAGACCACTTTGATTTCAACTCTAGGATCCAACTCGTACTGGGTTCCCAAGGACCAAATCCACTATGTGGATAGACTGAACCGATTCAACGGTCTAGGGGGAGCCAGTACAAAACATGTTTGTGTTTTAACTTAGTAATTGCATGCTTAGATTTTTTTTGTTTTGTTTTGTTTTTTTTTCTGAACTCACTTAGAACACGCAAATAACCAATTAAAATCCTTCGAAAAGATTGAGCCTCGGGGAGCCTCTTTTCAAATAACCAATTAAAATCCTTCGAAAAGATTGAGCCTCGGGGAGCCTCTTTTCAAAAATAACTAGTTAGACGAGGAAATAGTCGTAGGTGAGTCAAGTAATCATTTTCTTGAAAATGGCTTTGTCTAAGGAAGTGGTCGATGATCCGATAAAAGAAGGCCCCTGTGCCTCGCCACGACCTGGAAGCCATAATCTTGAAAAGGTAAACTTGACAAGCCTAGGGTCAAATCCAAATCTAACATAAAATTACTTAAACCTAAATCCACTTAATCAATTTAATTGAAAATCATCTCAACATAAAATTACTTGAACCTAAATCCACTTAATCAATTTAATTGGAAATTATCTCAACATAAAATTACTTAATCAATTTAATTGGAAATCATATCACAAAAATCTAACATCCAATCCAACCACCTTGTGTGTAGGATCAATGGATGTTGGACAGCGGTTGCTCCCGACACATGACCGGGGATCAACTCAAATTCACAAAGCTTCGATTCAAACGACAAGGATCGGTAGCCTTTGGGAATAACGGCAAGCTCAAAATCATCGGATCAGGTGATATCGAGCTTAACACGAATTTTGTTATTAAAAATGTATTACTTGTAGAGAATTTTGAATATAACTTACTTAGTGTAAGCCAATTGTGTGATAATAACTATAAGGTTATATTTCTAGAAAATGAATGCATAATTAATACCAACGAAACCTCTAAAACAATTCTTAAAGGAACTAGAAATAACAACATTTATACGATCAATTTAACCAACTCCTCAACTAAGTGTCTTATGAGAAGAGGAATCATGGCTGTGGCACCGACGACTCGGTCACTCACACCCAAGACTCGTCCACAAGATGAGTCAGAGTGGCTTAGTCAGAGGCTTACCCAACCTCAACAACTTGGTTAATAAAATCTGTAATGCTTGTCAACAAGGAAAATAACCTAGGACACAACACAAGTTAACTAACCAAGAACGAACCTCAAGTGTACTTGAGCTCCTGCATATGGATCTATTCGATTCACATGGAGCCAAGTCTCTCAATAGAAGTCAATATTGCTTAGTCATAATTGATCTACTACCTGTGTTTACTGGTTAGGTTCATCAAACATAAAAATGACACCCTAGATCAATTAATTAATCTATTCAAATTAATCGAGAATCAAAAAGACCTTAAGATTAAAAGACTTAGAAGTGATCATGGTGGTGAATTCGAAAATCAAAGGTTCACCGACTCAGAACCTAAACGGATACCACCATGAATTCTCTTGCCCTAGGACCCTCAACAAAATGGCCTAGTGGAGCGGAAAAACCGAACTCTACAAGAAGCCGCTAGGACCATGTTGAGCGAATACGACCTACCCGATAGGTTTTAGGCGAGATTAGCACGGCTTGCTATGTCCAAAATAGGATCCTTATGGTAAAGAGGCACCTTAAGACCTCGTGACGAGATTTATCACGATAAAATACCTAACATCAAGTACTTTAGGGTATTTGGGTGTAAGGTACATATCCTAAACACTAAGGATTACCTAGGAAATTTACATCCAAAACCACGTAGGAATCTTTCTAGGATACTCGACTACAAGTAGAGCTTATAGAGTATATAACCACGACACCCTTAGAGTCGAGGAGACTATAAATGTAGTATTCGATGAAGGACATGAACCTACAAAACCCCGACAACCCCAATTAGCGAGCGATTCATACTAGACCTTACTCGATCCGGAGATTAGCTCTAGTGTTAATCCTAACCTAAGTCAACCAAATCACTCTATTGATCAAGTGATAGATGACTCGACCAAACTAGAACTCAAACGAGTCATCCTATGGATCAAGTTGTAGACTCAAACCCAAATCCAACTAGGACTCAAGCGAATCATCCTATCGACCAAGTGATAGGTGATCCTAATCTAGGAGTTGAACTAGAGCATCCTATAGGAACCTTAGCCAAATTTCCTTAATTTCAAAGATAGAACCCAAATCAATTGAACAAGCTCTTCTTGATCCCGATTGGATTATTACTAGGAATGTTCTAAAACTTAAGAAAGCTCTCTATGGACTTAAACAAGCTCCTCGAGCTTGGTACGAGAGACTTTCAATCCATCTCAAGTCAAAAGGGTTTAACCATGGTTTAGTTGACCCAACTTTCTTCGTAAAACCTTAGGTAAAGAAATATTCATAGCTCAAATTTACGAGCGACATATAATTTTTGGAACCTCTAACTCAAATTTACTAAACGAGTTCATTTCACTCATGGAAAGTGAGTTGAAATGAACTTGGTAGTAGTTAAGTTTCTTTTTAGGTCTACAAATTAAACAAACTAAGGATGGTATATACCTATATCAACAAAAATACACTAAGGAGTTAATTAAAAGATTTGGAATGCAAGACGCTAAGATAATAAACACCCCGATGGCGATTAATGTTAACATAGGAGAAGACCTAGAAAGTAAGTCCATTGACTTAAAGTACTATAGGAGCGTGATAGGAAGTCTCCTATACTTAACTGTGAGTCGACCCGACATCCTATTCGCAGTAAGTATGTGCGCAAGGTTTCAAACCTGTGCTAAGGAGTCTCATCTAACCCTAGTCAAGCGTATCCTTAGATATCTAAAGGGTACACTTAATGTCGGTATTTGGTATCCTAGATCTACCGAGTTCGAACTAACCGGCTACTCCGATTCGGACTATGCCGGTAGTAAGCTCGATAGAAAAAGCACGAGTGGTTGTTGTCAACTACTCGGCTCGAGTCTAGTGAGTTGGTGCAGTAGGAAGCAACATTGTGTTGCCTTATCTACCATCGAAGCCGAATACGTTGCGATGGGTGAGTGTGTAACTCAGCTTCTTTGGATGAAGCACACTCTCCAAGACTTTAGGTTGGACTTCACCAAAACTAAAATTTTCGTAGACAACATAAGTTCGATAAATCTAACTAAGAACCCTATATGTCATTCAAGAACAAAGCATATAGAGGTAAAACACCATTTCATTCGAGAACATGTAGCCAATGGCTCCATACAACTCGAATATGTTGACTCGAAGTCTAACCTAGCAGACATTTTTACTAAACCACTACCCGGCAATTTAGTCTCTTGAGGCGAAAATTGGGCATGTGCGTAATAGAATAGGAACTTGCAAATTATATTTTCTTACTACTATTTCTTACTTTTTCATGGAACTAGCATAGGACATACCTTAGATATCATGCACCTATAGATTTAAGGAGTCAATACATCTCACAACACATAGGACTAATGTGTTTGTGTACTTAGCCACGTAGATGGGCGTGAGATGTTAGGACCTTACTCCTGGTTCCAGATGTAGAGCTAGTGCATCGCTATGAACCACGGAGTATAATCATACATACTAATACTAGATCGGGTTGATCTTTCATATCAATCAAGCCAAATATGAGTCGAACATTTTATAGATGAACTTATTTTCAGTATATTATTTTCAAAATAATGTGGAACATGCTTGGATTCTAAAATTAACTTTTTCCACACACACCTTACTCTTTCGATATACGGCAAAAGGGGAGAAAAGGCCAAAGTTAAGGGTCAAAACAATTTTTTACCAAAAGTTAAAACTTATTTAACTTTTGACAAAAGTTAAATAATTCTTAACTTAAGCGTATTTGTGTCTCGTTTTACTTAAACGTATTCTATAACTTTTAACAAAACTTTATGTCATTAATGTTTTGCCAAGGGAGAAAAGGGCTTAACTAAAATGTTTTGCTAAGGCTGACTTTAAGTAATGTTAATTACTTAAAGCAACCCTCGAGGAGGATTAAGGTCTTTCTTCAAGACTCACCCTCGGTCTAGGGAGGTTTCCTCAAGGGAGATTTGAAGAAAATCCTTACTACTCAACTTAATCTTCATATTTTTGTTTCTCATGCACATTATTATTCTTCATGCTTGCTATTTACTTAACTTTGTATGTGGGTTTGCCATAAATCAAAAAGGGGGAGATTGTTGGTGCAGTAGGCACCTAAGTCGAACCTAAGTTTTGATTATAGCAAACGATACAAAGTTAAGCATATATTGTTATCTCACGAGCTAAATCAAGTGTGCGAGAAAAGTCTCGATCTTTGGGTGAAGGCTAGCGACACGGAGGAAGCCGCGGTGGTCGGGCGACACTCGAGTTACTTGGAGGAGGCGAAGGAATCGAGTGGAAGGCGGAAGCAAAAGCGACACATAAGTATCGAGGTAAGCTCGTGTGTGCGGCGTAAGTGAGGTCGAATCCTCTTCTGAGGATGATCTTAGGCAACGATCCGACCCAAGACTTCCCATGGAAGGTCTATGTTGAGATCGGACCGCAAGTGGACTTCGAATCAACTTATATTTTGAGGTAACACTATATTATAGTCGAAAAGTCTAAAAATCAGTTCAACCAGGCCAAAAATCAGTTCAAGCTGCTAAGCCATCAGTTCAACCGCCAAAAATCAGTTCAAGCTGAGAGCCATCGATTCAGCAGCCAGAAATCGAGGTGGTGAAAATCAGCCTCGAGTCAAGCTTTATCACCATTTTTCAAGGAGTTTTGTGCCCATTTGTGATTGGTTGAAGACCCATTCGTTGAGGGGCTTAAAGGCTATAAAAGGAGGGCCAAACCTAGGGTTTTTCATGATTTTCTAAGTGCTCAAAAGCTTCCACAACGCTGCGACTCTCCGACAACTCTACGACAACGAAGTGCTGCCAACAACCCTAGCTTAAGTTCTTTCTTTTTAGTTGTTGGTATAATCCTTGTTTTCAATATTGCAATTATTTTACTCGAGAGTTTTCTATCGTTGCATTTTACTTTTAATAGAAGAGAGGGTGTGTCTCTCTATCATTTTTCTTCGAAAGTTTTTTTTGTAATCGTCAAACTCCTACCTCCAACGAGGAGGAGTGTTTTAGTGAATTGCCCTCCGTACACGGTCTAGGACCGTTAGGGCCTTGGAGTAGTAGCCGAAGGCTACGAACCAAGTAAAAAAATAAACTTGTCTCTTTTTGTTTCATTTATCTTTCCGCTGCACTTATTTGTTTTGATACGAACTCGTAAAAGAAGAAAAAGGTTTTGCGCTATTCACCCCCCCCCCCTCTAGCGCTCACTTCGATCCTACATTTCGAGTCTCCCGAGGAGTTCGTTTTTGATATGTATGGACTTGTTTATGTGTTTTGGATTTTGGTCCTATGTCATGGACCCTTGTTTTGTTATGGACCTTGTCGTGATGTCGTTATTTTATTTACGGTTTTATTACTGTGGTCTTGTCAGGTGGAGTACACCTGTATATGATATTTTGTTATGTATGTTGTGGGTATGCGCACTTTATTTCCGCTGCTATTATTTGTTATATATATACTGTTGTTGTTGTGGGCCTACGGGCCTTGTATTAACCCGAAATGTTGCCACGTACAGGGGAGATGCTGTCCGTTTGATTTTCGGCTCGGCATGCTCTCGGGGCGTGAGGATACGAATGTAAGAACAGATATCCACTGCCGAGGATAGAAGATTTGTTCGATCAGCTTAAGGATACATGTGTGTATTCTAAAATTGATCTGCGCTCAGGATATCATCAGCTTCGGATAAGAGATGAGGATGTTCAGAAAACAGCGTTCCGCACCCGTTATGGACATTACGAGTTTCTAGTGATGCCGTTTGGTCTCACGATTGCCCCAGCTGCATTTATGGACTTAATGAACCGGGTATTCCTGAGGTATATAGATCAGTTCGTAATAGTGTTCATCGACGATATATTGATTTATTCTCGATCCGAGGAAGAGCATGAACAACATCTGCGGATAGTATTGGAAATTTTGCGGCGAGCGATTGTATGCCAAGTTGAGCAAATGTGCGTTCTTGTTATCCTCAGTGAGTTTTCTTGGACATGTGGTGTCCAACAGAGGTATTTCTGTAGATCCCCAGAAGATTGAGGCGATTACCAGTTTGGAGCAGCCAAAATCAAGTACAGGAGGTCCGTAGTTTCCTTGAGTGAGGTTTGTGGAGGATTCTCGAGTATCGCCATGCCACTCACTCGTCGACTCGAAAAGGGGTCAAGTTCACTGGTCGGAGGCACGTGAAACTAGCTTCCAGAGCTTAGCGGCGACTAGTTTATTGCACCTATCTTAGTGATTCCTTCTGGTGTTGATGGGATGGTTCTCTATACGGATGCTTCTATCCAAGGGTTGGGAGCAGTTTTGATGCAGTCCAACTGTGTGGTATCTTATGCCTCCCGTCAACTAAAAGATCACGAGAGAAATTACCCGATTACGATCACGGAGTTAGCGCCATTATTTTCGCGCATTGAAGATATGGAGGCACTACTTGTATGGGATTACCTTTGAGATCTACACAGACCATAAAAGTCTGAAGTATCTGTTCACACAGAAAGAGCTGAATCTGAGACAGAGACAATGGATGGAGTATCTGAAGAATTACGACTGCACCATCCAGTATCATCCGAAAAGCTAATGTAGTAGCGGATGCGGCGGTGAAGTCTAGTGGAGTTACGGCGATCGGCGGCGATTCGATCTGGTTCGACAGTTCTCGAGTTGGGATTGGAACACGGTCCAAACATCCGAGGATATTAGTATCTATGGTTGCCCGATCGCCATTCTTTGAGAGGATCAAGGAAGCACAAGTTAGTGATCGATCATCTGCGATTCTTGGCGGCGATAGACTCGAGCGTCAGAAGGATTTCTCGAGTGACGAGAATGGTGTACTTCGTTTTCGAGGACGACTATGTGTTCCGGACACACACCCAGTTAAAGAAGAATTGCTACATGAAGCACATCAGTCGAGATTTGCTATACATCCTGGTGGTACTCGAATGTATCGAGATTTGAAGTGCTTATACTGGTGGAACGGTATGAAACGGGATATTGCAGATTTTGTGGCACGATGTCTGGTATGCCCAAGTGAAGGCGAACATCGAAACTGCGGGGTTACTTCAGGAAATCTCGATCCCGGAATGGAAGTAGGAGCATATCACGATGGACTTCGTTACGGGATTACCCAGAACCCGTAAAGGACATACTGTGATTTGGGTGATCGTGGATCGATTAACCAAATCAGCTCACTTCCTTCCGATGCGTGAGACGGACTCATTGGATCATCTAGCGGAATTATCTTCGCAGAGATCATCGATTACATGGAGTACCATTGAGTATTATATCGATAGAGATCCGCGATTTGCCAGCGATTCTGGCAGAGTCTACTGAGCGAGCTATGGGCAGAGCCGACTCGGTCTGACCTTTCATCCACGTGACAGACAGACGGTCGAGCGTACCATTCGGACTTTGGAGGATCTATTGAGATCTTGCGTCATGGATTTCGGTGGCGGTTGGGAGGATCACATTCGTTAGTGGGGTTTGCCTACAACAACGGCTACCACTCTTCTATCCGGATGGCTCCATTCGAGGCATTATACGGCAGACCTGCAGATCTCGGTGTTATGGGGAGAAGTTGGGAAGCAGCGCTTATTGGGGCCCAGTACCAGTGGGATGCAGAGTTAGTGCGAGTAATCGAGCAGCGATTATCCGAGGCACAGGATGAAGAGCTATGCGGACCGAGGCGAAGGCCTTTGGAATTTTGATTGGGGACCATGTATTCTTACGAGTGTCACCCACCAAAGGAGTCAGAGATTTGGGCTAAAGGAAATTAGCTCCACGTTATATTGGCCCATTTGAGATATTAGAGGCGGATTGGAGGTGTAGCTTATCGGTTGGCCTTACCTCCGACACTTGCGGGTGTTCTAGCGTATTCCATGTTTCCATGTTGAGAAATCGTCGATCGACCATGTTACGAAAGAAGTTCGATACCACTCGCGAATCGACTTATGAGGAGACTCGATGCAGTTCTTGATCGCAAGGAGCGACAGTTGCGGAACAAAACCATCCGACTCGTAAAGGTGGGATGGCAACATCATACGGATGAGGAGGCTACATGGGAGCTGGAGGATACTATCCGAGCTCGATACCCTTATCTATTTACCTGAGGTATGAGGTTATTTCAGAATATGATTGAATTAATTTCTGCATTTAAGTATGAAATTTGGGGACCAAATTTTAATAAGTGGGGGAGAATGTAAAATACCAATTTTTTTTTTTTTTTTTTTTTTTGCGTTTGGTAATGCCTGGTTAGGGATACACTTAGACCTAACCTAGATTTAAATGGTTTGGGTTTAATTAATGGAGCTTAGGGTTAAATTAACCTAGGCTTAATCGAATTTTGGGCTAATGGATTGTTGGATTAAACCCAAACCCACTAACCCTCAAACCCGACCCGTTAACCATTAAAAGCTGCCGTTTTTTTTCCTTTTTCCGTTTCTCGCCGACGCAGCCCCTCGCGCGAGCGTTTTGCGCAGAGATCGCCGCCAACTCAGCCGTCGGACGATCCTTCTTCCCTGAGCCCCTCTCTTCCTCCAACTTCCCCACCGAGCATTCCCCTCTTCTCTCGTTTTCTCTCCTTCGCGTGACTTCTGCAACCCTTGTCGGCCGGAGATCGTCGACTTCTCTACGCGTGCGGACGGCGGACAGCGGACAGACGAGAGTAGCGAAGGAGGTTCGTGATTTGGGGGACTTGGGTCGACGGTGAGCAACCCATTTGGGGGTTTCTCTCTTGTCAATCGCCGATGCTAGAGTCGTCGATGGTGCGGGTGAGCAGTGCGGATTCGGAGATTTCTTATCGGTTTTGGGGTTGGGTCACGGAGGAGATTACAACGACAAGGTAAGGCTCTGTTCATTCCTCGCTTTCCTCGATCTCGGAGGGGATTCACTTGTGGACGAAGGCTGCGGTAGTCTTTCCGTGCGAAGCTTGACCTAGCGATTTGGGCGAGAAGTTGGGAGCGCGGTGGTCGCGGTGAGCGAGCCGCCCGGTTTGGGTTCGTCGATCGAAGGGGAGACTACAGTGGTGGTCGTTCCTTCATTAGGTTGGATTTGGGGCAAGAGGTGGGTCGGCAAACAAGGGAGTTGCTGCCGACGGGATTCCACACCAGGTAAGCAAGATCAATTCTGGTTCTCTGTGAATTCCATATTGGTAGAAACTGCTTGAGGTGTTATCTACTGGATGTTGTCGCTGTAGGATTAGTTTGGTTGCCGAAGCTAGGGCAACGGTGGTTTTTTGGCCGGCGAACGGGGCTGGTGGAGGGAAAAATATGTTGTGAAATCGGATGGCCGACTAGAGGGGGGTGAATAGCCCTCGTTCGTTGGATGTCGGACTTTGCTCGTTTTCGTTGCGTTGCTTGTCTACGATTGTTGTTAGCGCAGCGGAAATAATAGAAACAATAATAATACTAACAAAAACACAAGCACATGCAATACACACGATATACGTGGTTCGGAACCGAATGGTTCCTACTCCATGGGCGAGCTCCTCGAGCTCTAGTTATGCTCACGGCACTAACTCAAACTCCTTCTCGACAACACGTCGGAGGTGGAGAAACCTCTCACAAGCAATTACAAAGTAATATAGAAATACAAACAAGAATACAAATACAATACAAAAGAAACTCTTTTCACCGATTGCTTTTGATCACTTGTTTGTTGCTTGCTTTGGTTGGCTCTTGAAGGACTGGAATGGCGCAATTCCTCCAATAGCTCCCTTAAAGGCTTGGGCGAAATCCTCCTCTTGAGCTCCTTTTATAACCTGCATCAAGCTGATCTGCCCATCACCGATCGATCGTGACCATCGATCGATCGATATCGCTTGTCCGACAACGCGGCCGGATCCACGTGGACAAGTTCCAGCGGATCGCACATCATCGCCGATGATGGCACCCATCACCGATCGATCATCATCCATCGATCGAGTCGGCGAGCTCGACTCCATTCGTGCGTCGTGCAGTGCGGTGTCATCGATCCGCCGTTCCTTGGCGATCGGTGATCCCATCGATCCGATTGCCTCCTCGGCGATCGATCACCGATCTCTGGTTGATCGAACACTGGTCGAACCTATTCGACCTAGAGCGATCGGCGCACCTATGCCGATCCGATCGATGTCGGCTAAAACCTCAAACATTACCATGTTTGAGCCTCCGACATTCGATCTTAGCCACTTGGCCAAGTCCACACGGAGTTCCCACAGCTCTCTTCCTCGGCCTCGTCCCTCGGATCGCCAGCGCCGCGGCCCAACACCATCCTTGGCGTCTCATGCCTAGAAGTATGCTTCCTTTGGGCTCACTCCCTTCGCTCCCGTCCGGCGGTCCCTCGGATGCACCAAGCGCACGGCTTCGCAATGCCATCCTTCATCGACTCAAGGACCCCGAGCCTAGTGAACTTACCAAGTCCTCAAGACTTCCCAAATGCCAGCGCCGCGGCCGCAATGCATTTCTCACCAAGCACCGAGCGCCGCGGCTCCGCAATGCTTTGGATTTCCCATGCCAAGCACCGAGCGCCGCGGCTCCATAATGCTTTGGACTTCCCATGCCAACCCCATGTTGGACTTTCCCACACCAAGCACCAAGCTTGGATTTTCCATGAGTTTTGTCTATCATCAAAATACCATCGAGTCTACAGGGCGATTGCAACAATCTTCCAACAATCTCCCCTTTTGATGATTGACAAAACTACCATCTCAAGTCTACCAATTCTCCCATATTGGCAATTCTCATATCCCAATGAGAATTCCAACGAACCCTAATTGGTAACTTGGTAACTTCTCCCCCTTTTTGACATTACATCAAAAAGGTCCTCCCCAAGGGTATGAATGTCTCATATCCCAATGAGATCTTACAATCTCTCCCTTGGAGGAACACATGCCTACAATCTTCCAAGTGATCCCATATCACTTAAAGAAACACCCCAATTTCCTCCCATGAGGAAATACAAATCCATCCTCCCATGATGGATTCCTCCCCCTAGAGGCTTGCTCCCCCTTGACCATTGCACCAACAATGTCCTTGGAGAGTCCCTAAGCCAATAGGAACATTTACCAATCAAAATTAAGGCAAAGTTCAACAATGAACTTTCTTCCACCTTAAAATTGATACTCACCCTCAACCCAACTCCTAATCCATATCCAATGGATTTCCACCCTCTCTAATGCTATCCCAAGCATATCCTAGGGTTAGGAGTGGTTAGGGACCTTAATAGTGAACATGGGCCTAATTATCAAGATTTACCGAAATCGGCTTGTGCGGATCGACTCTGTCGGATAACGATCATTGACTTACCATCGATCATTGGCATACAGCGATTTTTGATTTAGTAAATATACATACATAGATAAATCTTGAAATTTGGTATGCATAATACTTATTACAATCATTATGGGTGAAAATTATTGGAAAATTATTTTACCCATTAAATTAGGAGATTAATACAAAGTTCAAAAGTTTAGAAAAGCTTCAATAAAGAGCCCTCTTTGTATCATCCCATTCAATGGTGATAGCTATCACAAGATAGTCTTCAACAAGTTTTTTCAAAATGTTTTCAAAATGTTTTCAAAACCTTTAATTTCATTTTCTAAACATCTCACTAATATCTAGATTTGTAAAACACATTCAAGGCAATTAACATAGTGAGCTGTGTGTTTTTGTTCTTTTCTTGGTCTCATGCATATATCTAGGCAATATTTATTTGATTCCCATCAAATTGTGCCATAGTCCTTGAATTCATTTTATTATGCATGATGATTATGGCATAGATATGATTTAGATAAAAACATATGCCAATATCATGATGTCATGGCATGTAAATGAACCTTAAGCATACATGACATCTAAAAATAACATTAAACATGATCATGATATTTTTATAAATAAAAATGAGAATGATGTCATGACATGGCAAGGCAAATAAAGCATGGCAAGAAAAATATACTAAGGTCTAGAATACCTAAGTGTTAAAATCAATTTGCCATTTCTAGGGATTAAATCAATTTGCCTTAAAGCCATTCATCTCCCTAGTGTGCCAAAAACCCAAAATGGCACACCAATACCTCTAAGACCTAATTGTGCCAATTTAAATCATTTTAAACTTCTCAAGCATATTGGCACACCCTAATGTGTCAACTCTACTATGGTTAGGTTAACTACCCATCCACCTAGGGTTGACACCCTAACCCATTTAGCGTGAATCGATCACGGTTTTAGGAACAATACCTATTGGAGCTCCTCGGGTTAACAAGGTATTCCCTAGGGATAACTTCCCTAGATACCTTCCTAATGACCCTTTTAGGCTTTGAAGCCTTAGTCAAATGGGTCTTACTTGGGTCAACTCTAGAGGTGACTCCTCCATTGACCTTCTTAGTGGCTTTCTTGGTTTTTCTTAAGTCCTTGGCCACTAAACACATACCATGGCTAGACTTAGGGATAACTTCCCTATTAGCCTTGGTTTGTCTAGACCTAGAAATAGTTCCATAATCAAATGGAACATTATGGTAAGACATAGGTTTGTGACCCAAACCCTTCTTGCCCTTAGACATTTCTTGTTTTCTAGGTTTTGATTTTTGTATGTTAGGCCTTTTAACCGAATTTGATATTAATACTAGGGTCTTCTCCAATTTTTCAAGCCTTGACCTTAAGGCTTGGTTTTCTAACTCCAACTTCCTCAATTTTGAATTTTCATTAGATTTAGGGGAAATATTTTTCCTTTTAGGCATGTGCCTAGATTTCTTGGGATTAATACCCAAGTTTTCTTCAACTCTCCTAATTGACTCTTTAGGTAAAATTGATCTAGAATTGTGAGTCCTAGGTTTGTTCTTAGAGAAACTAACATGCTTAGCACTTAAACAAACATGTTTATTCCTACTAGCATGCTTTTCATTAATCATAGCAAGAGAGCAAAAATAATTCCTTTTGGCATGCTTTTTGACTTTAGGAAATAAAGGTGCATTAAATAAATGTACCTTAGGGTTAGCTTTAGGAGCTCCCCCTACATGAGTTGCACCTTCTTGCCCTTTCTTCCTCCCCCTAGGGCATTGGCTTCGGTAGTGTCCATTTTGATTGCATTTGAAGCACACAATGTGCTCTTTGCTTCTAGTTGAGGGAACACTGGCATCCTTTGACTTTGGGTTGACTTTTGGTGTCGATGCCTTCTTCTTAGCCAATTTAGGGCATTTGCTTTTGTAATGCCCTTTCTCCCTACACTCAAAGCATATTATGTGATTTTTATTCAAAATGATAACACTTGAGTTACCTAGGGAGGTGGTGGAGGCCTCTTCTTGATCTTCACTTCTCCCGGATGTAGATGCTTCTTGTTCTTGCTCCGGGATGGAAGATTGCCTTTCCTCCCCCTCAAAGCTAGAGGTGAAGGTCTCCACCAAGTCATCAACATCTTCAAATGTTGTGGGTGCTTTTTCTCGGCATTTTCCTCTACTTGTGCCGATTGGGAATTTTCTTGGAATTTCATTACCTTATTCCATAATTCCCTTGCATCCCTATAATCACCCAATCTAGACCAAATAGAGTTAGGTAATAAATCACTAAGTAATTTTATTACCTCAAGATTTGTCTTGAAGTCCTTAATTTGGTCTTGGGTCCACCTTGACTTCTCAATTTGCTTGTTGTTTTTATCCCTAGGCATCTCAAAACCATTTTCTACAATAATCATATAATCAAAATTGGTTTCGAGATATACCTCCATCCGTTTCCTCCACCAAGAAAAATCTCCATCGAATTTTGGTGGATGGATGAAGCCGGCCATTTGTAGTGCTCTCGCGGCGGTTAGTCCTTGAAGAGCGACCTCGGCTCTGATACCACTTGTTGTGAAATCGGATGGCCGGCTAGAGGGGGGTGAATAGCCCTCGTTCGTTGGATGTCGGACTTTGCTCGTTTTCGTTGCGTTGCTTGTCTACGATTGTTGTTAGCGCAGCGGAAATAATAGAAACAATAATAATACTAACAACAACACAAGCACATGCACTCCTTCTCGACAACACGTCGGAGGTGGAGAAACCTCTCACAAGCAATTACAAAGTAATATAGAAATACAAACAAGAATACAAATACAATACAAAAGAAACTCTTTTCACCGATTGCTTTTGATCACTTGTTTGTTGCTTGCTTTGTTTGGCTCTTGAAGGAATTTGGAATCTCGAGCAATTCCCCCTCCAATAGCTCCCTTAAAGGCTTGGCGAAATCCTCCTCTTGAGCTCCTTTTATAACCTGCATCGATCTCGCCCATCGATCATTGATCGTGACCATCGATCGTGATATCGTTCGTTGTCGACAGCGGCGGATCTGTCGGACAAGTTCCAACGGATCACATCGATCGGCCGATGGCACCCATCGGCCGATCATCCATCGATCAGTCTTTGGCGAGCTCGACTCCGTACGTGCCCGTGCGGTGTCATCGATCATTGCCGTTTGGCGATCGTCATCGATCGCTCCCATCGATCATTGCCCTCCTCGGCGATCGGTGATCAACCGATCTCTGGTTGATCGAACACGAGTCGAACCTATTCGACCTAGAGCGATCGTGGCACCTGCACGATCGGCGATGTCGGCTAAAACCTCAAACATTACCATGTTTGAGCCTCCGAGGCTGTCAGTCTTAGCCACTTGGCCAAGTCCACGCGGAGTTCCCCACCGGCTCTCTTCCCTCGGCCTCGTCCTCGGATGCGCCAAGAGCACGGGCCGCCATCCTTCGCGTCTCATGCCCTAAGTATGCTTCCTTTGGGCTCACTCGCCGCTCCGTCCGCGGTCCCTCGGATGCACCAAGCGCACGGCTTCGCAATGCCATCCTTCACCGACTCAAGGACCCCGAGCCTAGTGAACTTACCAAGTCCTCAAGACTTCCCAAATGCACCAAGCGCACGGCTTCGCAATGCGTTTCTCACCAAGCACCGAGCGCACGGCTCCGCAATGCTTTGGATTTCCCATGCCAAGCACCGAGCGCACGGCTCCGCAATGCTTTGGACTTCCCATGCCAACCCCATGTTGGACTTTCCCACACCAAGCTCCATGCTTGGATTTACCATGTCAAGAGTTTTGTCTATCATCAAAATACCATCGGGAGTCTACCTGGGACGATTGCACCAACAATCTTCCAACAAAATAGTGCTGCTGGATTCAAGTGCAGGTATAGCTGTTGATCATTCTTTTTATTTATTTATTTGTCGTTGCGTAAATTGTTGCCTGCCTAGAGTATTAAACAGTGGGAAGGCAGTGTCTGGTTGTAAGGAATGTAAATTAATTTTGGGAGGGTTGTCGGTCGATGGATTAAGCCGGCTGTGTTTAAATCCCTAATTGAAATGGCTGTAAATGATTATAAGTTGGCATACTTGTTAACCAGGAATGATAGATGTTAATTATAGAATTGATTGTGGTATGGGACAACTGTAAGGGTTGTGTTTATAAATTAGAGTTATAAATTACGGATGATACTATAGAATGGGTGGGGTAAAAGGTTAAATCTTTATGAGATTAACTTTGTTAAGTCGAATATGGAGTTGGATGAGTGGGTTAGCACTCTTGGTAATTGACACGGTGAGTTAAATTAAATAGTCAAGCTTAACTCTTTGAGCTTCTAGTCATTATGATTGTTGTATGCTCTCCTTTGAATGATAATTGATGTTATTTGCGGGCGTGGATCGAGATTGGTCATGGACGTGAGGACTCTATTACCACGTGCATTGTAGGTAATTTCCTCTTGGTCGGGTAGATGAAATGATTTTGATTTAGGCATAGATATGAACCTTAGGTGTTCATATTACCTTGATCATGCTCTGTTTATCGTTTGCTTGAACTTACCGTTGATATATATGTGTGCTCGATTATTGATAACGCATATTCCCTAGCATGATCTAGAACTTACTGATGTGATGTAAGTAGGTCGAACGGTTTAGGAGGTGTAGATGTTGATGCGGAGGATGACATAAATTGTAAATTTGGCAAAAGATCCTCTGTGGATAATTATGACCCTAGATGTAGGACTTATTCCATACTTGTATGTTGCATTTATTCACCAACCACGAGGTTGTGTGAATGGTCATGTAGTCGTGGACGATGTCGCTACGGACCGATGGTCTATCTTGTCATGATCGGATGGTGACTCTCACTAGAGAGTGTATCGATCAATTGGGTGTGACTCTTTGTTGAGCAGAGAGTCTAGGGTAGATGTTACGTATGTGTGAGACAAGACCCTCATATCATTGCATGCATCTTACGACATCGTCTCCCCTTGGAGTTGAGAGAGTCGTCGGTCATCCTACCTCCCGAGTTACTTTGGAGGAGTAAGCGGTGTGAGGGCATAGCATTTGTTGTGCCGCACTCTACCATTATTGTGATGGTTGTTGGAGTTAACGTCTGGGTTGTCCCAGTGCGTGGTACTCGACCACTCATTAGTAGTGTTAGTCGGGATGACCGGCAGCCGGGGACCCCCGTTATGTGAGCTACTTATGCTCATATGCTCTTTGGATCATACTACCCAACTCGGTCACTCGAGTGGTGGCGGTGAGTCGGGATAGTTGTCATGTCGTGCCACCTAGGCCACAGTTAGTGGTAGTAGAGTGCTTGAGCATGACCATGCATGTCGCATTCTTAGTATCATACGATTGGTTTGCATATGATTATATATATATACATACCTTGTATATATATATATATGATGATAGTGATTAGTATACATACAGAATCATCTATATGGATACTCACTTTGATGATGCATTTGTATGTACTATAGCTGTTGCATTTGTTTGTACATATTCATACATGCTATTGCATATTCTGTATGGTAGTAGGTTGATATTTGTATACCTATCGGACATTCACGGTGATACCCTTGACTCGAGTTAGGATCTTGTGTTAGTAATCTTTATCTTTATTATACCCTATGATGTGATTATATGCCCGGGTTGGATCGGGATAGAGTAGTATTGCCGGTATGTCGACATCGTTGATGTTGATTTATTTAGTATATGCATGCATATCTCTTTGTTATCTTGATGTATACATGTTATGCAGTAGATTAAATTGTTGAATGACATGTAATATTGATACACATATTTACATGTTTTCTCGATTACTGGAGTTTTACTCACCACCTCCGACCAGGTTTTTACATCGCCCGAGTAACGGTGTAGACGACCGTGTGACTTACTGTACGACCGATCCATCCATCTCTTTTTGAGTCTCGAGGAGTTCGTCTTTGGTTATATATTGGACTTGTTTATTGTGTTTGGATTTTGGTCCTATGTCATGGACCTTAGTTTATATTTGGACTTCGTTTTTATGTTGTGGATGTTATTTTGGTGTTGATGTTTTATGCGGTTTTAGTCTTTGTGGTCTTGTCAGGTGGAGTACACCTGTATTTTGTTATGTATGATGTGGGTATGCGCACTTTATTTCCGCTGCTATTATTTGTTATATATATACTGTTGTTGTTGTGGGCCTACGGGCCTTGTATTAACCCTAAATGTTGCCACGTACAGGGGAGATGCTGTCCGTTTGATTTTCGGCTCGGCATGCTCTCGGGGCGTGACACTTTGGTTTATTATCCTCCATTGGATTAGAACCAAACCATTTTGGTTCATCCATTATGTCTTCATAAGACACGGCCCATCCACGCTTCCATTGCGACTGAAACGATTTCATGCTCGCTTCATGTTTGGTCCAACCAAACCTAGTTTCTCTCGGTCTGAGAATCCCATTCTCAAGCTCGTTTTAAATCCTTTGGATTACGCTCGTTGTGTGTGTGACCAAATAGGTTCTCGGTTTATGTTGGCCGTCTATAATTAACCATTAATTATAGAACGATCATGAGTGGCACCTAGTAGTACATTATGATCCCCAATTAACCGAAAAGATCAACGGTTGATCCAGAACTATTTCTGAAACCCTTCAGCAGCTCGAATGATTCGTGCCCCATTCCCTTCACTCATCTTATACCCACTTGGTTCAGGACATGGTCTATAGTGTCAGTCCCCACTAGGCTGACTACATCACACCTAGCCCAAGTATCATTTCCTCGTCCTACGGATTCTAGTTACTCAACATGTATCGAAGAGTACCTTACTCTAAACATGTAATGCTTGTTGGATCGAAAGTGTCGCTAGAGGGGGGGGGGGGTGAATAGCGATACGGTGTCGTTAAAAAATTTTTGCAATAAGTAAAAAGCAAGTAGAGAATGCACAGCGGAAATATAAAGTAGACAAGATATTTTTACGTGGTTCACAATCTTTCGATTGCTAATCCACGGCCCTAGTGATCCTTGATCACGTACGGAGGGCAATTCACTAAAACCACTCCTCTTCGTTGGAAGTAGAACAGCGATTACAAAAGAAATCAAGGCAAAGGGACACTCCCCTTTCCTTATTACGATTAAAGCACAAAGACAATTTAAAGAAGTAGAACTTAAATAAATATACCGACAACTCTTATAAGTAGAAGATGTAGCTTTCGTTGTCGTGCACGTCGTAGCAAATGTGAGTAGTAGTAGCGGCGTTCTGACGGCGTGTTGAGAGCTCTTGAATTCTTGTGATTTGCTTGGCTTGAACATGTCTATTTATGGATATTGATCTATGAATTTAGACATAGGTAGTGTCAAGGTGAGGTTCTTATCCCAACTCAAGGATGAGGTGTTTCATCCAACCACCTTGTGCCACCTCCAACCTTCTTGTGCGCCAACTCAAGGATGAGGTGTTTCATCCAACCACCTTGTGCCACCTCCAACCTCCTTGAGCGAGGTGTTTCATCCAACCACCTTGTGCCACCTCCAACCTCCTTGGGCGCCAACTTGAGGATGAGGTGTTTCATCCAACCACCTTGTGCCACCTCCAACCTCCTTGGGCGCCAACTTGTTGGAGCCATTCAACTGTGCCACATCATGGGAGCCAACCATCTTGTGCCAACTCACCTTATTTTGGGCGTCCACCACAAGGAAGCTTGGTGATGGTTTGGATGTCCACCTTGATGCCACATCACCCTTTGTACCAAAACACGAGTCAAGTCCAAATTCACCCCTTGAAATTCGAGCTCTTCTCGAAATTTGGAACTTGACTAGCGATTGGTAGTCAAAGGGTTTTGGGCTGCAGTACAAGTTAGCTTAAAATATAAAATGCGATGGTTCTAACCATCGATCTCGACCTAGACCTTCCATTGGAGGTATTGGGTGGGATCTCGCTGCGACCTTGCTTCGCTTTCACGAGCTTACCTTGTAGCCTCGCTTCCGGTCTTCACCCGAGTACCTCGGCTTCCTCCGAAGTCCCTCTGGCGTTGCCCGACCACCTCGGTTCCCACCGGGTGTCGCAGACCTTCCGCTCAACTTTAGCATTTCTGCACACTTAATTGAGCTCGTAAGATAACAAATATACCCTTAACTATTGAGCCTTTTGCCATAATCAAAATAGGTTCGACTTTGGTGCTTGCCCCTTTGCACCAACAATCTCCCCTTTTTGATTCATGGCAAACCGACCTAAAAGTTAAGGAAAAATTAACATAACGATAGCTAGCATAATGATTAAGCATGAATGAGCTAGCATAAAGATTAAATATGAATGAGCTAGCATAATGATTAAGCATGAATGAGCTAGCATAAAGATTAAATATGAATGAGCTAGCATAAAGATTAAATATGAATGAGCTAGCATAATGATTAAATATGAATGAGCTAGCATAATGATTAAGTATGAATGAGCTAGCATAAAGATTAAGCATGAGTGAGCTAGCATAAAGATTAAGCATGAGTGAGAAATATTATTGTTTCAAGTTCTCCCCTTTGAGGTAACCTCCCCCTTGACCGAAGGTGAGTTCTTGAAAAATAATTTTTACTCCCCCTTAATAGTTGCTTAAGTAAACGGAATTACTTAATATAAAAGGTAATAATTTTGTTTACTTTCTTCCTTACTTTTGTGACTTTCTCCCCCTTTTGCCTTAACTCAAAAAGTTTGTAAATATATTTTAGGGTTTGTAAGTCCAAGCAAGTTCCCAATATAAATATATATTTTTTTAAAATAATAATAAGCTTGAAAATATGTTCATCTAAAATGTACAACTCCGGTTGGACTTGATTGATATAGAATGATCAATAAGTCTTGAAGGAGTTGATTAATTTTAAATAATTATACTCCATGGTTCATATCGATGCACTGAATCTACATCTGGAACCCGAGAGTAAGGTCTAACATCTCACGCCCTCTACGTGGCTAAGTACACAAACACATTAGTCCTATGTGTTGTGAGATGTGTTGGCTCCTTAAATCTATAGGTATATGATTTCTAAGGTAAGACTTAGGCTAATTTCATAAAAAGAAGCAAAAATAGAGTACATATATAGAGAAATTTAAATCCTACTCTATTACGCACATACCTAACTTTCGTCTTAATAAACTAAATTAAACCGGGTAGTGGTTTGGTGAAGATGTCCGCTAGGTTTGATTTGGACTCAACATACTCTAGTTGTATAGTTCCATTAGTTACATGTTCCTAATGAAGTGGTGTTTAACTTCTATATGTTTTGTCCTAGAATGACATATTGGATTTTTAGTTAAGTTAATTGAACTGATGTTATCTATGTAGGTTTTAATGTTGTTAAAGATTAAGCTAAAGTCTTGGAGAGTGTGCTTCATCCACGAGGTGAGAGACACACTCACCCATCATAGCGTATTCCCGGTGGTAGATAAGGCAGCGCAATCTTTGCTTCCTCTTGCACCAACTCACTAGACTCGGCGAGGATTTGACAACAACCACTCATGCTCTTTCTATCGAGTTTACTACCGGCATAGTCGGTCGGAGTAGCCAATTAGATTAAACTCGGTAGATCTAGGGTACCAAATACCTCGTTTAGCGTGCCCTTTAGATATCTAAGGATAAACGCTTGACTAGGGTTAGGTGAGACTCCTTGGCACAGGTTTGTAACCTTGCGCACATACTTTGAATAAAATGTCGTAGGAGACTTCTATTGCGCTCTATAGTATTTTAGGTCAGCGGGTTTTCCTTCTACATCTTCGTTTATATTAACATTAGTTGCTATAGGTGTATTAATTATTTTAGCATCTTGCATTCCAAATCGATTTATTAAGTCCTTAGTATATTTTTGTTGATGTAAATATATTCCATCTTTAGTTTGTTTAATTTGTAAACCTAAGAAGAAACTTAACTCTCCTACTAAATTCATTTCAAATTCACTTTCCATAAGTGAGATGAATTGTTTAGCGAGGATCGAGTTGGTAGTTCCAAAAATTATATCATCTACATAGATTTGGGCTATAAAGATTTCTTTTCCTACGGTTTTAACGAATAAGGTTGGGTCGACTAAACCTTGGTTGAATCCTTTGGACTTAAGATAGATCGAAAGCCTTTCGTACCAAGCTCTTGGGGCTTGTTTGAGTCCATATAGGGCTTTCTTAAGTCTAAGGACATGGTCGAGTTTATCTAGATTTTGAATCGGAGGTTGGTAGCGTAAACTTCTTCCTTAATGTATCCATTCAAAAATGCTGACTTGACATCCATTTGAAACAATTTAAAACCTCGATGTGCATATGCTAACAACATTCGGATGGACTCTAGTCAGCTCACGGGGCGTAGGTCTCATCGTAATCTAAACCTTCGACTTGACTAAACCCTTTTGCGACTAACCTAGCTTTATTTCTAACTACTTCACCTTTATCATCAAGTTTATTTGAAATACCCACCTTGTTCCAATAATTGATTTTTCTTTAGGTGGTGGTACTAATTCCCGGACTTCATTTCTAGTGAATTGAGCTAGCTCTTCTTGCATAGCAATAATCCGGTCGGGATCGAAGTGCTTGTTCAATAGTTTTGGGTTCGATTTTGGAAATTAACGAGATTTGACTAAGGTTTCGATATGAAGCTCTAGTTCGAACCCTAAATTTGGATCACCTATAACTTGATTGATAGGATGATTTGTTTGAGTCTTAGTGTGACTCGGGTTAGGGTCATCTATCACTTGGTCGATAGGATGACTTGGGTGAGTTCTAGTTTGACTTGGGTTAGAGTCATCTATCACTTGGTCGATAGGATGACTTGGGTTAGGACGAGATTCAAGTTCTCAAGATCGAGTCGGGTTCGCTATAAGTTGATTTGCTAGTTGGTTTTGTTAAGGATTGAGCAGGTTCGTGTCCTTCGTCGAAAACTATATTAATGGTTTCTTCGACTCTAAGAGTGTCGTGATTGTATACCCTATAAGCTCTCTTGGTGGTTGAGTATCCTAGAAAGGTTCGATGGGGTTTTGGATTTGAATTTCCTAGGTAATCCTTAGTGTTTAAGATATGTACCTTGCATCCAAATACCTAAAGTACTTGATGTTCGGTATTTTATCGTGATAAATCTCGTCTGAGGTCTTTTGGTGCCTCTTTACCATAAGGATCCTATTTTGGACATAGCAAGTCGTACTAACGGCCTCGCCCAAAATCTATCGGGTAGGTTATACTGTCGTTTAACATTGTCCTAGCGGCTTCTTGTAGGGTTCTATTTTTCCGTTCGACTAACCCATTTTGTTGTGGGTTCTAGGACATGAAAACTCATGGTGGTATCCGTTTAGGTTCTGAGATCTGTAAACCTGTGGTTTGAATTCACCACCATGATAAGCTTCTAAGTCTTTTAATCTTAAGGTTCTTTTGATTTTCGATTAACCTACAAAGATTGATTAGTTGGTCTAGGGTATCATTTTTATGTTTGATAAACCTAACCCAAGTAAATCTAGAATAGTCGTCAATTATGACTAAGCAAAATTGACTACCATTGAGTGACTTAGCTCCATGTGAATCAAATAGATCCATGTGTAGGAGCTCAAGAACACTTTTGGTTCGTTCTTGATTAGTTAATTGATGTTGTGTCCTAGATTGTTTACCTTGTTGACAAGCATTACATATTTTATTATCCAAGTTGTTTAGTTTAGGCAAACCTATAACTAGCCACTCGACTCATCTTGTGGGACGAGTCTTAGTGCAGTGTCCAGTCTTGATTGCCATAACCAAGATTCCTCTTCTTGCTGTGTCATAAGACACTTGGTTGAGGAGTTGGGTAAATTTATTGTGTAGATGTTGCTACTCCTAGTTCCTTTAAGTATTATTTTAGATGTTGCATTTATTTTGATTACGCATTCATTTTCTAGAAATATGACCTTATAATTGTTATCACACAATTGGCTTACACTAAGTAAATTATATTGAAAGTTTTCTACTAATAAGACATTTTGAATTGTAAAGTTAGAGTTGAGCTCAATATCACGATCAGATGATTTTGAGCTTGCCGTTATTTCAAGGCTACCGATCCTTGTCGTTTGAATCGTAACCCGAAAATTTGAGTTGATCCCGGTCATGTGTCGGGAGCAACCACTGTCCAACATCCATTGATCCTACACATAAGGTAGTTGGATCGGATATTGGAATTACTAAAGGGTTGTTTGTAAGTTTTAAACCTAAATCATCTCACCAATATCTACATGATCAAAACATGTTATTCCTATGTGTTATTGTGAGATGACTTTCAATTTTACTTGATTAATTTTAATGAATTTAAATTAACCAACATTAGGTTAGATTCGGATTTAGTCTAAGCTCATCAAGTAATCTTTTCAAGAGATTAGCTTCGTGTCGTGGCGAGCACGAGGCCTTCTTTGATCGGAACAACGACCACTTCCTTAGACAAAGCTAATTTCAAGAAATTGATAACTCGACTTACTTGAGACTACGTCTTGGTCTAACTAGTTATTTTTGAAAAGAGGCTCCCGAGGCTCAATCTTTTAAATAGGATTTTAGTTGGTTTATTTTTGAAAAGAGGCTCCCGAGGCTCAATCTTTTCGCAGGATTTTAGTTGGTTATGAGTCCTATCTAACCATTCTAAAAATAAAGGAAAAACTAAGCATGCAATTTCTAAGACTTAACAAAAATACATTTTGTATTGGCTCCCCCTGGACCATCGAATCGAGTGGGTCTATTCACATAGTGAATTTGGTCCTTGGGAACCCAATACATGTTAGATCCTAAAGTTGAAATCAAAGTGGTCTTAGGGACCCATGCTTGGACATTTTTCTTATGTTGGTTTACTATAGACATATATGACTTATTGGTTGTATTTGAGTTAAACCCGAGTCCGGCCTTGTTGTACGACCCTTTGTGATCCAAGTAAGAGGTCAAGTCCCTTGGATCCCAAAGTGAACCTTTCCAACGTGTTCTAAGGTCTTCGACTTGTGTTTTCAAAGCGAGTTCTCAACTCAAGCTTTTCAACTTGAGTTGAGTCCTCCTCTTGAATACGAGTAGTCGAAGAGGTTAGGAGACCTCATGTTTGAGAAGGTTAACCTCCTCAATTAGGGTCTCGACCTTGGACTCGGACTTAGCTAGTTTCTTATTTAAAAATTTAATTGCACCATACAAAGTATTAAGTAACGACCGACTTACCCCTTAATGATTCTTTTGAACGGATACGGATCCGTGGCTTGTCTTGAATGGAAGCTCATCGCCGGATTCGGACTCGGACTCTTCTTGATTTGAGTCGTGCTCGGTCGACAGCCATTAGAGCTTGGATATCGTCTTCTTCCTCCGACAACTCCTCCCAAGTAGCGTTTAGCGCTTTCTTGTCTTTGATCGTTATTCTTTAGCTTTGGGCACTCGGACTTGATGTGACCGAACACATTGCACTCATAGCATCTAAAATTAGAAGTATTTGAATTAGGTTTAGGCTTACCTTGAGTTGTTGGTCGTTTTCGTCTCTTGATCATCTTAGAACTAGATTGACTAGTTCGGATTCTATTCGAGTCTACTTCCGATTCGGACTCGTCTTCTTCCTTGGGTGGCTTGCTTGCGGGCTTCTTCTTCTTGGAACACCGCAACTAACGCAATACTCTTCTCGGCTGGACCACGTTAGTTTGCTCATGTAATTCAAGTTCGAAAACAATTCGCCTAACCTAATTTTAGAAAGGTCCTTGGAGACCTTGTAGGCATCGACCATGGATGCCCACAAGGTGGTCCTAGGAAAGCGAGTTAAGAGAATACACGATAAGGTCGCGATTCTCGACCTTTTGTCCGATGGCATGGAGTTGGTTGGCGATGTCTTGGATCTGAGCATGTAGTTGAGTTGCGGTCTCGTTTTCTGCATTTTCAAGTTATACAATTTATTTAAAAGTAAATCTCTTTTACATACCTTCGTGTAAATCGGTGCCTTCGTGTAGTTCCACTAGCTTGGTCCATAAGTCCTTTGCACTAATGAAGGGGCGGCGGTTGAGCTCTTCCTTGGACAACCCACATTGCAAGATTTGAGTTGCCTTGGCATCGGCTTCTACTTGTTTTTCATGGAATTTGACCATTGATCGTAACCCAAAGATTCACCATCTTCATTAATAGGAAGTGTGAAACCGGTTTGGATTACGATCCACATCTCGATTTGGGTTTTTAAGAAAGCATTCCATCCGACCCTTCCAATAACGAAAGTCATTACCGTTGTAAAAAGCGGGGGTCAGGTGCTAAACCCTTCGAGATGGGCCATTTAAAACAAGAAGAAGAACGACGAAAAGAATCTTACAAAACACACACGGAAAGAATATTCCAAGACTTTCGTCTTGGATTAGTAAGTCTTGAGAAGTAAAAAGATATATAAAATGTAACTTGCAAAAAGAAATAAACGATCAAATGCGAATGTCGTTGAAGTTCCGGAGGACAACCTTACTCGGGATCTAACCCGAAGGACAACCTTATCCGGATCCTAAAGCCTCTAATGCAATTCTATATGTAGGAGAAGATAAGCAAGTGAAATGATTATCACAGAAATAAATAAATAAAAAATCTGTAAAAAAAAGAAAAACAAAGCTAGATTGGTGGTTTCACCGAATCTTAGCGCCCCCGGCTCTGATACCAATTGTTGGATCGAAAGTGTCGCTAGAGGGGGGGGGGGTGAATAGCGATACGGTGTCGTTAAAAAATTTTTGCAATAAGTAAAAAGCAAGTAGAGAATGCACAGCGGAAATATAAAGTAGACAAGATATTTTTACGTGGTTCACAATCTTTCGATTGCTAATCCACGGCCCTAGTGATCCTTGATCACGTACGGAGGGCAATTCACTAAAACCACTCCTCTTCGTTGGAAGTAGGAGCAACAATTACAAAAAGAAATCAAGGCAAAGGGACACTCCCCCTTTCCTTGTTACGATTAAAGCACAAAGACAATTTAAAGAAGTAGAACTTAAATAAATATACCGACAACTCTTATAAGTAGAAGATGTAGCTTTCGTTGTCGGCGGCACTTCGTCGTAGCAAATGGGAGTAGTAGTAGCGGCGTTACGACGGCGTGTTGAGAGCTCTTGAATTCTTGTGATTTGCTTGGCTTGAACATGTCTATTTATGGATATTGATCTATGAATTTAGACATAGGTAGTGTCCAAGGTGAGGTTCTTATCCCAACTCAAGGATGAGGTGTTTCATCCAACCACCTTGTGCCACCTCCAACCTTCTTGTGCGCCAACTCAAGGATGAGGTGTTTCATCCAACCACCTTGTGCCACCTCCAACCTCCTTGGGCGCCAACTTGAGGATGAGGTGTTTCATCCAACCACCTTGTGCCACCTCCAACCTCCTTGGGCGCCAACTTGAGGATGAGGTGTTTCATCCAACCACCTTGTGCCACCTCCAACCTCCTTGGGCGCCAACTTGTTGGAGCCATTCAACTTGTGCCACATCATGGGAGCCAACCATCTTGTGCCAACTCACCTTATTTTGGGCGTCCACCACAAGGAAGCTTAGTGATGGTTTGGATGTCCACCTTGATGCCACATCACCCTTTGTACCAAAACACGAGTCAAGTCCAAATTCACCCCCTTGAAATTGAGCTCTTCTCGAGTGGAACTTGACTAGCAGTTATGTAGTCAAAGGGTTTTGGTTAAAATATAAAATGCGATGGTTCTAACCATCTCGATCTCGACCTAGACCTTCCATTGGAGGTATTGGGTGGATCTCGCTTAACGACCTTGCCCGCTTTCACACGAGCTTACCTTGTAGCCTCGCTTCCGGTCTTCACCCGAGTACCTCGGCTTCCTCCGAAGTCCTCTGGCGTTGCCCGACCTCGGTTCCTGGGTGTCGCATGAACCGCTCAACTTTAGCATTTCTGCACACTTAATTGAGCTCGTAAGATAACAAATATACCCTTAACTATTGAGCCTTTTGCCATAATCAAAATACCGGTTCGACTTTGGTGCCCACTGCCCACTGCACCAACAATGCTTTGGCCAAAGACTTTAGTAACAATCCGATGAGAGGCCATGGGTATACATCTCCTCGCAAGGAGTGGTGAATCCTTTATAGGCTATTCAAACACCTTCGATCATTTCGACTTATACCCAATCATCCCGGGTCCACATCTCCTTAGAGATGTTTGCTTAAGATGTCAAAGCATAAGTCTCCATGATCAAGATGACTTGAATACCGCAAGTCAAAGGAACATCGGACTTAAGCTACAGTAAGAACTTCATTGACATATCTATATATGCAGAGAACCATATGAAGTCTTACGACTGGTCACTCCAATGAACTAGTTACCATAACTAGCATCCACGATTAACTCCGGACATCACAATGTCTCCAGCCAGTGAGAATCAGCTACTTGGATACACCAAGGAGTATACCTCGTGCTAGTCTTGACAGAATCGATGGTGTCCAAATCCATCAATTCATCGACTAGGGATAATTCCGATACATCACAATTACACATGTAGAGATACTCACTAGTTGTGATCCAATCATAAATTCTCTCATGCTGTGAATCGTATCGTGGACATTCAGTAAATGAGTTTAAGATCCAATCAAATACATGAAGCATGTATACTCAAATAGTGAATCTTCATTTATCATATAAATGGTTCATACATAAGGTGATTGCCTTAGGACATCTCTCATATATTACTAACAGGAACTTCCTGATGGACTTGGATGTGATTCCTGGTTTGCCGAGAACTATCACAATTTATTGTGATCATAGTGGTGCAGTTGCAAACTCGAAGGAACCACGAGCCTATAAGGCAAGTAAACACATAGAGCGCAAGTACCACCTGATATGAGAAATCGTAAAGAGAGGAGAAGTTGCTGTGGCCAAGATTGCATTGGAGGATAACCTGGCAGATCCTTTCACTAAGGCCCTTCCGGTGAGAGCTTTTGATAGGCATGTGGAGGGAATGAGGATCAGATGTATGATAGTTTGAGGACAACATAGTCTTTTAGTATAAGTGGGAGATTGTTGGGATGTATACTGAAAAGTCTATCTTTTGTATGAACATCTTTATTTTGAAATAAGAATCACATGATCATTGTTTGCATATTTTTATGGTTATGCATATTGTCTAATACATTACATTGTAGATAACATGGTGTGTGGTGTCACACAGGAGATCATGTTATTGGCTCTTTGTAAAGTATAAGTAAAGGCTCACAACCGAAATGACTTTAGACAAACCATTGGAATGGTTGTAGTGTGATTTGGTATTGGTTTGTCTTGACCATAGAATCACTCTATTGCACTTTGTGTGTATTGAGCAGGACCGACTTAGAGGTGATTCGATTTATTGCTGACTATTTAATCGAATCAGACCTCAGATATTATATTGTACATGCTCTTAATCCCGATATAATGACGGACACATATACTTAGTATTCATTTCTTTGATTTACCAATGGGCGAAATTTATAGATTAAATCGATAGGCTCGGTAAGTTGGGAAATTGTATTATTTATATGGTGTGCCGTTGATTATAGGAGGAAACCGTGTCCTATATATTAGGATGATGATGTCCCCTTGAGGAGCTCATAAGGTTTATCATGTAAACCCTGCAGGTGGACTTGGTCCGACATGATGAAAAGGTTTAGTGGTACTACTCATGGAGTTATATGTTGATTAATTAATGGTTAGTAAATTAATTAATCGACGGACATTCGAGATCTTAAACACGGGGAGAAAATGTACAAATAATATATGGAGCCCATATTAACTTATGGGGGTTGGTGAGGGAGATCAATGATAATCCTTTAGTGGATTGAATTATCATTAATGGATCGGACTTTATGTGGGCTTGATCCATTGGGTGGCCAAGATCCAACTCCTCCTCATGGTCCCTATTGTAGCCTATTAATACCTGATGAAGCTTAGATCCAATGGATGAAAACAAAACTCTAGATCCAATGGTAGAGATTAAAATCTCTAGATCCGATGGTTGAGATTAAATCTCTAGATCCGACGGTTGAGATTAAATCCCTAGAACTAATGGTGGAGATTAAAACAAGGCTTATCTCTAAACTCTATAAAAGGAGGCTTTAGGGTTGGTGTGGAGATGAATGAGAAGCAAGGGGAGGTTTGGAGTTGGCGGCAAGAGGCTTGGAGTTAGGGTTTGGAGCTTGGCGGCACCAAATAAGGAAATTCTTTCCTTGTCTTCTTCTTCTCCATTGGTGGCCGGCGCCCATACCAGCCTTTCCAGCCCTTGTCCGACGTCCAAACCAGCTTCTTCTCCTCTCCTTGGCCGGTGGAAACTGTTGGGATGTATACTGAAAGCCTAGCTTTTTTGTATGAATATTTTTATTTTGAAATAAGAATCACATGATCATTGTTTGCACTTTATATTTATTATATGTGTGTATATTGTCTAATATTTTACATTGTAGATAACATGGTGCTTGGTGTGGCACAGAAGATCATGTTATCAGTCCCTTGTAGAATATAAGTAGAGGCTCACAACCAAGATGGTTTTGGACAAACCATTGGCATTGTTGTAGTGTAGCTTGGTATTGTTTTATCTTGAACATAGAGTTACACTAGTACACTTAGGTGTATTGAGCAGGACCGACATAGAGGTGATTCAATTTATTGCTGACTACATAATTGAATCGGACCTCGGATATTATGTTGTACATGCTCTTAATCCCGATATAATAACGGGAACATGTACTTAGTATTTATTTCTTTGATTTACCAAAGGGTGAGATTTAAATGGATTAAATCAATATGCCCGGTAAGTTGGGAAATGATATTATTTACATGGTGTGCCGTTGATTATAGGAGGAAACCGTGTCCTATATATTAGGTTGATGATGTCCCCTTGAGGAGCTCATAAGGTTCATCATGTAAACCCTGCAGGTTGACTTAGTCAACATGATGATAAGGTTGAGTGGTACTACTCGAGGAGTTAGATGTTAATTGATTGATGGTCAGTAAATCAATTAATTGACGGACATTCGATATCTTAAACACGGGGAGAGGGATGTACAAATAATGTATGGAGCCCATATTAATTTATGGGGGTTGGTGAGGTAATTCAATGATGATCCTCTAGTGGAATGGAACATCATTGATGGATCAAGTTTGTGTGGTTCCGATCCATCGGGTGGCCAAGATCCAACTCCTCCTCATGGTCCCTATCGTAGCCTAATATAAACCTCATGAAGCCTAGATCCAATGATGGAAAACAAAACTCTAGATCCGATGGTGGAGATTAAATCTCTAGATCCGACGGTTGAGATTAAATCTCTAGATCCGACGGTTGAGATTAAATCCCTAGAATCGACGGTGGAGATTAAATCTCTAGATCCGACGGTTGAGATTAAATCTCTAGATCCGACGATTGAGATTAAATACCTAGAACCGACGGTGGAGATTAAATCTCTAGATCCGATGGTTGAGATTAAATCTCTAGATCCGACGGTTGAGATTAAATCCCTAGAACCAACGGTGGAGATTAAAACAAGGCTTAAGCCTAACTCTATAAAAAGGGGCTTAAGGTGGGCGGCAAGAAAAAAAAGGTTGGTTGGTTTTAGAGATTAGGGTTTTGCCTATCATAAGCTTGGGCGGCAAGAAACCCTAAGGAGATTAGGGTTTGGTTCCTTGGTTGGGTGGCTAGGGTTTGGAAGGTGAAGTGGGCGGCAAGAAACCCTAAGGAGATTAGGGTTTGGTTCCTTGGTTGGGTGGCTAGGGTTTGGAAGGTGAAGTGGGCGGCAACTATAGGAGAGGTTCTCTTCTTCTTCCTAGGGTGTTGCCGGCACCTATCTCTTTTCCCTCTACCTTGGTCGGTGCTCAACCTATTCCTCTTCTCCTCTTCTTTTCCTCTTGGCCGGACGGCACAAAGGAGCTAGGGATTGTTCCCTTGTTCGGTTCCTTGGTTGGTCATCTTGTTCTCTCTATTCTTGGGGCCGGCGGCATCAAGCCTTTGTCAGTGGTTGGCTCAGCGGAAGGGAAGGAGAGTTTCTCTTTCTTTCGATTGAAGAAGATCTAGGAAGCTTCAACTTGTGGAGGATCTTCGCCCACACGAAGTCTACATTGGGACATACGATAGAAGATCGAGAGGTATAAAAGTTTTACAAGTTTTATTATTGATCTTTGCATGTTCTTGTTAATATGTTTGTATGTGTTGATTATACATGTCTACATCCATATGTATTTGTATAATCATGGACCCCGAAGATAAACACAAAAACCGGTGATCCGTCCGTCGTCTATTCCGCGGCTAACCGACTAGAATTTTAGTTAATTATTATATATTGGATCTATCAACTTTGAATTTTAGTTAATTATTATATATTATGTTATTATCATTATTGGATATTTATCTTGAGTTATGAATTATTTTCATATTTAATTTGTAAATACGAATTTAAGTCGAGTATGTTGAATTGCTTAAATTAGGAGTTTTTGGCTAATCATAGCTGCGGTAAATTTATTCGTTAACTTCCATATATATTTTCTCGTGCATGAACAAATAGATATACAATATCATACCATTGTGAAGATATATAAATCTTATTTACACCTACAGTCGATGGCTCAAGGTCATGACTTCCCTAGGAATTTACCCTTGTCCACTACAGACAAGCCCCTTTGCACTTACTAACTGGGTTAGCCTAGGGTTCCCTTATGTGAAGTTATGAGTGTTTTTCAATTGACATAGATATTGAATTTTCAAATCAGGTTGTGCAAGATTAGAGAAACCTTGAGGATGAGAGTTTAGAGCACGGTTGTATATAAGATCACTTCAAAAATCTACGGGACTTGGATTAGGTTCAATAAGAGATAATTAGGGCCATCAATGAGTTTTGGTCGAAACTCATTTATGAACATAGATGAGTTGAAATTATGAATCCTTTATATGGAGTGGAAAAGAAAGATACATAGAAAGTTTATATGGTGAGCAAAATTAGTTCTGAATCTCCTTTGTGAAGTTATGAGTGTGTGTTAATTAACACGGAGGTTGAATTTTGAAATCAAGTTATGCGAAGCTTGAAAACCTTGGGAATGAGAGTTTAGGGTACGATTACATGCAAGGGCATTTTAGAAACCTATGAGATTTGGATTGAGTTCAATAAGAGCTAGCTAAATCCATAAATGAATTTTGATTGAAACTCATTGATTGACCTAAATGAGTCAAAATTATGAATCCTTTATATGGAGTAGAAGAGGGAAGTATATAGAAGGTTTATATGGTGAGCAAATTTGATTTTGAGCCTCTTACATGAAGTTATGAGTGCATGACAATTGATATGGGGTTGAATTTTGAAATCATACAGTGCAAGGCTAGGAAAACTCTGAAGATGAGACTTTAGGACATAGTTAAACTCAGGGTCACTATATAAATATATCGGAATTGAATTGGATTCAATCAGAGCTGGTTAAGACAATCATTAAGTTTTGATTGAAACTCATTGATAATCATAAGATTTAAAATTATGAAACCATGATATGAAGTGGAAAAGGAGACTTGAGAATATAAAAAAGGTGTGCAACCCAACTTATGAGACTTGTATGGTGTTCAAAATTTTATAATCATAGTGATATTGACTATGATATTGATTTTCTAAAATCAGTACTACTGTGATGCTATTTTCTAAAATCAGTACTACTTTAGTACTGATTTATTAAAATCAATAGTATTATGATATTGATTTTCTATGAGTTTTGATTTTGAAAAATCAACATCATGTTGTGTTGATTTTCAAAACTTAACATTAATGTAGTGTTGATTTTTAAAAATTAGCTGTCACGCCCCGAGAGCATGCCGAGCCAAATATCAAACGGACGACATCTCCCCTGTACGTGACAATATTTCGGGTTAATACAGGGCCCGTAGGCCCACAATAACAACAACAAATAAAAAATATAACAAAACCACAACAACATAACATATACAGTAAATACAACAACTACTCAAAGAACAGCGGAAACATAATACAACAAGCTACACACATGCATACCGGTATGACTAACACATCACAACAACACGAAATCTCGACAAAATCTGAATCTACAACATAGTACATCACGAAAGCTCCATATACATAATACAATGAACGGAAATCCCAAATCAAACACGGGAGCCTCGGAGGTGAGATGAGACGTCAGCCAGCGGTGCTCCAAGCCATCACGAAGACTTCTACCTGTTACCTAGGCGACAGAAAAACCCAGGGTCCGTTGGGGTGGTGAGTAAAACTCAGCAGGTAATAGAAAAACATGTATATATGTAATATCACATGTATTTCAATAACATAATCTAGAGGTACAACAGGTATATCAGCATAGTATATAAATACAAGCATATACCGCCTAACCAAATGAACAACGTAAAATGCAGACATACCTGAAGTCTGCTACGCTACTCTGATCCAACCTGAACATATATCCAACATATATATAACAGGAAGAGTAATACCAACTCATAATCTACTCATGCTTAGGTCAAGGTATCAAATGGTCTGTCCAACACATATATCAGTATCCGACACAACCGTATAACATATGCAAGAAGCATGCATGAATATGATGTACAAACAAGTGCAACAAGCATAATACAATCAAATGCATCATCACAATAAACATATATATATAGACTGCATCTATATATGTATACTAATCACAATCATCCATATATATATATACATGCATATATGTATATATATGGCAATATGCAAAAATGCCATAAGTCGGCAATGCAGCATGCATGGTCATGTCGGCTCACCCTAAAGCTACCACGACCCCAGTGTGGCCTCGGTGGCTCGAGCATGAAAACTGTCCCAACTCAACACCAACCACTACTCTCGAGTGGCCGAGTGGGCAGTATGATCGAGTAGCATATAAGCGTAAAGAGCAAGCTACACGATGCGGGTCCATGCTGTTAGCCACTCCGACAGTCACTACCCATGAGTGGTTGAGTGCCACACACGCAGGACTACGACACGCAAATCCAACTACCACCGTCTATAGTGGTAGAGTGCGGCACCACAATGCTCTTCCCTCACACTGGTTACTCCTCCTATGAGTAACCGTGGAGGCAGGATGACCGGAGACACTCTACACCACAAGGGAGACCTCGTCGCCAGCATGCATGCATGAATGCAATGTCTCACATACAGACATCCACCATAGACTCTCTATTCTATAGAGAATCATACTAACTAGATCAACGCACTCTCTATCCTGCAGAGAGTCGTACTCAACTGATCATAATACTCTCTATCCTGTAGAGAGTCATACCAATCTAATCGACGCACTCTCTATCCTATAGAGAGTCATACTCAATTGATCATAATACTCTCTATCCTGTAGAGTCATACCAATCTAATCGATGCACTCTCTATCCTGTAGAGAGTCGTACTCAACTGATGGATGCACTCTCTATCCTGTAGAGAGTCGTACTCATCTGATTATAACAAGCTAGGACCATCGGTCCATAGTGACACACTAAGTATCATTCCCCTGACTATTTACACAATACATGGTCAGTGGTAACATGCAACCTAAGGGTACTAGAACTAACCCTAGGTTCAAGACATTATCTACCTACGGATGACCTTTTTGTCCAATGTACAATCAGGTTGTCATCCGGACTTTACTATTTGCACTTAACTTAAACAATTTCTAAGTTACTTACATCACCTATATGTATAACTCCTAATCATGGTAAAATAAACATGATAGCAGCAATGGAGTTAATAGCCAACGGTAAAGTATCAAGCATACGATAATAAGAGCAGGGTCAAGATAATATAAACATATAACATGCTCATATCTATGTCTAAATCTGAATGCAATTACATCTACTAGACCAAGTAGGAAATTACCCACCTCCTGTAATGCTCGTAATAACAATATCTTCACAGCGAAGGTCCTGTCTCGTATCCACGTCCTGCACATATCAAACATTATGATTAAGTGCAAATATACGATGAATAATCGAATCGAATCGTACATCGACTTCGTATCCCCATACCCCGACTACATCATTAACATCAAAAAGATAAAAAGGGAAATCCCAACCCTTAAATTAAATTCACCCATATGTCATGTAGTTCCACCCTTAACACAATCATCATAACAATCATTCAAGATTCCAACTATAACACCCTAAACACACCCAAATTCAAGTACCTTACTGTTCAAAATCAATTCAGCTTCTACCCATACATCCATAGTTGATTCACACTAATTGAGCTCTCTCTATTGAACCCACAGATCATCCACAACGAATCCACATTCATGCAACTATCTTAAATCCGTAACACCATTACTCAACTAGAATCCTTACTTCACCACCCTCAACAGCGCAACAAACATAACATTCAACATATCACAAGCTTAAAGAATGATTGTAACATAGATCAAGAATCTCCATAACCATTTTACGGTGGAAACTCAAAATCTGACTGAACTATAGATTAATATAGGACTTACCCCCAATTACAGTCGTACAGTCGGTAATTTCCAAATAGAACCTCACACAATCACTCTCACAGCCACCAGCAACCCATAACCGTAGAACACGCACAACACATACACATCACAGATCAAATCCCAGCCATAGACAACCAGGATTAACAACATCAACGAAAGAAAAATCGAAACAGATTGACTTACCAGCTGTTGGAACCTCCACCGATAGCACTCCCTCCTATCCCCTGTTCTGCTCGCCGGAACAAGCCACTGCCCATATCTACTGATCAAACTCAAAATGAGAAATAACCACAGCTAGAACCTAGATCTCATCCAGGATTGAGGAGAAAAATAGCTCTTACCTTGCTTCGGCGATCACCATGAAGAACGACTTCCAATTGAACCGCTGCCGACGCAGACTCCTAGCTACGCGCCCCTTCACCGCCGGCGCGTCCGTGGCATCGTCAAGCCGGGTCATCGCCGCTTGCCGCAGAGAGAAAGATCACGAGAAGAAGGGGATCGCGAGATGCTATGCTCGAGGATCGCGGCGCGATGGAGTCGTAAGGCGACGCAGGTGAGGAGGCGCGCGAGAAATCGAGAGGGAGGAGAAGAAAGGTCTGCGGCGGCGAGATTGGGAAGAAGAATGGGGGAACTGTGAAGTCGCGCGGTGGATAAAGAAGAAAACGCGATTTGGGGACTGCTTTGGAGAGAACTGCGAAGTAAATGAAGAAACGGTTGGCGTTATAGAAATGAAGCGGTCGGGTCGGGTCCAATTTAAATGGGTCGGGTTTGGATCCTATAAGCAATTTAACTCTAGATCCATTTAATTAATCCATAAGATTTAAACTTAGGCTAGGTTTAAATTAATTCCTAACCATTTAATTTTTAGACTAGGTTAGGTTTAATTATATCCCCAACCATCCCTCAAATGCAGATAACCCAAACAGGCTTTCCCAAAGCCTATTTAAATCTTTCTAAAGCCATAGAAATTTCCATTTGAGTCCAGAAAAATTTATGAAAATTCCTGGAAAATTACATAGGATATTTTTCCTAATTAACAAGGGTATTTATTCTTATTAATTTATTTTTTCGATATTTTACATTCTCCCCCACTAATAAAAATTTGGTACCCAAATTTCGTACTAACATGCAAAAAATTACTTCAAGCAAGTTTCCGAAATCATCACAGACCTCAGGTGAACAGATGAGGGTATCGAGCTCGGATAGTGTCTTCTAGCTCACAAGTAGCCTCCTCATCAGTATGAGGTTGTCATCCGACTTTTACAAGTCGGATGGTCTTGTTCTGCTACTGTCGCTCCTTGCGACCAAGAATTCACACTAGAATTTCCTCATAGATCGAATTAGGCTGAAGTGGAATCGGAACCTCTTTCAGAACATGATCAGAACGCAGAACATATTTCCTCAACATAGAAACAGAAAATACGTTGTGAACACCCGCAAGTGTCGGAGGTAAAGCCAACTGGTAAGCTACACCCCCAATCCGCTCCAATATCTCCACAAAAGAGGAAGAGAGGAATTACAACTGTTATTGTAGGCAAATTCCACTAAATGAATGTGATCCTTCCAACTGCCTCCAAAATCCATGACACAAGATCTTAATAGATCCTCCAGAGTCTGAATGGTATGCTCAGACTGTACATCGGTCTGCAGATGAAACGTTGTACTAAGCCGAAGCTCGGTACCCACGGCCTGCTGCAGACTCTGCCAAAAATCACGAGGTAAATTGCAGATCTCTATCAGATATGATACTCAAAAGTACCCCATACAATATGAAAATCTCTCGGCAGTACAACTCTGTCAGACGATCCAACAAGTCCATTCCACGCATAGGCAGAAAGTGAGCTGATTTGGTTAGTCGATCCACGATCACCCAAATCGCATCATGTCCTTTACGGGTTCTCGACAATCCCATAACGACATCCATAGTGATATGCTCCCACTTCCATTCCGAAATCAGAATTTCCTAGAGCAATCCAGCGAGTTTCTGTTGTTTAGCCTTCACTTATTGGCATACTAAACATCGAGCAGCAAAATCTGCTATATCTCTCTATATATCGTTCCTACTAGTATAAATATTTCAAATCTCGGTACATCCCAATACCACCAGGATGTAGTGCTGTGAATTCAATTTTGATTCGTTGGATGGACAGTGAGTTGTGAGCTTAGTGAATTCCATTCAGTTGAAGTGGTCATGGATGGAATATGTAGAAATTTTGGTCGATTGTGGCGGATATGTTGTTGTATTGGCTGTGAGTCGAAATTTTGGTCTTGGCTGTGAAATTGGAAGGGATGGACAGACCGGATTTGTTGGTATCGTTCTTGCTATGAGTATCTTTTGTCGATTGTTGCAAGTGTAGCTCGGATCGTTGTAGGAAAAAAGGGAGATGTGATAGGAGTGGTATTGGTTGTTTCGGGTGTTGATTATGTTCGGTTATTACTAGTTTGATGTCTGATATATTTTGATTTGGAGATCTTAGTGTATTGGATTATGTTGGTTATACTCTGTTAGGGAGCTGTGATGGGTGAAGTAAGTGTGGTTAGATCTATTCACCGTAATTGATCTTGAGGATGTCGGTGATTCATTATGAGTTGGTTATGGTGAATCGGTTGGATATGATTGGTGTGGTTAAAATGTATTCGGGAAAAGAATGAGAATATAGAACGATTTAGTAGTTTGTATGTACAATTATCGAAGACTTGTACTTAACCATAATTTGTTATGATTGTGCAGGTTTGGGATACGAAGCGTGTTCACAGCTGTGAGGACTATTTCGAGCTTCGTATCAGGTGGGTAATTTTCCTACCTGGTCCGGTAGATGTAATTGTATTCAGATTTAGACATAGATATGAGCATGTTATATGTTCATGTTACCTTGATCCTGCTCTTATTATCGTATGCTTGAACTTATCGTTGGATGTATTTATGCTCAATTGTTGATATCACATATACTCTATCATGATTTAGGAGTTATAGATGTGATGTAAATTGGCTTAGATGTTTAGTAGGGCTTAAATGTCAGTATGGGTGATGACCCAAATTATAAATTGAGAAAAAGGTCATCTATGGGTAGGTAATGCCCTAAATGTAGGATTTATTTTCAATACCCGTATGTTGCATACTGTTACCAACCATGAGTTGTCTAATGGTTAAGAGAAGGGTGATTAGTGTGTCGCTGCAGACCGATGGTCCCAGCTTGATATGATTAGTCGAGTACGACTCTCTATCGGATAGAGAGTGCGTCGATCAGTTGAGTACGACTCTCTATTGGAGAGAGAGTTATGATCAGTCGAGTATGACTCTCTATTGGATAGAGAGTGCGTCGATCAGTTGAGTACGACTCTCTATTGGAGAGAGAGTTATGGTCAGTTGAGCACGACTCTCTACAGGATAGAGAGTCCGTCGATCAGTTGAGTACGACTCTCTACAGGATAGAGAGTCCGTCGATCAGTTGAGTATGACTCTCTACAGGATAGAGAGTGTATTGATCAGATGGGTACGACTCTTTGTTGAACAGAGAGTCTGTGGTAGATGGCTGTACGAGTGACAGCATACTCATGTCATATGCATGCATTCTGACGACACAGTCTCCCTTGGGGTTGAGAGAGTCGTCGGTCATCTTGCCTCCCAGAGCACTCCCCGAGGAGTAACTGGTGTGAGGGTAGAGCATCTGTTGTGCCGCACTCTACCACTATAGACGGTGGTAGTTGGAGTTGCGTGCAGTTGTCCTGGGTGCGTGGTACTCGACCACTCATTGGTAGTGTTAGTCGGAGTGGCCAGCAGCAGGGACCCCCGTTGTGTAGCGAGCTCTTTACGCTCATATGCTACTTGATCATACTGCCCACTCGGCCACTCTATAGCAGTGGTTGGTGTGAGTTGGGACAGTTGTCATGTCGTGCCACCTAGGCCACACTGGAGTCGTAGGTAGCAGTAGGGTGGCGAGCATGACCATGCATCTTTGCATTGCCGTATCTGATGGCGCTTTCCATATTACTATATATATATACATATATGTATGTATATATATATATATATATATATGGATGGTTGTGATTAATATATATAGATGCGGTCTATATATATATGATTATTGTGATGTTGCATTTGTTTGCTGCACTTGTTTGTACATCATATTCATGCATGTTTCTTGCATTTATTATATGGTTGTGTTAGATATTTGTATATGTGTTGGACAGACCATTAAGTACCTTGACCGGTAGTATGGTGAGTTGGTATTACTCTTCCTGTTATATATATATATGTTGGATATATGTTCAGGTTGGATCAGAGTAGAGTAGCAGACTTCAGGTATGTCTGCATTTTACGTTGTTCATTCGGTTAGACGGTATATGCTTGTATTTATATACTATGCTGATATACCTATTGCACCTTCAGATTATGTTGTTGAAATACATGTAATATTACATATATACATGTTTTCTATTACCTGCTGAGTTTTACTCACCACCCCAACGAACCACAGGTTTTTACACGGTAATGTAGAAGACTCGTGACGGAGCCTTCGGTGACATCTCATCTCACCTCCGAGGCTCCCGTGTTTGTTTTGGGCTTCCGTCCATTGTGTATTGTATTTTGGAGTTTTTGTGATGTACATGTTGTATATTCGGATTTTGTCGAGGTTCCGTGTTATTGTGATGTGTTAGTCATACCGGTATGCATGTGTTGGATGAATATTGCTGTGTTTTATGTTTCCGCTGTGTAGTTGTTGTAATTAGTTGTTATGTTGTTGCGGTTGTTTTCATATTTATATGTTATGTTGTTATTGTGGGCCTACGGGCCTTGTATTAACCCGAAATGTTGCCACGTACAAAGGAGATGCCGTCCGTTTGATTTTCGGCTCGACATGCTCTCGGGGCGTGACACTAAGGGTACTAGAACTAACCCTAGGTTCAAGATATTATCTACCTACGGATGACCTTTTTGCCCAATGTACAATCAGGTTGTCATTCAGACTTTACTATTTGCACTTAACTTAAATAATTTCTAAGTTACTTACATCACCTATATGTATAACTCCTAATCATGGTAAAATAAACATGATAGCAACAATGGAGTTAATAGCCAACAGTAAAGTATCAAGCTTACGATAATAAGAGTAGGGTCAAGATAATATGAACATATAACATGCTCATATCTATGTCTAAATCTGAATGCAATTACATCTACCGGACCAAGTAGGAAATTACCCACCTGCTGTAATGCTCGTAATAACAATATCTTCACAGTGGAGGTCCTGTCTCGTATCCACGTCCTGCACATATCAAACATTATGATTAAGTGCAAATATACAATGAATAATCGAATCGAATCGTACATCGACTTCGTATCCCCATACTCCGACTACATCATTAACATCAACAAGATAAAAAGGGAAATCCCAACCCTTAAATTAAATTCACCCATATGTCATGTAGTTCCACCCTTAACACAATCATCATAACAATAATTCAAGATTCCAACTATAACACCCTAAACACACCCAAATTCAAGTACCTTACTGTTCAAAATCAATTCAACTTCTACCCATACATCCATAGCTGATTCACACTAATTGAGCTCTCTCTATTGAACCCACAGCTCATCCACAATGGATCCACATTCATGCAACTATCTTAAATCTGTAACACCATTACTCAACTAGAATCCTTACTTCACCACCCTCAATAGCGCAACAAACATAACATTCAACTTATCACAAGCTTAAAGAATGATTGTAACATAGATCAAGAATCTCCATAACCAATTCACGGTGGAAACTCAAAATCTGACTGAACTATAGATTAATATAGGACTTACCCCCAATTACAGTCGTATAGCCGGTAATTTCCAAATAGAACCTCACACAATCACTCTCACAGTCACCAGCAACCCATAACCGTAGAACACGCACAACACATACACATCACATATCAAATCCCAGCCACAGACAACCAGGATTAACAACATCAACGAAAGAAAAATCGAAACAGATCGACTTACCAGCAGTTGGAACCTCCACCGGCAACACTCCCTCCTATCCCCTGTTCTGCTGGCCGGAACAAGCCACTGCCCATATCTACTGATCAAACTCAGAATGAGAAATAACCACAGCTAGAACCTAGATATCATCCAGGATTGAGGAGAAAAATAGTTCTTACCTTGCTTCGGCGATCACCGTGAAGAACGACTTCCAATTGAACCACTGCCGACGCAGACTCCCAGCTACGCGCCCCTTCACCGCCGGCGCGTCCGTGGCATCGTCAAGGCAGGTCATCGTCGCTTGTCGCAGGGAGAAAGATCGTGAGAAGAAGGGGATCGCGAGATTCTATGCTCGAGGATCACAAGCGGCAGTGGGTCGTAGGGCGACGGCGAGGTGAGGAGGGTGGCGTGCGAGAAACCGAGAGGGAGGAGAAGAAAGGTCTACGGCGGCGAGATTGGGAAGAAGAATGGGGGAACTGTGAAGTGGCACGGTGGATATGGAAGAAAATGCGATTTGGGAACTGCTCTGGAGAGAATGGCGAAGTAAATGAAGAAACAGTTGGCGTTATAGAAATGAAGCGGTCGGGTCGGGTCCAATTTAAATGGGTCGGGTTTGGATCCTATAAGCAATTTAACTCTAGCTCCATTTAATTAATCCATAAGATTTAAACTTAGGCTAGGTTTAAATTAATTCCTAACCATTTAATTTTTAGACTAGGTTAGGTTTAATTATATTTCCAACCATCCCTCAAATGCAGATAACCCAAACAGGCTTTCCCAAAGCCTATTTAAATCTTTCCTCGTAAACTTCCATAGAAATTTCCATTTGAGTACAAAAAAATTTATGAAAATTCCTGGAAAATTCCATAGGATATTTTTCCTAATTAACAAGGGTATTTATTCTTATTAATTTTTTTTTTCGGTATTTTACATTAGCACCATAAAATTTTGAACTTTAATGAAGTAATTAATAAAATACACCATTTGATAATTTGTAAACTATGGTACATTTTTTAATAAATATTAAACTTTAGATGCGTCATTTGATAAATTGTCATTTATAAAAAAAAACAATGTTCTTTTAATCAAAATGATAATAAGAATTATTTTCCCTCTACAATAATGATTCGAGAAAATATGTAAAATAATTTAGTTTAAATAATTCTAAATTTATTTGGATGGGGCAGGATTGTATACAATCGAGTCAAGTCAAGCTTTATACTTTTCATATTTATTTAATAAGATAATCAAGACAAGCGAAATCAAGTCTAAAATTAACCAAACTTTTAAAATAATTGTTCAAGTTTAATTTAGTTCCTTTTTTTTTTAGATTGAGCTTGGTTCGAACTTGAATTGAGTTTGACTTGTTTAATTAATATCAAGCTTCTAAATCAAACACAATTTAAGCTCGAATCAAGTTGATTTAAACTTATTTAAGCTTGATTTATTTAAATATTATCAAGCTTTTAAGTCAAATTAATTTATTTGTTTGAAGTTTTAATATATTTTTATTTGCTAGTATAAACAATTTGAGCCCATAAATAATTTCATAAATGAGTTTGATTATAAATATAATTTATGAGTTTCATAAAGATATCTCCATTAATTATATTTATTAAATAGTTTTACAAATAAAATTACTTTAATTTTAAATTTAAATATATACATGATTAAATATTTACTTTCTTAATTTATTAATTTATAAAAATCTATCCCTTTGTATTTTTAATAGAGATATCTTTCACTATAAATTTTAAATCATAAAGGAGTAAAATTTTAGATGTTTTGTATTGTTTGCCATTCCACGAATACAAACATTAATTTATTAAAAGAGAAAAAGACCTACTAAAATTTAAAAAAACTTTTTTTCATTTTGATATGTGAATTTAATCTCTTTAATTTCCTTTTTATTTGTAATATATTTTAGATATCTCAATTTCAAAAATTTAATAAACTGAAACTCGTGGATTCAAAATCCTTGAAAATCCCTCGATGAGTCCAATTTTATAAAAATATTAAATAAGACATGATGATCTGAGTCCTTTTTTTATTCAATTTTAGCTAGTTTGCAAGACAAACGAAAAATCAACATGGCCATTGACATATGCATCTGCCATCTTCATTGCATTGGCCAAAAGCATCTGGATTGCTAACAATTATTATACAATCTTCATTACAACTCGAAGTACAAGGTTCTTCGCTTGGCATACTACAAGTTGCAGATCCATCTCTCACCAGAAAAACTACAACAATCAAACCAACATATCGATCATTAAAAAAACAAAACTAATATTAATTTTTTATAATTGTTTTATGAACAACATATTACTAATATATATTTTTTAGTTTAATTTCAAATAAAGAGAATATAATAAAGAAGAAGATTATATACCCGTGTTGAAAGTGAGAATAAGAAAAAGAACAAAAACGAGAACTCATAATTTTCTTCAATACGATTTCTTTTGTGATAGTGATGGATAAATATTAATATAATTTGTGGGTATTTATAGAATTATAATTCATAGTTTAATTAATGTTCAGTGTATCTTTAACTTTCCTAATATATTCATTAAAATTCACTACATGAAATCAGTAAGGGGTGTTGATTTGATGTTGATTTTATAAAATCATCATAATTATAATACTGATTTTAAAAAATTAGCACCACAATAAGAATTAACTAAACCTATCAATAAATTTTGATTGAAACGTATTGATGAATCCAGAGAAGTTGAAATTACGAATCCTTAACATGCAATTGAAGAAGACATATAGAAGGTTTATTTGCAGAGCAAATTTAGTTTTGAACTTCTTACATAAAATGTGGAACTATCACATTAGGGGCCCCTCACCGCTGCCCCTACCATGGAGGGAGGTAAATCAGAATCCCAATTGGCAAGAGCAAAAGCGATGAGTCATCGATGTTGGGAGTATTGGAATACAATCAAAGTCCTACATTGGTAAGATATAGAAAGATCATGTGCTTATAAGATGAAAAGATATCTCTATTGGTATGAGGTCTTTTAGGTAAAGTCCAAAAATAAAACTATTAAGACTTAGGTCCAAAGTGGACAATATCATACTATTGTGAAGATATGCAAATCTTATAGGCACCACCAATTAGTATCAAAGTTATGATTCATGTCAAGTGGGGGCAGATTTAGGGGGGGGGCATGGTTCCCATAAATTTTAAGTGATTATTATTTTTCACTATGATACTATGATACATTGTGATGCATTGTGTTGCCAAAATTTTATTTATTTTCTCTCTTTTTTTTAATTAATGTCATTATATTTTAGTATGCCCCCCAATATAAAATCTTGGATTCGCCTCTGATGTCAAATTATGCACCTCAATGATGGAAGTAGGGCTCCCATGTAGGATCAAGAGAACCATACACCAAGCAAGAAGTCCAATTGGATCGGGATGACCGGACAACTGTCAGAAAGTCCATCTGGGTCAGGAGGACTAGACAGGTTTATAGGAAGACCTAGTGGGTTACGGATCAGACATCAAGCAGAGAAAGCCCTTTGAGAAAAGTTCTACTAGTTCGATTTATCCAAAAGAAAAGTTCAATTTGTTTAATTCAATCGATTCAATTTTTAACTAAATGTTCAACTGTAATATCAAGGTAACAGGATAAATATTGGATATATCAACTTTGAATTTTAGTTAATTATTATATATTATGTTATTATCATTATTGGATATTTATCTTGAGTTATGAATTATTTTCATATTTAATTTGTAAATACAAATTTAAGTCGAGTATGTTGAATTGCTTAAATTAGGAGTTTTTGGTTGATCATAGCTGCGGTAAATTTATTCGTTAACTTCCATATATATTTTCTCGTGCATGAACAAATAGATATACAATATCATACCATTGTGAAGATATATAAATCTTATTTACACCTACAGTCGATGGCTCAAGGTCATGACTTCCCTAGGAATTTACCTGTCCCCTCTGAGACAAGCCCTTTGCACTTACTAGCGGTTAGCCTAGGGTTCCCTTATGTGAAGTTATGAGTGTTTGTCAATTGACATAGATATTGAATTTTCAAATCAGGTTGTGCAAGATTAGAGAAACCTTGAGGATGAGAGTTTAGAGCACGGTTGTATATAAGATCACTTCAAAAATCTACAGGACTTGGATTAGGTTCAATAAGAGATAATTAGTGTCACGCCCCGATAGTATACCGTGCCGAAAAGCAAACAGACGACATCTCCCCTGTACATGGCAATATATCGGGTTAATACAAGGCCCGTAGGCCTACAACAACAATATAACATCAAGATATCAATATATCAAACACAGCTAAAGCATACTACAGATAAAACAAAATACAAGGACCCAACTGTGCACTCGGGGAGGATCACACAACAAGAATCATAATAGAAACCACAAATAACGGCTAAATACATACAATACGTCAGATATCACAGATACGAAACAATACAAAGGCTAAAACCCAAAACAACAATACTGGAATACATCAATCCACAAGAATACAATAATCGAAATAAACCTCCATCCGCTCGGTAGATGGGATCACCATGAGTTCAACGCCCAAGGAATCTTCTACCTGTTATCTGGGCGACAGGAAGCCCAGGGTCCCGGGGTGGTGAGTATAAACTCAGGGTAATATGTAGAGAGTGCATGAACATCATATAAGGATAAGAGATCTACAAGTATACATGTGAAGATCTACAGTATACAACATGAGTCCAATGTATATACACCCTATCCAAATCTAATAGCAAGTAACCACAAGAAAGTCATACTCAATGTATATACTAAACTGATCAATCAATATGAAGTAATGTACTCAACGTATCACTGATTCGCAACACCATAAGCTATATCATCCTGAACAAATATAAAATAACATAGCCTATATAACGTATAAGGTCAATCTCATACCTGACCAATACTCAGACATATAAACAGTATATAATCACCTATAATAACATCTCAGTCCATACCACACTATGACATGACGCTAATCAAGTGCATACATCAGTCTGGACCAACACATATATCATGCTCAACACATAGCAGTATATAAAATGCAAATGACATGTATAATGATGAACAAACATATGCAGCAAACAAATGCAGTAACACACAGGCATATGTAAAACATATATCGAATACATGCAAACATATATATATCAGCAATGCATATGCATGGTCATTGTTCATGACCAACCACGACCCCAGTGGCGGGTGTACGGCAATGACAACTATCCCGACTCCAGCTACCACTACGCGCGAGTGGCGGTGTTGGGTAGTATGACGGGTAGCTAGCCGCCATAGAGCTATATGCTACCCTAGGGGCCCCGGCTGCAAGCGACTCTAGATACCACTACTCATGAGTGGCCGAGTGCTGCATGTCAGGACAAACTGCACGCCACTCTAGCTACCACTGTCTATAGTGGTCGAGCGCGGCACATCTAATGCTCTGCCCTCAACCCTGCTACCACTACCCCGAGTGGCCGGGGAGGCAAGATGATCGAGACTGCCTCAACCACAAGGAGACCCAACAATGATGCATGCAAATGTAATGATGCATAGCTCCATATAGGTATCCTCGCAACACTCCCTATCTCACGGGGAGTCCTGGTCAACCAATAGTCAACTATGCAAGGACTACCCTCCACAAGACTCTCTCTATCGCACAAAGAGTCATACACATTTGACAGTCAATCACGCTAAGACCTCTAGTCAGCAGCGAGATACTATCGACCGTCCATATAACCATACACAGGCACACAATCCATAATGAATATACCATCACACTAGGACCTCTAGTCCATGGTCATATACTGACAATCACACATTCATCTAAGAACAGACAACTAAATCCACCATAGATGCACCACTAATACGGATATGATATAACAATCGACTCCATAATCCAATCCATCACCTAACCCTAGTGATGTAACACAGTAACCCAATCTGAGGTCACAAAGATAACTCTAACCACCTGTACTTACTGAACATCCATCAGCTAACACATAATATGGTTTATAGTTCCTATCCGTGCTAGATAATCAATGAAGTAATAGAGTATATATCTCAAAGGTCAAGGCAGTACAAGCATATGATTAAATAAGAGTGGATTTAAGGTAAACAGGTATAAACATATATCAAAATTCATGCACTAGAATTTGATCAAAATTACCGGACCAGGTAGATATTACCCACCTGATACGAAGCTCGAATAATCCTCACGACTGTGGGCGTGCTTCGTATCCCAAATCTGCACATAATAGCAAACAATGATTAAGTACAAGTATCCAACAAACGTAGGAACTAAACACTACATCGTTCCTATACTTGCATCCTTTCCTCGTCTACGAGGTAGAAACCCCGATTACCCAAATCTGATACACCATAATCAGACTCGCTCCCACATCAACAAGATCAATATATATATATATAGATCTAAACAATACTCAAAACAGGGTTGTAATAGAGGCTTACCACAAGATCAGTCTACCACAACTAATCAATTCAATACATCCACCGAATAGATCAATCGGACGCATTTACAAACACTAAATCAATGATAGTGAACCTAACAATGCCTAAACCATAATCGGTATCATTCTAACCGCGACTTCAATTCTCTGATTAGAATACCACTCCATCAAATCCCACAGCTTCCTTATCAAGGATCACCATCATCCAACCTCACTCTCAGCCCTGCACAGCTTCATACACCATGCATACACAGAATATCAACTGAAACCATCAACGCAACATTGAATAACACCTAAAACAATCGGATATACTCCAATCTCAACCACCGACTGATGATCCATGGACACAACCCATCGGGATCTCCATATGCATGGACACACCACAAATTCACATCAATTTACAGATGAAACAAAAGGGATAGACAACACTTATCGGTCAAATCTTCACCAGCAGCCCCTCCCCTGTTCATCGGAGTAATCCAAACTCCAAACACTGATCAAACCACAATCCATCGGCAAAATCCATCGAACTCTCACCACATTGACACATCACAGAATTCACAACAATTACAGAAGAAACGAAAGGGTGAAACAAAGCTTACTGGTCTTAGATCTCCACCGGCAGCCCTCCTTCCTCGTCCCCTGTTCATCGGAACAAAACCAAGCTCTAATCACTGTGATTCAAACTATCGACAGTCAAACACACAACCAAACAGATTTAATCCCAAATCACAGCTTCAATTTCTAACAATCCAACACCACATATGACAATAATAGGATTGATCCATCTTACCGGCTCTAACCTCCACCGGCAGTGAAACTCTCTCGATCCCAGCTGCTCGCCGTGCACAGTTGAGCGACTGATACAAACCGAGCTCCAATCACTGCCCACACACCATAGATCTAAGCTAAAAACACGAAAACTAGATCTCCACTTGAAAGGAAAAGAAAACCATCGATCCTTACCCTCAAAGGCAGCTCACCGCCGCGGCGACAACACCGCCCGTCCGCCGCAAATACCCGCCAAGATCCCCAGGCGAGACCCAATTTCTTCACCGAAGATCGACCAAGGTGGCGGTGCCGTCGACTGCTCTCACCGGAACGCCGACGAGATCGGCGACAGAAATCGCATTGAGCGCAGGAACGAGGCGGAGAAGAGAAGAAATGGAGATCGCGATGGAACTGGCCGATCGATTTGTTCGACAGCCCTTTTAAATGTCGTTCGACCAAATCTGGTTAACCCAGCCCAATCCAAACCCATTCCGATTGGGTTTAGGTCAGCTGGTTCAGCCCAATCAGCCCAAGCCCAACGCAGCCCAAGCCCAATACCAGCCCAATTAGTCCACTTATTGAGCTCAATTTAATCCGCTAATTAAACTCAATTAACCCACTAATTAAATCTAATTAATTAAAGGGTTAATCCCTATAAATTTTTTCCCCGTATTTTATATTCTCCCCCACTTATAAAAATTTGGTCCCCAAATTTCTGACTCATGTACGAGTACGAGATGTCACAACAACCATCTCAAGTATCTGGAGCAAAGTCACACCTCAAGTGACTAAGTGAAGTACTGAGCTCGAATATTATATTCCAGCTCTTATACGCTCTCAGCCAACCTATTAAGAGGTCAATAACTGTACCAGAGTGGAGCTCTATACCCGTAACCGATGGGAGACTTTGCCAAAATCATAAGGTGAATCATGAATCACTATTAGAAATGATACCCAAGGATACTCCATGGATATAATTCCATCAAGCGATCCAACGGAGTCCATCTTACGGCTCGGAAGAAAATGAGCGGACCTAGCTAATCGATCATCGACTACCTAAATCCTATCAAGTCCTTTCCGAATTCTAGATAATCTCCCAACACAGTCCAACGTACTAGGCTCCCACTTCTTCACGGTACGTAACCCTACCGATCACAATATTCCACCTTTACTTGTTGGCACACCCAACCTCAAATTACGGAATCAACCATATCCCATATCTCATTCCACCAACAGGAACGTCCCAATACTCACTATTTTCGAATACACTCCGAATAAATCACCACTCCTGAATGAAGAGTCTCCTGAAACAACTCTTCCTAAATCAAATGCAACTCTGGGAATCACTATCCTTCCCAGAGACGGAGATTTATTCTCACAAGAGAAATTAATCTAATGTCCAAAATTCACTCTGTCACCTAGAACTGAAAGTAACTGGGAGACTATAATGACTGATCTTGCTAGTTTCTCAACTAGCATACACATAATATACGTCTCATTTAACTGTATCAAGATTGCTCCTAATCCCTGAAATGATGCATCTGCGTACAATACCCTTCCATCCATATCGGACGGATTAACTAACACTGGCACAAAAGTCAACCACCTTCTAGGCCCTGAAACCTAGCTTCACAAACTTCCGACTAGGTGATTCCCATCACCTTCTTGGTCCAACAAGTCGACGGTATAGTATCGCTAGAACATCCTATCCTCATCTATGGTAAATACCAAATCAATCTAGGGAAACCACAACTTCCCTCAAGATTGGGAATATATCCATAAATATGTCCTCCATATATACGATGACAATCGATCTCAAATACTCTAAGAGTACTTGATTCCTCAAGTCCATGAACGACTAAATCGTCGATAAGTCTAACAACATTATCAACATCTCCTAAAATTCATACCAAGTATGAAATGTCGTCTTCTACACACCTGCATCCCTTTTACTCTAAGCTACAGATAGCTCAATCATTACACCGATAATGATAATTGTATGACACTAAGTTACTACAATATCAATCCTCCAGTCGTAGATTAACCCTAGGGTATACACAGGTGTCATTTAGCTGATCTAAATAGATCCTCTATCCACAACGAAGGATACTCATTCTCAACTAATGCATTCCAATCATCGATAATCGATGCATAAACTCAAGGTCTGACTCTCTTCTAACAAAGAGTTACAAATCTTCTCAAGAAGAAACACTGAGGCAGATAAATCTCCCAGTGTTTAGCAACACTGATACCCCTAAAATCATCTCCCGGTATGAGGTCCCCAATATCAGGACTATTCCCGAACTCACCTCAATCGCATATTCCACTTGCCCATGCAGTGACCAGCTCGAGAGTTCCTCCGAATCTACATCCAAATACTCTCAGATTATCCATACCCCCGAGAGACATAGTATATCATCATTTCAACAATTTAACTATCCGCAAGGATATGTCTATAATAAAGGTATGTCTAGCAAAGGCTAAGGGTATCCCTTGACTTCTTGATTGTTGGTCAACATCTCACCGAACGGTAGAGAACAATCGCTAACCCACAAGTCGATAGCACCCCTTCTAATCCTGTCCAAGAATATTCTAGACCTAACTACCAGTAACTATAGTATATCTCAATACATCCACAAATAGGGTAACCTAAAGTAATACCCCAAATGACCACTTCTTCGGTCTACTATATCTCTTCTCGAGTAACCATGTAAACTCGCCCAATATCTGTTCTTGACGGCTGAGCTCAAGTAGCCGCAAAAGTCTGCCATGGAGGAAATGAAGTCAACTGCTGAACTGAGGTACAAACTGCAACAACTGCAATGGAGATGGTAAACACTGTTGTACTGGCAAGAGGGTACACATCTGGCTGTAAAATACTGAAGAACTATCAACATCGTAGCACGCTCTAACTCTGTGAAAGGTATAGCTGCAACTGGAGAATACCGCATAGATACGACCATCGTCGCATAAGCTCTCCTCTGTATAAAGCATAACCACGTCTGGGAAGGTAATAGTTGTTGTCGTCTGGAGAGGTCACAGTTGTTGTTTGAACGTCTGAGTCTTTTCTGAGATGTCTTCTACTGATACTGCTGAGTAACTCGCTTCTCCCGAATGGAAGTATCAAAAAGCTCCAACTATATCTGAGGTAGTAAATCGTTGCTGATGTGATAACCCAATCTTCTGTAATGATCTCAGCTTCCGATGTCACGCCCCGAGAGCATGCCGAACCGAAAATCAAACGGACAGCACCTCCCCTGTACGTGGCAACATTTCGGTTTAATACAAGGCCCGTAGGCCACAACAATAACAACATATACATATAAGAACATAACAACATAACGAAAAACACAGCGGAAACAACGGGACCACAATACAATCCACAAAGTGCATACCGGTATGACTAACACCAGAACATAAAGAAACCTCGTCAAAACCCGCACCAACATGTGCGTACATCACATAACTCAGAATACATAACCAAAACATACGGAAGACTCAAAAACTCGGACTCTCGGAGTTGAGATGAGACGATGCCAGCCAGCGGTGCTCCAAGTCCATCACGAAGTCAGCTACCTGTTACCTGGGCGACAGAAAACCCAGGGTCCGCGAGGGGTGGTGAGTAAAACTCAGCAGGTAATAGAAAACATGTATATATGTCATATCACATGTATTTCGACAACATAATCTAGAAATACAACAGGTATATCAGCATAGTATATAAATACAAGCCTATCTAAGTCTGGCGAATGAACAACATAAAACATGCGGACATACGAGTGCACCTTGCGCTACTCTGATCCAACCTGAACATATATCCAACATATATATATATACAACAGGAAGAGTAGATCAACTCAAAATAAACTCTATCTATAGGTCAAGGTATCTATGGTCTATCCAACACATACCAATATCTGACACAATTGTATAACATATGCAAGAAACATGCATGAATATGATGTCCACCCAAATGCAGCAAGCATAGTACAAACAAATGCAACATCACAATAATCAGATATATATATATATAGACTGTATCCATATATGTATATATTAATCTCAACCATCCATATATATATATATACATGCATATATGTATATATATATGGTAATATGCAAAACGCCATCAGATACGGCAATGCATGGTCATGTCGGCTCACCTAAAGCTACCACGACCCGGTGTGGCCTCGGTGGCTCGAGCATGACAAGCTCCCAACTCAACACCAACCACTACTCTCGAGTGGCCGAGGTGGGCGGTATGATCGAGTAGCATATAAGCGTAAGAGCAAGCTACGATGGGGTCCTGCGCTGGTCACTCCGGTACTACCCATGAGTGGTCGAGTACCACACACGCAGGACTACGACACGCAAATCCAACTACCACCGTCTATAGTGATAGAGTGCGGCACCTCAATGCTCTGCCCTCACACGGGTGACTCCTCCTATGAGTAACCGTGGAGGCAGGATGACTGGCGACACTCTCAACCACAAGGGAGACCTCGCCTGCATGTAAATGCATGAATGCAACGTCTCACATACCGACATCCACCATAGACTCTCATTCTCTGAGAGAATCATACTAACAGATCTACGCTCTCTCACGTAGAGAGTCGTACTCAATCGATCATAATACTCTCTATCCTGTAGAGAGTCATACCAATCTAAGCGACACACTCTCTATCCTGTAGAGAGTTGTACTCAACTAATGGACACACTCTCTATCCTGTAGAGAGTCGTACTTATCTGATTATAACATTATCTACCTACGGATGACCTTTTTACCCAAAGTACAATCAGGTTGTGATCCGGAATTTACTATTTGCACTTAACTTAAACAAATTCTAAGTTATTTACATCATCTATATGTATAACTCCTAATCATGATAAAATAAACATGATATCAGCAATGGAGTTAATAGCCGACGGTAGAAGATCAAGCATGCGATAAAAAGAACAGGGTCAAGGTAATATGAACACCTAACATGCTCATATCAATGACTAAATCTGAATGAAATATAACTACCCGGACCAGGTAGGAAATTACCCACATGATAAGTAGCTCGTGCTAGTTTTCCACACATACATGCATCCGTCACCAATCAAAGTCCTACAAGAAAGAGCATGGAACATAAATAAGTTCTACCGTCATTCTAGTAGTAAAACCAAATCAACTCCTTAACTGTACTATTACACATCAATCTGCTGAGTTAATCTAATTCCTACATCACTATTGATTACCCCACATTAATTCGAATCAATCACACATGCCATGTAACCAACTTATATTTCCATCATGATACTCAACTAATAAAATTATCCAGATCAACTCACCTTGCTTTTCCTCAATTGCACAGCTTTTGGATCCACAATTTTAAGTATCAAATCTACAATGATTAGATTGATTCAACCGGAATCCATACTTGATCACTCCTATACCCAAGCACGTAGGAATGGATGATAATCTCTGGCCATAACTCCTTGATACCAAATAAAAATCGATCAAGACACACCTAGCATTAACAATACATAGCTACGATAAGCAAATCGAGATTTTATCGACAACCAAATAGAAATCGTTAGAGATCAAATAGTACACTCGTTGTGGTGGACACGACATCACACTCAAGCGACACTAGAATATATGTTGGTGCCAAATCAACAACGCCAGCGTCGTGGCGGACCAGAAATTTGCGGTATGTGTTGGAGGAAGGAGAAAAACGTGGCAACTGAGAGAGGAGAAGAGATCAGCGATCTTAGATTTAAATCCAAATAGCTTCTCGATACCTCTACACGTATATGATCCAAATGAATCAGTTGTCGGCAAAGATGTCCGATCACTCCCGTGGTCGGAGGCAAACCAAGCTCTCACCACCCTTCGGCAACAGTGCTCTGAATCAATCTGAGCTCGCTGCGACTTGGATCGACAGAGGGTGGCACTGAGAGGGAATACACAAAAGACAAAATGGTCGATGGCGGTGGAGCTTCAATTGTAACGGGCGACAGTCGGAGCAAATCTACAGCGACACAAGTAAGGCGACGGATCTGCTGCTCCAGGAGGTGTTCGTTGCCTCAGAGATCGGGAGGGTCCTTCGCTCGCCGCCGCTTGCAGAGAAGGGGCGGCGTCCTTGCTACTGTTGGATCGGGAGAACGGGGAGCGGCCGACGCTTGTATGGGTTCAAGACGGCTCGGCGCGGCAGCGGAGGATGAACACAAGAACAAGATCAAGCGGTGACGTAGCGTTGAGGAGAAAAGGGCAGCCAAGAGGGCGTTCACGGCAGGGGTAGACGGCGGCGGAGAGGAGATGGCGCCGATCGAGAGAAAGGCGTGGCGAGAAATCGTGAGGAGAAGAGAAGAGGACCGACGCTAGAATAGAATCGGAGAATAGGGATCATCGATCGGGGAAAGCGAAAGGATCGGGGAAAATTAAGCGGTTTTATTAAACCCATTAATTTAGTCTAAGCAGCTTTATAAAAGCCTATCCGCTTATCCCCATAACATATCCATAAGACCTCCGTTTAATTCGGAAAAATTTCTAAAAATTTTCTGAAAAATTCCACAAGATAGTTTATCAATTAATGAGGAATAAATTATATTTTTTTTTATTTTACATTCTCCCCACTAATAAAAATTTGGTCCCCAAATTTCGTACTTAAATGTAAGAACCAACTCAAGAGATTCCTTGAATTACTTCATGCCTCAAGTGAACAAATGAGGATATCGAGCTCGGATAGTATCTTCCAGCTCCTCCGAAACCCATGACACAGGATCTCCATAGATCCTCCAATGTCTGAATGGTACGCTCAGACTGTCTATCTGTCCGCGGATGAAATGTTGCACTAAGCCGAAGCTCTGTGCCCATAGTCTGGTGCAGACTCTATCAAAATCGCGAGATCAATCGTGAATCTCTATCCGATTTGGTACTTAAAGTACCCCACGCAATCTGATAATCTTTCGGTAATACAATTCTACCCAATGATCCAACAAGAACGACCCACGAACAGAAAGGAAATGAGCTGATTTGGTCAGTCGATCCACACTCACCCAAATCGCATCATGTCCTTTACGGGTTCTAGGCAATCCCGTAACACAATCAATCGTGATATGCTCCCACTTCCATTCCGGAATCGGAATTTCCTAGAGCAATACAGCGGGTTTCTAATGTTCAACCTTCACCTGCTGGTATATTAAATATCCAACAACAAAGTCATGCGGTATCTCTCTTCATACCGCGTTCCCACGATATAGACATCTTAAATCTCGATACATCTGAGTACCACCAGGATGCATAGCAACTCTCAAATAATGTGCCTCCTGTAGCAGTTCTTCCTTAAACACTGCAACTCCGGAACCCACTATCATTATCAGAGGTGGAGAATTATTTCCTCAAAAGAGAAATCCATCAACCATCCAAGATACACTTCACACACGCTGTAAGTGCATGGAAGACTATAGCGACGAATCTCACTCGTTGCAATTGTTGCAACTGTTCGCGCTCCAGCAACTCCATTGTAGCTACCTAGTAGCTTGTTAAATTCAATGAGCACTTCTGCTCCATACATCTACAAATCCAGAAAATAACTACCAAAGTCTCATCATATATATGACAGACTATCTCGAAATTTCTTATCTGTCGTAAGCATAAGATACGTCTCATGCAACTGCATCGGAATCATTCCGATCCCTGAAACGACGCATCTGCGTACATCATCCTTTTATCTACTCCGGAAGGATTAACTAATACTCGTGTAAAAGTTAACCGCTATCTAGATCTTGTAAACTGGTTTCACAAGCTTCCGACTAAATGATTTACAACATCACCTAAGTCAAACAAGTCCGTGGTATAGTAATGCTAAGACATTCTATCCACATTCGTAGGAATAACCAATCAATACAAGGAAACAACAACTACGGTGGTCGACTGCGCAACTCCAACTACCACCATCAATAGTGGCCAAGTTACGCAACTCCAACGACCACAACCTGATCAAATCGTGTCCAGTACACGATCCTCAAATTCATGGACGACTAAATCGTTAATTAGTCTAACAACTTAATCAAAACTCATACAATTCATACCAAGTATGAAATTGTCGTCTTTACACACCTGCATTCCCTTTACTCTACATTGATGATATATCAATCATCACAACGACAATGATAATTGTATGACATCGCGTCACTACAATATCAATGCTCCAGTCGTAAACCAATCCTAGAGTATACACAGGTGTCTTTGGCTGATCTCAATAGATCATCTATCCACAACGAAGGATATTCTTCACAACAACTATTTTCCACAATCATTCCGATCGCCTACTCCACTTGCCCATGCAACGGCAAGCCTTGGAGTTCATTCGGAATTACATCCGAATACTCTCGGATTATACGCATATCCAAGAGACATATCATACCATACTTCCAACAATTTAACCATCCGTAAGGATATGTCTACAGTAAAAGTATGTCTATCAAAGTCTAAGGGCCTCCCTTGACTTCTTAATTGTTAGTCCATTTCTCACCTGATGGTAGAGATACCACCGACCTACAAGTCGATGTAAAGGACCCTTCTAATCCAACTAAGAATGTTCTAGACAAAGATACCTGTAAACTACAAGTATCTCTCAATATATTAACCCAGAGGGTAAAACTAGAGTAATACCCTGAACAATGAAATATCTGTCGATCCGATCCAAAGGCTCCATGCAGGTCTCGGTCTCTCTCCGAAGAGAACCAGATCAGATCCAACAGTTCGCGACAAAGCGGTCACCTTTCTGCGATGAATGTCGCGGGGATTTTCCCTTGATCATCTGATCCATCCCTTAATCCTACGAGCTGCAACTATAGAATACTGAATAAATACGACCATCGTCGTATACTCTCTCCTACTGTACTAATCAAATCACATCACGGAGGTAAGCTGTTTATGCGCATGTATCTTCTACGATGTCTTCTCGATCTTTATACATGTGATCTCTGCTGAAGGGGAGTATTACGGAACTTCAACCACGCCTGAGGTAGTAGGTACTTTGAAATAACTTGTCGAGTGATGTCGATCTCTGCATCGAGACGGTGTAACATCTTCGGAATATCGGATAGTCTTTTGAGTCTTGAAGTACACCTCCTCCCTTTATCTTGGTTGCTCACCATAGCAAGCTGCTCAACGGATAATCGACTTAGCGTGTCTTCGTGATCATCTTTGCATGCACACAATCCCTTCGGAGTCTTTGTTCTGATTTTGCTGATATCCACAAGAACCTTCTGATGATCTGCGATTGGTCTTCTATAATCGGAAAGTAGCTCAAGGCCTCTGACTCCGATCTTGCTCCTTTTGTCCAACATTCGGAGGCTTCTTACTCCAATATCTGACTTGCAATATCTGTTTATCGATCTTCATCTCCTAACACTTGTACGGAGTCATTTCTAAACTCCTGTCTCAATCCAACGTCTTCAGACAGGATCTGATAGAAGATCCTGGCATCATAATCCAACTATAAGCTAATAACTCGGGGTGGCTTAAATCATCCATTCATCTCCTTGAGCTATTAGGTGGTCGTAAACTCTGCAAGTCTCACGACTCTGCACAGTATACTATTACTGACCGATCACTCTTTCTTAAGCTCAAGAATTCCTTACAATGTGTCACTAAAAGTGACATGAGGAAATACACTCTTTCAACATCACTAAACCATGATCAAGTGATGTTTTATTTCCCGAAGATTATTTTCTGCATTTATCACCAAATACCGACTTGATCCCGATACTGGTATGCAAACAACTCTTCTTTCTCGGTATAACATGAGTTAAGTACTCAAAAGTACTCTCAAAGTTATACAACTCAGGGATAAAATCCCTATGAAACACCATAACCTAGCCTTCCGCTATTTGCATCAACAATAGTCTACAAGTTTGTTCATTACCCACAGGTAATGATCCGACTAGCACAGTTAGTGGAAATCTCTAAGACTGTAGTCTCTGATTTCTATAATAAATGTGACGACTTGGTCCCTGTTTTCCGACTCGATGTCGATCGGCTCTCAAAGGTAAATTACCTTCTTGACGAGTTCAAGACTCACAAACTCAACAAGTCGTTCCGTGGTCAACTCATACCACGAATAATAACCAACATACTAATGGTTATTCCTGGTATAAGCATTAAAAGCATAGTCAACATAGCAGGAGTATAAACCCTAAAGGTCACTCCGGTTAGTCGCCTCGGTGGACGACCCCTACTACTAGTCTGCAAAGGTGTCATAACTACACTGTATACACCTACTGATCAAGTTTAGATAAATATCTACTAACCATAAGTTATTAGGAATTCTTACCTCGTGCTGCTTGGAGCTCGGGCATTGTCCATCTCATCTCAGAAAACCAAAACCGAATAAATCGACTCCCGAGAATCCAAGACTCGATACAAAAACAACATTGTACGGCATCGCAGAACCTTGGGCTCTGATACCACTAAAGTTGTCACGCCCCGAGAGCATGCCGAACCGAAAATCAAACGGACAGCACCTCCCCTGTACGTGGCAACATTTCGGGTTAATACAAGGCCCGTAGGCCCACAATAACAACATATACATATAAGAACATAACAACATAACGAAAAACACAATGAAACAACGGGACCACAATCAATCCAAAGTGCATCACGGTATGACTAACACGAACATAAAGAAACCTCGTCAAAACCGCACCAACATGTGCGTACATCACATAACTCGAATACATAACCAAAACATACGGAAGACTCAAAAACTGGACTCTCGGAGTTGAGATGAGGCGATGCGGCCAGTGATGCTCAAGTCCATCACGAAGTCGGACTACATTGCAGGCGACGAGAAACCCGAGGTCCGCGAGGGGTGGTGAGTAAAACTCAGCAGGTAATAGAAAACATGTATATATGTCATATCACATGTATTTCGACAACATAATCTAGAAATACAACAGGTATATCAGCATAGTATATAAATACAAGCCTATACCGTCTAACTGAATGAACAACATAAAACATGCAGACATACCTGAAGTCTGCCACGCTACTCTGATCCAACCTGAACATATATCCAACATATATATATATAACAGGAAGAGTAGATCAACTCAAAATAAACTCTATCTACAGGTCAAGGTATCTATGGTCTATCCAACACATACCAATATCTGACACAATTGTATAACATATGCAAGAAACATGCATGAATATGATGTCCACCCAAATGCAGCAAGCATAGTACAAACAAATGCAACATCACAATAATAAGATATATATATATATATAGACTGTATCTATATATATATATATTAATCTCAACCATCCATATATATATATATACATGCATATATGTATATATATATGGTAATATGCAAAACGCCATCAGATACGGCAATGCAGCATGCATGGTCATGTCGGCTCACCCTAAAGCTACCACGACCCCAGTGTGGCCTCGGTGGCTCGAGCATGACAACTGTCCCAACTCAACACCAACCACTACTCTCGAGTGGCCGAGTGGGCAGTATGATCGAGTAGCATATAAGCGTAAAGAGCAAGCTACACGATGGGGGTCCCTGCTGTTGGTCACTCCGACAGTCACTACCCATGAGTGGTCGAGTACCACACACGCAGGACTACGGCACGCAAATCCAACTACCACCGTCTATAGTGATAGAGTGCGGCACCTCAATGCTCTGCCCTCACACGGGTGACTCCTCCTATGAGTAACCGTGGAGGCAGGATGACTGGCGACACTCTCAACCACAAGGGAGACCTCGTCGCCAGCGTGCATGTAAATGCATGAATGCAACGTCTCACATACCGACATCCACCATAGACTCTCTGTTCTACAGAGAATCATACTAACCAGATCTACGCACTCTCTATCCTGTAGAGAGTCGTACTCAATCGATCATAATACTCTCTATCCTGTAGAGAGTCATACCAATCTAAGCGACACACTCTCTATCCTGTAGAGAGTTGTACTCAACTAATGGACACACTCTCTATCCTGTAGAGAGTCGTACTTATCTGATTATAACAAGCTAGGACCATCGGTCCGTAGCGATACCCTAAGTATCATTCCTCTGACCATTTACACAATACAAGTTCCGTGGTAACATACAACCTAAGGGTACTAGAACTAATCCTAGGTTAAAGACATTATCTACCTACGGATGACCTTTTTACCCAAAGTACAATCAGGTTGTGATCCGGACTTTACTATTTGCACTTAACTTAAACAAATTCTAAGTTATTTACATCATCTATATGTATAACTCCTAATCATGATAAAATAAACATGATATCAGCAATGGAGTTAATAGCCAATGGTAGAAGATCAAGCATGCGATAAAAAGAACAGGGTCAAGGTAATATGAACACCTAACATGCTCATATCAATGACTAAATCTGAATGAAATATAACTACCCGGACCAGGTAGGAAATTACCCACCTGATAAGTAGCTCGTGCTAGTTGTCCACACATACATGCATCCGTCACCAATCAAAGTCCTACAAGAAAGAGCATGGAACATAAATAAGTTCTACCGTCATTCTAGTAGTAAAACCAAATCAACTCCTTAACTGTACTATTACACATCAATCTGCTGAGTTAATCTAATTCCTTCATCACTATTGATTACCCCACATTAATTCGAATCAATCACACATGCCATGTAACCAACTTATATTTCCATCATGATACTCAACTAATAAAATTATCCAGATCAACTCACCTTGCTTTTCCTCAATTGCGACTTTTTGGATCCACAATTTTAAGTATCAAATCTACAATGATTAGATTGATTCAACCGGAATCCATACTTGATCACTCCTATACCCAAGCACGTAGGAATGGATGATAATCTCTGGCCATAACTCCTTGATACCAAATAAAAATCTGATCAGCACACCTAGCATTAACAATACATAGCTACAGTAAGCAAATCGAGATTTTATCAGCAACCAAATAGAAATCGTTAGAGATCAAATAGTACACTCGCTCGTGGTGGACACCGACATCACACGAAGGCAGCACTGACTAGAATATATGTTGGCTGCAAATCAACAACGTCGTGAGCAGACCACCGAGCTGCAGCTGTGTTGGAGGAAGGAGAAAAACGTGGCAACTGAGAGAGGAGAAGAGATCAGCGATCTTAGATTTAAATCCAAATAGCTTCTCGATACCTCTACACGTATATGATCCAAATGAATCAGTTGTCGGCAAAGATGTCCGATCACTCCCGTGGTCGGAGGCAAACCAAGCTCTCACCACCCATCGACAGCGGTTCGAATCAACTGGAGCTCGCCGTGGCTTGGATCGGCGAGGGTGGCGAGAGGAATACACAAAGACAAAGCGGTCGACGGCGGTGGAGCTTCAACCGTATCAGCGCGTCGAGCAAATCTGGCCCGGCACAAGTAAGGCGCGCGGATCTGCTGCTCCGAGAGGTGTTCGTTGCCTCGAGAGATCGGGAGGGTCGCCGCTCGCCGCCGCTTGCGAGAGAAGGGGCGGCGTCCTTGCTCGTTGGATCGGGAGAAGCGGGAGGCCGGACGCCGTATGGGTTCGACCAGCGGCTCGGCGACGGCAACGACAGAGGATGAACACAGCGACAAGATCAAGCGGCTGGTGACGTTGAGGGAGAAAAGGGCAGCCCAAGAGGGCAGTTCGCCGGCAGGGTAGACGACGGCGGAGAGGAGATGGCGCACGATCGAGAGAAAGGGGCGGCGGCGAGAAATCGTGAGGGAGAAGAGAAGAGGACCGACGCTAGAATAGAATCGGGAGAATAGGGATCGGTCGATCGGGGAAAACGAAAAGGATCGGGGAAAATTAAACGGTTTTTATTAAACCCATTAATTTAGTCTAAACAAGCTTTATAAAAGCCTATCTGCTTTATCCCCATAACATATCCATAAGACCTCCGTTTAATTCCAGAAAAATTTCTAAAAATTTTCTGAAAAATTCCACAAGATAGTTTATCAATTAATGAGGAATAAATTATATATATATATATATATTTTTTCGGTATTTTACATCCGAGGTTGTGGATCGTCCGCTCGAAAGCATCATCCATAGTCTTCCACTGAGTCTTCAAAATACATACTCTCCTCATAGATACCGACTGCTTATAGTAGAAACAGATACAATGGTCCATTGGATAATCTGGCTCTGTGTCTCGTCGTAACCCGCACTGCACACACATAATCTCCTTTCGGAGTCTTTCCTCTGAGTTTGCTAATAAACATGAGAAGCTGCTGACAATCTGCAATCGGTCTTCTATGATCGGAAAACTCTCCAATAGTCGCTCGTGACTCATGACTTTAATCTTGCTCCTTTTATCCAACATTTGGAAACTTCTAATTCCAATAATTTAACTTGCAATATATGCTTATCAAATCTCCAACTCTTAAAACACTTGCTACAGAGTCATTTCTATACACATGACTCGATCTATGCACTTCCAGTAGGATCTGGTAGGAGATCCAAACATCATGATCAAGATGTCAGCCAATAAACCGTGGGTGGCCGAAATCAACTCAATCACATTCTTGAGCTATTAAGTGATCATAATCTTCGTAAGTCTAACAACTCTGTAGGGTACCTTCGTTACCAAACGATCACCCAACCCGAAGCTCAAGAATTATCCGACGATGAGTCAAAGAAGATGATGTGGAAAAATACTCTCTCACAACATCACTACACCGTGGCCAAGTGATGTGTGATTTCCCGAAGGTTATTTCCTACCAAATACCGGCTAAATTCGGATAATAGTATTCAACTAACACTACTATCTTCGTATAACCCAAGTCAAGTACTCCCAATGTTATACAACCTAGAATCCACCAGTCGAGGATCAAAATCCCATGAATATCATCCACTAATTTTCTACTATCTGCACCAACAATAGTATACTCACTTAGTCCATTACCCCATAGGTAATGATCTGACTAACATAATTAGTGAAAATCTTAAGACTGTAATCCTTGATCTCCACAAGAGATGTGACTACCTAATCCCTGCTTTCCGACTCGGTATCAGTCGGCTCTCAAAGGTAATTACCTTTTCGATAGCAGGTACATATCTAATAACCTCAACATATCGTTCCCATGGTCAAACTCAAACCATGGTTACGAATAGTGACCAATATCCTATAAGTCATCCATGTTATAAGCAACTAAATACATAGCTAACAGAAGGATATGTAATAACAGTTAACATACCTTAAACCTTGTAACTCGGAGATGTCCCGCAACAGCCAGATCCCATAACTCACAAAACCAAAACCGAGTAAAGCAAAACTCGATGTCCGAACGAAATAAAATCTGAAAATGGACTTTGCAACCTAGGGCTCTGATACTAATAAAATTGTCATGCCCCGAGAGTATACCGTGCCGAAAAGCAAACGGACGACATCTCCCCTGTACATGGCAACATATCGGGTTAATACAAGGCCCGTAGGCCTACAACAACAATATAACATCAAGATATCAACATATCAAACACAGCGGAAGCATACTACAGATAAAACAAAATACAAGGACCCAACTGTGCACTCCGGAGTGACTTGACACAACAAGAATCATAATAGAAACCATAACAATGGCCAAATACATACAATACGTCCGTATATCACAAATACAGAAACAATACAGGCTAGAACCCAAAACAACAATACGGAATACATCAATCCACAAGAATACAATAAATCGTAGATAAACCTCCATCCATTCGGTGTGAGATGGGATCAGCTGGCAGAGCTCCGAATGTCCAAGGAATCCTCTACCTGTTACCTGGGCGACAGGAAGCCCAGGGTCCCGGGGTGGTGAGTATAAACTCAGGGGTAATATGTAGAGAGTGCATGAACATATAAGGTAAAGAGATCTACAAGTATACATGTGAAGATCTACAGGTATACAACATGAGTCCAATAGACATACAGTCCTATCCAAATCTAATAGCAAGTAACCACAGTAAAGTCATACTCAATGTATAAACTAAACTGATCAACTGAACATGAAGTAATGTACCAACATACCTGACGGTTTGCAACACCATAAGCTATATCATCCTGAACATATATACAATAACATAGCCCATATAACGTACAAGGTTAATCCCATACCTGACCAATACTCAGACATATGAACAATATATAATCACCTGTAATAACATCTCGGTCCATACCACACTATGACATGACGCTAATCAAGTGCATACATCAGTCTGGACCAACACATATATCATGCTCAACACATAGCAGTATATAAAATGCAAATGACATGTATCATGATGAACAAACATATGCAGCAAACAAATGCAACATCTCATAGGCATATGTAAAACATATATCGAATACAAGCATACATATATATATCAGCAATGCATATGCATGGTCATTGTCTGCGGACCCGTCCAACCACGACCCTAGTGTCATGCCCCGATGGAGTCCCCGCCAGACAAAAATCCGACAGCATCTCCCCTGTACGGGTGACAATACCAATTTTCATACAAGGCCTACACGACCACTATACATCGGTCAACACGATCGGAATCCAAACAATCCACGCAGATAATAAAATAGGCCTCAGGCCAACAATCAAATGATATAACCAAAAGTATATCAGAACTAAACCTACCCCTTCTGTCATCTTGGCAGGAATACTCAACCAAAACCAATCAGAATAAAATCCGAATAAAGGTCTACAAGGACACCAAAAATCCACGAGTACATAAATCCAATTCCAAGCCTAAACATATCTTCTAATCAAGATATCCAAAAACCATAAAACAAATAACCAAATAAAAACTTTCACGACGAGGGGGTTTGGCAGCTGGACCCTCCTGACAGCTTCATCCTGAAATAGATATAAATCAACGGGGTAAGTTCAAAGAACTCAGTGGGTATAGTCGATATGCAAAGTAAGATCTAGCTAACAATACTAATCATACCAGTACAGTCTCACATATAGGGTATGCAAGAAAGAAATACAAAATGACTGTACTTACTTGAATCTCCTACCCTGATATAGAAGCATGTGCCTGACTAGAAGTAATAAAGTCATCACCATATACAAATATGTATCCTGTATGCATGGCAATCATATGCACATCCAAGGCAGCAATAAAAATGCAGCAAACACAATACAAATTCTATCCATGCAAAATGCATGTCGTGCCAATGACATGGTCACCCCTGACGCCAGTCAGCCGCCTCACACGTGATGGTGAAGCCGAGTGGGTAGGACTATGAAAACTGTGCACTCTGCCATCATCTTTGCTCTGGTGGCCAGAGTGGACGAGGATGCTTGTCGAGTACACCTATCCTTCTTCCCCAAACAGCAGTGGGAGCTAAGCTCTCATCTCCTGTCAGGAGGAGGGATCATCGCTACCACGCTTGCCTCGCTCGCTACCCGTGGCGGACGGTGGAGCACGAGCAATCGCACACACCCTTCGATGTACCACTAACCCATGAGGAGTGGCGATTATTAGAGCCATGTAACCGCTCAGGCTCAACAATAATGGAACCCCGTCCAGCCAACATGCAATCATGCAAAATGGTGCATGATACTAAAGCATGTAAATCCAACCAAATATACCTATCCAAATAATATGCACAATCAATATGTACATATCCATAATCCAAGTAACTATGATCCTGATAAAAACAGGGAAGATATAATCATAACCTATCACATGTATGTATCAAGTAGGCACATAACATACTAGGCATATAAACATGAAAATTATTGCAAGCTATCCTTACTAGCATATCAACTTGACTATATCTAAAAGATAAGTCAAAATACCCGCCTGATAATATATCCGCAAAAGAACCAGAACATCACGACCGGGGACCTGCCTCGTGACCGAAACCTGCATAATGCATAACTATTGTTAAGCACAAAATATCATTCATTGATAAATCGAATACTTAATCGATTCCTTCCATAACCAAGAATACTTAATCGATTCCTTCCATAACCAATTAATCCAAAGTAAATCCATCAAATCCAAGCACACGACAACGTGCTCGAATCGAATCCTACATCGACCTCATATCCGATCCACTAAATTGATTTAGTTATCCTATTTAACCTAATAAATCCTCCATACATAATTACAGAACCGATCAACATCACACCGAACTCAAATATGAATCCAACCTAACCCTAGGTGACATAAACACGACTCAACCAAACCTTACCTCAAACTCGATCCAACACTTGGATCCCACAACAGCTCACCAACAGGACATCATAAATAGACCTCCAATTTCAGTTGACAACAACACATCCGCCCATTCCCAAACAAAACCCCATAATCAAGAATCAACCTCCAAACTCCTGATTGTGCATAGTCGGCACAGCCGACTCAAACTCCATAATCAGCCCCAATTGACCATAAATCTGGTCTACAACCCTTTACAACCTATGAACAACCTAAAACACCTTCTATAATCACCCCCTCCTTCACAACCGACCAATAACTCCCTATCGGAATATCGAAATCAACTTTAATACCCAAACCCCCAATTTACAGCCCCCTAATCGACCCTCATAGCCAACCCCATCTCCATCCCTCCGTTCAACCTCACCCAAAATAGATCCACAGCAACAATCCACCTGAACAGACTAAAGAAAAGAAAAACAAGATATATATATAAGAATTTGAAGCTCCCTCGGTATCTCCTCGGCATGGCCGATCACGCGTGAGAGATGGGCCGAGAACGGCGGTCGATCTTGCCGGTAGAGGGAACGCGTCGCCGTCGTGGCCGAGGAGGCCGGCACGCGGAGAACAACGGAATCGGGTACCCACGGCGTCTCTGTGGTCAGATGCATCGCGGCGACTGCTCGTGGCAACGAGCGCCGCGGCGTCGTTCGCGTGGAGCGGCCGGCGCGACCTTAGTGTCAAACGGCAAGCAGCGGCGACCTCGGCGTCAGACGACAAACTGCGGCAACCGTAAATCGCTGCTGCTGCTTGCGGTGGCTATGACGCGAGGAAGGGGAAATCGACGGTCTGGGCACCGGGAAGGGCGGCGGTCAGAGCTGCTGGCGGCAAACGCAAAGAGAAGGCGGCGCTTGCGGAGGAGAAGAGGGGCTCAGGCTTAAGGAAGAAGGGCTCGCCGGCGAAGATGAACGAGGAAGAGAAGGCGCGGCTGGGATTGGGGGGAGCGCGACCACAAATCGTGGCTGCTAGGTGCGGCGCGACGGTCGGAGGCGAGGAAGGGATCGCCGACCGAGAAAAGGTCGCGCGAGTGGAACTGCCGAAGGAGGAACGGATCGCGGCGGGGAAAATGAAAAAAAAAATAGAAAAACCTAAACTTATAATTTATCCTATTTACTCATCTAAATAGACCTTTTAAAAGCCTGTTTTCCCTATCCCCGTAATTATCTCGTACGACCTCCGTTTAAATCCAAAAAAATTCCGAAAAAATTCCTAAAAATCCTGAAAATTTTCCAAAGGTATTTTTCTTAATTTCTGGCCATTTAATTTAATATTTTAAATCTTCAGTATTTAACATTCTCCCCCACTAATAAAAATTTGGTCCCCAAATTTCCTACTCATGTACAAGTATGAGATGTCACAACAACCATCTCAAGCATCTGAAGACAAGTCACACCTCAAGTGACTAAGTGGGGTTACTGATATCCCTTAAAAATCAAATCACACCTGCTTCTGGTAGCCCTTCAAAAATATGAATAGTATCTTCATATCGACCACCTATCAAAAAGTACCTAACTGTACCAGAGTGGAGCTCGATATCCGTGACCTGTTAAAGACTTTACCATAATCCTACGGTAAATCCTGAATCGTTATCGCATACGATACTCAAAGATACTCCATGAACTGAAAATCTCCACAGTATAACCTATCCAACGATCTAACAAACTCATCGTATGGATCGGAAGAAAATAAGCGGACTTAGCTAATCATACTAAGTCCTTTCCGAATTCCAAATAATCTCCCAACACTGTCCATCATACTAGGCTCCCACTTTCCTCTTGGTACAGAACCTTGCTGATTATTTATATACCACCTTTACCAGACTTCCAAATCAACTATGTTCCGCATGTCGTTCCACCACGGAGAACGTTTTAATACTTACTATTTTCCGGATACAATCCGAATACATCTGCAACATATAGAACCTATTGCAATCTTCAACAATACTTATCAAAATATCATGATAAAGCCTCATGGCTCTCGAGGTAATACAAAAGGCACTACTTACGGCAACGACATGCTACCATGACCGGGACTCATAGCCAGTCAAGATGTCAGGTGGCTATCTAGCCACCTATGACATACAAATTCCACTATCACTAATTCCGAATCGGTAGAGCAAGAGTACAACTCTATGGTAAATGCTCTCTATCATCTCAACAGGAATCTATCTGTTGTTCCCGAATCAATAGTAACTCTTTCTAAATTCGAATGCAACTATATAACCCACCATTCTTCTCGGAGACGGAGAAATATTTCCTCACAAGAGAAACCTACTTTCAAAAATCCACTCTATCGCACAAAAATGGGAGATGACTGGGAGACTATTATGACCGATCTCCCTAGTTGCAACTTTCCTTGTTCTAACAACTCTAGGCAACTACTCAGTAGCTAGCTAAAACCCCATGAGTATTTCTGCTCCTCACCTCTACAAAGCAACATCATATCTGCTAAATCCACGTCATATTTATATATGACAACCCATCTCGTAGTTCCTCATTTGACGTAAACATGGGATACGTCTCGATCAACTAAATCAGAAATGCTCCATTCTCTGAAACATCGCATCCGAATATAAATTAACCTTCCTTTCACCCAAGAATGATCACACAACACTGGTGTAAAAGTCAACCATCATCTGAGCCCTGAAACTAGTTTCACAAGCTTCAGACCAAGTAAATTCCATCACCAATCAGCGGTGTAATACCGCTAGAGTATTCTATCCATATCTATGGTAATAATCAAATCAATACCAGAAAACCATCATCTACGGTGGCCGAGTGCTCAACTCCAATTGCCACCATCACAAATGATCCAATCGTGTCTAGAATACACGATTTCCCAAATCCCTGGACGACAAAGTCGTCACTAAGTCAAAAAAGATAATCCAAAAGCTCATACAATTCATACCAAGTATGAAATTGTCATCGCTACACACCAACATCCTCTTTACTCTAGGCCGATGATATATCAATCATCCCTACCACTTTGATAATTGTATGACACTCTGTCACTACAATATCAACACACCAATCACAAATCAATCCTAGAGTATACACAGGTGTCCTATAGCTGATCTAATTACATCCTCAATCCATCATGAAGGATATTCATTTCCTTCTACCACTACCGCATTCCATCATCGATAATCGATGTATAACCTCAAAGGTTTATCTCTCATTGTATGAGTTCCAAAGCTTCTCAAGCAATAAAATACTGGGACAAATAAATATCCCATCCCACACCTCCTATAATTGGAATTTAAATTCTTCCAATTCCCATAGTGTTAAGCAACACTGATACCAGCTAAATTATCCCCTGAAAAATCATCATTCCAACAAATACCTCTCGGCATCAACAACCTTGCCAACTTTGAAAGACCGATCGATGACGGTATCTAAGCAACTCGATTTGGCGCTCAGCCAATTTAATGCCATTGCTTTGAGTATATCACGAGCTTCAACAACCTTGTGTGCTTTACACCAGTCCTCAGCTAACGCACCATAAATACAAACATTAGGCTCGTAAAATATCATTACCTCAGTATCAACTAAATTATCACCCAGTAGGGGATCTTCGATATCGAAACTATTTCCGAAATCACTCCGATCGCCTACTCTACTTGCCTATACAGCGGCAAGCCTAGGAGTTCCTCCAGCACTACATCTGATTACTCTCGAATTATACAGGCATCCGAGAGACCTTATACCATCATGTCACAAGCATAACCTCCAAGTTAATATCCAAATATCCACATCATATCAACCAAGTCAACTATAAAACAACTAAGTCAACTCTCTCACCATAATATAACATCTCCAACAATCAACCTCTAAACATTCAAAAATCATTATCATACCCCTCTGATAATCATCACAGTAATCATCTCAACATCTCACCTATCGGTGGAAACACTATTAATCCACATGATCCAAATATAGAAATCCTTTTAATCCTATCTGTACATGTTTTAACCACAGATATCTGTAAACACCTGTACCTCTCAATATATCATCAAGTAAGGTAAACTATAGTAATACCTCAATGATCAATCCTTCAACCAACTACAATTCCTTTCGAGTAAAGATGCAAACTCATCCAAGTTCTGCTCTTAATGGATTCCCTATTTCACAGTGACTTAGAATAAGAATTCGGTAACTGTATGAATCTAGGTGTACACCTCTTCCTCTCATTTTCTTCAAGAACCATACAATCAGCCTCATATCTCAACAAGTGCACAAACCACTTCTGATAGCCACATTAATCTGAGGAGAAAGCTTTAATCCATATTCCTATTTTTCGCTGGGAAATGAAGTGTTTCATCAATCTTTCATTCCCGGGATAGAGCCTTGATCACCACCAAAATAAACTAAAATTCCAACTAAACCCTCAATCACTCAAGAGGTTGTAAACTTCCATCATCAACATCAAGTTACCATCTCTAGCAATAGACCTGATCAATATTGAGCAACAACATGGGAACGAAATAATGCCACGTGAATCCCGCTAGAAAAGCACGTTCACGACTTCTACCATTGCCTTATCTGAAGTGTAGGTTATTATTACTAGATTGACTACACTATTCTCTGGAGACACTTGCTGTAGTGTCATTTTCATAAATATGACTCACCCTAATGCCTCCCGATAAGAACTGATGGAAGATCCAACTATCCTAATCTAAATCTAAGCCAATAAATCGTGGGTGATCGAAAACAACTCAATCACTATCTTGAGCCCTTAAATGAGGGTAAACTCTGCAAGTCTAACAAACTCTATAGTGAAACTCCATTATCAATTAATCACTCAACTTAAGGCTCAAGCATTTCCCAACAATGAGTCATACAAAATAACATGGAGAAATCGTCTCTCAAAACATCCCAACCCGTGATCCCGTAATGGGTTATTTCCCCAAATAAATTCCTTCGACATATTCCACCAAGTAACAACTTGATCATTGCCATAGTAAGAAACTAACTCCACTCTCCCTATATAAATACCAGTTAGGTACTTAACAGTACCTTCAATGTTATCACTCTAAGGCTCAAGCCGCTCAAGGATCAAAATCCCTATGGAACTTCGTAACTTAAACCTCCATTGTCTGCATCAACCATAGTATACATTCCTTGTACATTACCCACCAGGGTAATAACCTGACGAGCATAATTAGTGAAAATCCCTAACACTGTAGCTCTTGATTTCCACAACCAATGTGACGACTTGACCCCTGTTTTCTGACTCGGTATCAGTTATCTCTCAAAGGAAATTCATCTTTTCGACACAGGTTCAAGACTCACAAACTGAAAAGATTGTTCACGTGGTCAACTCCATCCACGATTACCAATAGTGACCAATACACTAAATGCTATTTCCTGTTATCCCCTAAACACATAGCCAATCTAACCAGAAGTATAAACACTACAACAACTCCGGTTGGTCACCTTGGTGGGCGACCCCTACTACGAGTCTGCACATGAGTCAAAACTCTATAGACCCTTCTGGAAACTCCTTAGCCAGAGATCTCGCTGTCCTCTTGCGTGGTTACCCTGCACCACGTCTCGATGCAGGAGCATGCTCACCTCGTCTCATATCTGTTAAATTATTACAGATGTTACTAGAACAGATGTTACTAGAAGTAAAAATATATAGAATTAATCATCATACATATTTTGCCGCAGGAGAGGTCTCGTCACCGCCAAAACCCCATATTAACCTCATCAAAAATCCTCGAATTTCCGAAACATAAAAATCGTCGGAAATCCATACCAAATCCAAAATTTCTAGATTGCCTCGCAAAACCTGCCAAACGTGGTGAACTCCAAAAAATCCAAAAACCCCTAGGAACTCGTAAACCTAGGCGCTCTGATATCAAATAAATTGTCATGCCCCGATGGAGTCCTCACCAGACAAAAATCTGGCAGCATCTCCCCTATACGGGTGACAATACCAATTTCCATACAAGGCCTACACGACCACTATACATCAGTCAACACGACGGGAATCCAAACAATCCATGCAGATAATAAAATAGGCCTCAGGCCAACAATCAAATGATATAACCAAAAGTATATCAGAACTAAACCTACCCCTTCATTCATCTTGGCAGGAATACTCAACCAAAACCAATCGGAATAAAATCCGAATAAATGTCTACAAGGACACCAAAAATCCACGAGTACATAAATCCAATTCCAAGCCTAAACATATCTTCTAATCAAGATATCCAAAAACCATAAAACAAATAACCAAATAAAAACTTTCACGACGAGGGGGTTTGGCAGCTGGACCCTCCTGACAGCTTCATCATGAAATAGATATAAATCAATGGGGTAAGTTCAAAGAACTCAGTGGGTATAGTCGATATGCAAAGTAAGATCTAGCTAACAATACTAATCATGTCAGTACAGTCTCACATATAGGGTATGCAAGAAAGAAATACAAAAGGACTGTACTTACCTGAATCTCCTACCCTGATATAGGAGCATGTGCCTGACTAGAAGTAATAAAGTCATCACCATATACAAATATGTATCCTGTATGCATGGCAATCATATGCACATCCAAGGCAACAATAAAAATGCAGCAAACACAATACAAATTCTATCCATGCAAAATGCATGTCGTGCCAATGACATGGTCACCCCTGATGCCAGTCAGCCGCCTCACACGCGATGGTGAAGCCGAGTGGGTAGGGATATGACAATTGTGCACTCTGCCATCACTGCTCCTGAGTAACCGAGTGGACAGGATGCTGTCGGAGTACACTATCCTCCTGCCCCAAACAGAGTGGGGGAGCTAATCTCTCATCTCCCGGTGTCATAGACCAGAGGAGGGATCCCTGTCTGCTACCACGCTGCCTCATCGCTACCCATGAGCGGACCACTAACCCATGATTCAGTTACGTATTGCTCTATTCTGCCCCAAGCAGTGGGAGCTAATCTCTATCTCGGTGTCATGGAGCAGGAGGAGGATCCTGCCTACCATGTTGCCTCGCCGCTACCCGTGGCGGACAGTGGAACAGCTGCACACACCCCGATGTGAGTGGCGGTGTGTGCGAGCCATGCAAAGCAGGGAAGATATGTCAACCTATGCACATGCATGTGCAGTAGCACATGATACTAATATAAACATGAAAATTATTGCAGCTATCCTAACTAGCATATCAACTTATATATCTAAAGATAAGTCAAAATACTGATAATATATCATGAGAACCGGATCATCACGGTAGGGACACTAAGTGACAAACTGCATAATGCATAACTATTGTTAAGCACAAAATATCATTCACCGACAAATCGATACTTAATCGATTCCTTCCATAACAAGAATACATAATCGATTCCTTCCATAACCAATTAATCCAAAGTAAATCCATCAAATCCAAGCACACGACAACGTGCTCGAATCGAATCCTACATCGACCTCATATCCGATCCACTAAATTGTTTTAGTTATCCTATTTAACCTAATCAATCCTCCATACATAATTACTGGAATCGTCAACATCACACCGAACTCAAATATGAATCCAACCTAACCCTAGGTGACATAAACACGACTCAACCAAACCTTACCTCAAACTCGATCCAACACTTGGATCCCACTACAGCTCACCAATAGGACATCATAAATAGACCTCCAATTTCAGTCGACAACAACACATCCGCCCATTCCCAAACAAAACCCCACAATCAAGAATCAACCTCCAAACTCCTGATTGTGCATAGTCAGCACAGCCGGCTCAAACTCCATAATCAGCCCCAATCGAACATAAATCTGGTCCACAACCCTTTACAACCTATGAACAACCCAAAACACCTTCTATAATCACCCCCTCCTTCACAACCGGCCAATAACTCCCTATCGGAATATCGAAATCAACTTTAACACCTAAACCCCCAATTTACAGCCCCCTAATCGACCCTCACAGCCAACCCTATCTCCATCCCTCCATTCAACCTCACCCAAAATAGATCCACAGCAACAATCCACCTGAACAGACTAAAGAAAAGAAAAACAAGATATATATATACCAAAAATTTGGAAGCTCCCCTCGGTGGTATCTCCTCAGTGCGGGCCGATCACGGCGGCGGAGACTGGTTGGAGAACGGCCGACACTGGCAGAGGAGGGCACGCATCATCTGTGGCCGAGGAGGCCGGCGACTGCGGCGAACAGTGGGGAAGAGGGTACCCGCGGCGACTGTCCTGTGGCTGTGGACGCATCGCGACAACTGTGCTCGTGGGCGACGAGCGTACTGAGGGTCGTTCGCGTGAGCAGTGATGGCAGCACGACCTCGGTGTCGTACGACAAGCAGCGGCGACCTCGGTGTCGGACGGCAAACTATGGCGACCACAAATCGCTGCTGCTGCTTGCGGTGGCTACGGCACGAGGAAGGGGAAATCGACGGTCTGGGCACCGGGAAGGGCGACGGTCAGAGCTGCTGGCAGCAAACACAAAGAGAAGGCGACGCTTGCGGAGGAGAAGAGGGGCTCGGGCTCAAGGAAGAAGGGCTCGCCGGCGAAGATGAACGAGGAAGAGAAGGCGAATCGGATTGGGGGCGACCACAAATCGTGTACGCTAGGTCTTGCGCTGCGATCGGGGCGAGGAAGGATCGCCGACGGAGAAAAGGTCGCGAGTGGGCTGTCGAAGGGGCGGATCATGGCGGGAAAATGAAAAAAAAAAAAATAGAAAAACCTAAACTTATAATTTATCCTATTTACTCATCTAAACAGACCCTTTAAAAGCCTATTTTCTCTATCCCCGTAATTATCTCGTACGACCTCCGTTTAAATCCAGAAAAATTCCGGAAAAATTCCTAAAAATCCCGAAAAATTTCCAGAGTATTTTTCTTAAATTTTGGCTATTTAATTTAATATTTTAAATCTTCAGTATTTAACACCCAGAGTGGCCAGGGTGGCACGACAATGACAACTATCCCGACTCCAGCTACCACTACTCTCGAGTGGCCGAGTTGGGTAGTATGACTGGTAGCTAGCTGCCATAGAGCTATATGCTACCCTAGGGGCCCATGATGCAAGCGACTCTAGATACCACTACCCATGAGTGGCCGAGTGCTGCACGTCAGGACAAACTGCATGCCACTCTAGCTACCACTGTCTATAGTGGCCGAGCGCGGCACATCTAATGCTCTGCCCTCAACCCTGCTACCACTACCCCGAGTGGCCGGGGAGGCAGGATGACTGACGGCCCGTCTCAACCACAAGGGAGACCCAGTCAACAGCATGCATGCAAATGTAATGATGCATAGCTCCATATAGGTATCCTCGCAACACTCCCTATCCCACGGGGAGTCCTGGTCAACCAATAGTCAACTATGCAAGGACTAACCTCCACAAGACTCTCTCTATCGAACAAAGAGTCATACACATCTGACAGTCAATCACGCTAAGACCTCTAGTCAGCAGCGAGATACTATCGATCGTCCATATAACCATACACAGGCACACAATCCATAATGAATATACCATCACACTAGGACCTCTAGTCCATGGTCATATACTAACAATCACACATTCATCTAAGCACAGATAACTAAATCCACCATAGATGCACCACTAATACGGATATGATATAACAATCGACTCCATAATCCAATCCATCACCTAACCCTAGTGATGTAACACAGTAACCCAATCTGAGGTCACAAAGATAACTCTAACCACCTGTACTTACTGAACATCCATCAGCTAAAACATAATAGGGTTTATAGTTCCTATCCGTGCTAGATAATCAATGAAGTAACAGAGTATATATCTCAAAGGTCAAGGCAGTACAAGCATATGATTAAATAAGAGTGGATTTAAGGTAAACAGGTATAAACATATATCCAAATTCATGCACTAGAATTTGATCAAAACTACCGGACCAGGTAGATATTACCCACCTGATACGAAGCTCGAATAATCCTCATGACTGTGGACGTGCTTCGTATCCCAAATCTGCACATAATAGCAAACAATGATTAAGTACAAGTATCCAACAAACGTAGGAACTAAACACTACATCGTTCCTATACTCGCATCCTTTCCTCGTCTACGAGGTAGAAACCCCGATTACCCAAATCTGATACACCATAATCAGACTCGCTCCCACATCAACAAGATCAATATATATATATATATATATATATATATATATATATATAGATCTAAACAATACTCAAAACAGGGTTGTAATAGAGGCTTACCACAAGATCAGTCTACCACAACTAATCAATTCAATACATCCACCGAATAGATCAATCGGACGCATTTACAACACCTAATTCATCCACAGATCAACCAATCATAAATTGGATTTCACAACTCAACAACACTGAATCAATGATAGCGAACCTAACAATGCCTAAACCACAATCGATATCATTCTAACTGTAGCTTCCAATTCTACAATTGGAATACCACTCCATCAAATCCCACAACTTTCTTACCAAGGATCACCATCATCCAACCTCACTCTCAGCCCTGCACAGCTTCATACACCATGCATACATAGAATATCAACTGAAACCATCAACGCAATATTGAATAACACCTAAAACAATCGGATATACTCCAATCTCAACCACTGACTGATGATCCATGGACACAACCCATCGGGATCTCCATATACATGGACACACCACAAATTCACATCAATTTACAGATGAAACAAAAGGGATAGACAACACTTATCGGTCAAATCTTCACCGGCAGCCCCTCCCCTGTTCATCGGAGTAATCCCAACTCCAAACACTGATCAAACCACAATCCATCAGCAAAATCCATCGAACTCTCACCATATTGACACATCACAGAATTCACAACAATTACAGAGGAAACGAAAGGGTGAAACAAAGCTTACTGGTCTTAGATCTCCACCGGCAACCCTCCTTCCTCGTCCACTGTTCATCAGAACAAAACCAAGCTCTAATCACTGTGATTCAAACTATCGGCAGTCAAACACACAACCAAACAGATTTAAGCCCAAATCACAGCTTCAATTTCTAACAATCCAACACCACATATGACAATAATAGGATTGATCCATCTTACCGGCTCTAACCTTCACCGGCAGTGAAACTCTCCCGATCCTAGCTGCTCGCCATGCACAGTTGAGCGACTGATACAAACCGAGCTCCAATCACTGCCCACACACCATAGATCTAAGCTAACAACACGAAAACCAGATCTCCACTTGAAAGGAAAAGAAAACCATCTGTAAAATACGGGAAAAAAAAATATTTAACACTTTAATTAATTGGGTTTAATTAGTAGACTAATTGAATTGATAAGATAAATGGGCTAATGAGGTTAATTATCTTGTTGGGCTGAAATTGGGTTTGGGTTGATTGGGCTTGGGCTGATTGGGCCGAACTGGTTGAGCTAAACCCAAATCAAGTTAGGTTTGGATTTGGCTGGGTTAACCGAATCACCCGAACCGCCTGTAAATCGCCCAAATCAGATCGCGAAAACCATTTCTTCCTCCGCGATCGCCGTCTTCCCCTTCTCCGCGATTCTCTTCTTCTCTTCGCCCGTCGTTTTTTTCTTCACCTCGAGCGTCGCCGAAGCAGTGGCCAGCTCCAACGAGCTACGGCAACAGCCGCACCTGATCGTCGCTAGCCCCACCAGCTCGGTCAGCCACTTGCCCCATCGAATCATCTCCTCGAGGTGGGCGGAGCACCGGCGGTGAACAGGGTCGCCGCCACCGCCTGTCTCGGCGACGATGCTGCTCCTCTCTTCTCTGAGGCTAGCTTACTGTTGTCATCTTCTACAAGCTTCATCGCCAGAGATCTCCGATTGAACAGTCGCGCGATCATCACTGAGGTCAAGGAGGAGCCGGTCCTCACCGTGAGCTCGGTATGCCACAGAGATGATCGCCTTCTTCTTCTATGTTTTCTAGTGAGTTCACTTCGATTCCTCTCCTTCTTAGTTTTCTGCTGGATGCAATTTCTGAAGCGGATCATTGTCGTTCGTGAATGGATCTGGATGTGAATTGGGAGAGGTTGCAGCTGGTGATTGGCTTAGAATTTAGATGTGGGATTTCTATTTGAGCTTGGATTTGTGGTTATGGGCAGTGATTGGATTTGGGCGTCGTTGGATTACTTCGGTGAACTGGGGGAGGGGTGCTGCCGGTGAGGAGTTGGCTGGTAAGCTTTGATTTCCCCTTTCGTTCCCATCTGGTAAATTCTGTATGCAGTGTTGTCGATGGATGAGTTGGATTTTCCTTCTGTTATCGATACCGTGAGGTTGGTCTATGGATTGTTAGGTTGTGGTTATTTCGGATCATTGGTGTATTCCTCTCCTCTGTTCGTGGACTGTTGTTCCGTGATCTTCGCAAACGACCAGCTTCTGAGAGAGCTTGGCAGCGGCAATCGAAAGTTCTGTGGTTGTGTGAGCTGAGGAGCAACGTTGGGGATTCGTGTTGATTTTGCTGTGTTGGTGAATCGAGGTAGAGGTAAGATTTGAATTGATCTATGATTCAGTCAAATTGCTATTTTCTGCCTAGTTTGGTATAGCAATTGCGATGTGGGATGGGTTGTATGTGCTCTGTTGTGAAGCTATGAACGATGAGTTGAGTTGAGTTGGAAATTAGATTTGTTTTGGGTTGCTAAGATTGATTTAATGATTAGTAGAGTTGTGAATGTAATAGATGTGTGATTTGTGGTTAGTACGGTGATGTATGGATTGAACATGTTTTGTTGGTGAGGGTTGGTTGTGTTTGATATTAGATCTATGAATGATAGATTTAGATGGTTAAATAGCTATTTTGGTGTGTGTTTGAGTTTCTAACTCGTCAATAAGGAAAGGATGTGAACATAGAAACGAAGTAGAGTTTAGTTCAGATATCTATCGGAGACTTGTATTTGACCATAATTTGTTATTATATGCGGGTTTGGGATCTGGCTACCCAGTAGTGAGGATTAGTTCGAGCTTCGTATCAGGTGGGTAATATCTACCTGGTCCGGTAGTTTGATCGATTCTAGTGCATGATCTTGGATTTATGTTTATACCTGTTTACCTTAAATCCTCTCTTATTTAATCGTATGCTTATCGCCTTGACCTTTGAGATATATACTGTTACTTCATTGATTATCTATCACGGATAGGAACTATAAACCCTATTATGTATTAGCTGATAGATGTTCAGTAAGTACATGTGGTTAGGGTTATCTTTGTGACCTCAGATAGGGTTACTGTGTTACCTAACTAGAGTTAGGTGATGGATTGGATCATGGAGTCGATCGTGATATCATAACCGTATTAGTGGTGCATTTATGGTGGATCTAGTTGCGTGCATAGATAAGTGTATGGTTGTCGATGTGACCATGGACTAGAGGTCCTAGCGCGATGGTATATCCATTATGGATTGTGTGCTGCTGTATGGTTATATGGACGGCCGATTGTATATCGCTATCCGACTAGAGGTCTTAGCGTGGTGGATCACGATGTATGACTCTTTGTGCGATAGAGAGAGTCTTGTGATTGTAGTCCTTGCATAGTTGACTTTGGTTGACTAGACTCCCCATGGGATAGGGAGTGAGGCGAGGATACATGTATGGAGCTATGCATCATTACATTTCATGCATGCTGACGACTGGGTCTGCCTTGTGGTTGAGACGAGTCGTCAGTCATCCTGTCTCCCCGGCCACTCGGGGTAGTGATAGCAGGGTGAGAGCAGAGCATTAGATGTGCCGCGCTCGGCCACTATGGATGGTGGTAGCTGAAGATGCGCACCTGGCCACTGTGCAGAGTGGTGTTAGCACTCGCCCACTATAGACGGTGGTTGTGTGAGGTGCAGTTGTCCTGTGTGCGGCGTTTGTCTACTCATGGGTAGGGATAGCGTGGCTTGCAGCAGGGGCCCCTAGGAGTAGTTAGCTTTTTACGCTTACATGCTACTCAGTCATACTACCCAACTCGGCCACTCGAGAGTGGTGGCAGCTTGAGTCGGGCTAGTTGTCATTTGTCATGCCACCCTGGCCACTCTGGGGTCGTGGTTGGACGGGTCCGCAGACAGTGACCATGTATATGCATTGCTGATATATATGTATGCATGTATTTGATATATGTTTTACATATGCCTGTGAGATGCTGCATTTGATTGAGCTATGATTGTTGCACATGCTTGTACATCATGATACATGCCATTTGCATTATATTTACTGCTATGTGTTGAGCATGATACATGCGTTGATTCAGACTATTATATGCATTTGATTAGCATCATGTCATTGTGTGGTATGGACCGGGTTATTATACAGGTGATCATATACTGTTCATATGTCTGAGTATTGGTCAGGTATGGGATTGACCTGGTACGTTATATGGTTATGTTATAGTATACCTGTTCAGGATGATCTAGCATATGGCGCACAGTGCATCGTGTACGTTGGTACATTACTTTATGTTCAGTTGATTAGTTTAGTATATACACCGAGTATGACTTTACTGTAGTTACTTGTTATTAGATTTGGATATGACTGTATGTCTATTGGACTCATACTGTATACCTGTAGATCTTCACATGTATACTTGTAGATCTATCCTTATATGTTGTTCATACACTTTCTATATATTACCCCTGAGTTTATACTCACCATCCCGGGACCCTGGGCTTCCTGTCGCCCAGATAATAGGTAGAAGATTCCTTGACGCTCGAGTCTGGCCACCGGTGATCCCATCTCACACCGGACGAATGGATATGTTTTCCGTGTTGTGGTATCCTTACGGATTGTTGGTTTGGGTTTTTCCCTGTATTGTTTCCGTATTTGTGATATACGGACATATTGTATGTATTTGGTCTTTGATTCGATTTCTGTTATGATTCTTGTCGTGTCAAGTCACTCCGGAGTGCACAGTTGGTCTTTGTATCTTGTTGATCTGTTTGTATTATTTCCGCTGTGTTTAGTATGTTTGATATGTTGATATCTGTGTATATCATATTGTTGTTGTGGGCCTACGGGCCTTGTATTAACCCGATATGTTGCCACGTACAGGGGAGATGCCGTCTGTTTGCTTTTCGGTACGACATACTCCCGGGGCGTGACAATTTTATTGGTATCAGAGCCCTAGGTTGCGAAGTCTACTTTCGGATTTTATTTTTTTCGGATATCGAGTTTTGCTTTACTCGGTCTTGGTTTTGTGAGTTCTGGGATCTGGCTATTGCAGACATCTCCGAGCTATAAGGATTAAGGTATGTTAACTGCTATTACATATCCTTTTGTTGGCTATGCATTTAGTTTCTTATAACAGTGCATGACTTGTAGTATGTTAATCAGTATTCGTAACCGTGGTTTGAGATGATCACGGAAACGACATATTGAGATTATTAGACATGTACCTGCTATAAAAAAGGTAATTACCTTTGAGAGCCGACTGATACCGAGTCGGAAAGCAGAGATTAGGTAGTCACATCTCTTGTGGAGATCAAGGATTTCAGTCTTAAGATTTCCACTAATTATGTTAGTCAGATCATTACCCATGGGGTAATGGACAAGCGAGTATACTATTGCGGATGCAGATAGTAGAGGATTTGTTTGGAGATAATCATAGGGATTTTGATCCCTGAGTTGGTCATGTTAGGTTGTATAACATTAGGAGTACTTTTAGAGTACTTGACTCGGGTTATACGAAGATAGTAGTATTAGTAGAATACCATTATCCGGATTAAGCCGGTACTTGGTGGAAGAGATAGGAAATAACCTTCGAGAAATAATGTATCACTTGGTCACAGTGCAGTGATGTTGTGAGATAGTATTTTCCCCCGTCATCTTCTTTGACTCATTGTCAGGGAATTCTTGGGCATCGAGTAGGGCGATCGTTTGATTACAAAGGTACTATGCAGAGTCGTTAGACTTGCGAAGGTTACGACTATTTAATAGCTCGAGAATGTGATTGGGTTGGTTTTGGCCACCCACAGGTTATCGGTTGACATCTTTATCAGGATGTTTGGATCTCCTACCAGATCCTACCGGAAGTGTATAGACCGAGTCATGTGTATAGAAATGACTCCGTAGTAAGTGTTTTAAAGAGTTGGAGATTTGATAAGCAGATATTGCGAGTCAAATTATTGGAATTCGAAATCTCCAAATGTTGGATAAAAGGAGCAAGATTAAAGTCGTAAGTCACGAGCGACTATTAGAGAGTTTTTTCAATCATAGAAGACCGATTGCAGATTGTCAGCAGCTTCTCATGTTTATTAGCGAACTCAGAGGAAAGACTCCGAAAGGAGATTATGTGTGTGCAGTGCGGGTTACGACGACACAGAGTCAGATTATTCGATGGACCATTGTATCTGTTTCTACTATAAGCAGCCGGTATCTACAAGGAGAGTATGTATTTTGAAGACTCAGTTGAAGACTATGGATGATGCTTTCGAGCGGACGATCCACAACCTCGAAAGCCGAGATTATTACAGAAGATTAGGTTATCACATCAGCAGCGATCTACTACCCCAGATATAGTTGGAGTTCTTTGATACTTTCATCCAGAAGTAAGTTACTCAAAGAAAGATTACCAAGATATCTCAAGACTGACGTCGACAACAATTGTTACCTTCCAGACGACAAAGAATGCGTTACCTTCCCGAGCATAGTTATGATTTGTTAGAGGAGAGAGAGTATACGGCGAGATGGTCGATCTAGGTGGTATATTCTCGATTGCACTATACCTTTCGCAGAGTGGAGCGTGCTATGATGTTGAAAGTTCTTGATTTTACTCGGATGTGTATATTCTCCGCCAAGCAACAAAGGGTTATCATCCATTGCGGCTTGTTTGCTTTGTATCTCCGTTTTCAGCAGTTGATTTCATTTCCTCCATGGCAGATTTTTGTAGCTACTTGAGCTCAGTCGTCAAGAACAGATGTTGGGCGAGTTTACATGATTACTCGAGAAAAAGTATAGAAGACCGAAGGATCGGTCCTTCGGGGTATTACTTTAGGTTATACTATTTGCAGATATATCGAGAGATACTGGTAGTTTACAGGTATCTTTGTCTAGAACATTCTTGGATAGGGTTCGAAGGGTTCCTATCGACTGGTGGTTGGTGATTTTCTCTACCGTTTGGTGAGATGTTGATCAACAACCAAGAAGGCAAGGGATATCCTTAGCCTTTGCTAGACATACCTCCACTATAGACATATCCTTACGGATAGTTGGATTGTTGGAGCGTTGGTATACTAGGACTCTCGGATGTACGTATAATCTGAGAGTATTCGGATATAGTTTCGGATGAACTCCCGGGCTTGCCACTGCATGGGCAAGTAGGAATATACGATTGGAGGGTGATTTCGGAAATAGTTCTGATATTGAGACCTCATACCGGGAGATGATTTTACGGGTATCAGTGTTGCTAAACACTATGGGAGATTTATTTGGCTTGAGATTTCTCTTGAGAAGATCCAGAACTCTTTATTAAAAGAGAGATGAACCTTTAGGGTTATATATCGATTATCGATGATTGGAATGCATTAGTTGAGAATGAGTATCCTTCGTTAGGGATAGATGATCTGTTTAGATCAGCTAAATGACACCTGTGTATACCCTAGAGTTGATCTACGACTGGAGGGTTGATATTGTAGCGACTTAGTGTCATACAATTATCATTGTCGGTGTGATGATTGAGCTATCTATAGCTTAGAGTAAAAAGGATGCAGGTGTGTGGAAGACGACATTTCATACTTGGTATGAATTTTAGGAGATATTGATAATGTTGTTAAACTTATCGACGATTTAGTCGTTCATGGAATTGAGGAATCAAGTACTCTTGAAGTATTTGTGATCGATTGTCATCATATCTGTGGATGATATATTTTTGGGATATATTCACGATCTTAAGGGAAGTTATGTTTCCCTAGATTGATTTGGTGTTTACCAGAGATAAGGATAGGATGTTCTAGCGATACTATACCGTCGACTTGTTGGACCAAGAAGGTGATGGGAATCACCTGGTCGGAAGTGTGTGAAGCTAGGTTTCAGGGCCTAGAAGGTGGCTGACTTTTGTGTCAGTGTTAGTTAATCCGTCCGATATGGATGGAAGGGTACTGCACATAGATACAATATTGCAGGGATTAGGAGCGATCCCGATGTAGTTAAATGAGACGTATATTATGTGTATGCTAGTTGAGAAACTAGCGAGAACAGTCATTATAGTCTCCTAGTTACTTTCAGTTCTGGGTGATATAATGAATTTTGGAACAGTAGATTGGTTTCTCTTGTGAGAAAGTAATTCTCCGCTTCGAGGAAGGATAGTGAGTTTGAGTTGTATTTCGATTTAGGAAGAGTTGTTTCAGGAGACTCTTCATTCGAGAGTGATGATTTATTCGGAGTGTATCCGAAAATAGTGAGTATTGAGATGTTCATGTTGGTGGAACGATATATGGGACATGATTGATTTCGTAGTATGATGTTGGGTATTGCCAACAAGCAAAGGTGGAATATTGTGATCGGTAGGGTTACGTACCGTGATGAAGTGAGAGCCTAGTACGTTAGACTGTGTTGGGAGATTATCTAGAATTCGGAAAGGACTTGATAGGATTTGGGTAGTCGATGATCGATTAGCTAAGTCCGCTCATTTTCTTCCGAGCCGTAAGATGGATTCCGTTGGATCGCTTGATGGAATTATATCCATGGAGTAACCTTGAATATCATTTCTGATAGTGATTTATGATTCACCTTACGATTCTGGCAAAGTTTCCCATCGGTTATGGGTATAGAGCTCCACTTTGGTACAGTTATTTACCTTGTAATAGGTTGATTGAGATTGTAGGAGAGCTGGAATATAATATTCGAGCTCAGTAACCCACTTAGTCACTTAAGGTGTGACTTTGCACCAGATACTTGAGATGATTATTGTGACATCTCGTACTCGTACATGAGTCAGAAATTTGGGGACTAAATTTTTATAAGTGGGGGAGAATGTAAAATACGGAAAAAAAAATATTTAACCCTTTAATTAATTGGGTTTAATTAGTAGACTAATTGAGTTGATAAGATAAATGGGCTAATGAGGTTAATTATCTTGTTGGGCTGAAATTGGGTTTGGGTTGATTGGGCTTGGGCTGATTGGGTCGAACTGGCTGAGCTGAACCCAAATCAAGTTAGGTTTGGATTTGGCTGGGTTAACCGAATCACCCGAACCGCCTGTAAATCGCCCAAATCAGATCGCGGAAACCATTTCTTCCTCCGCGATCGCCATCTTCCCCTTCTCCGCGATTCTCTTCTTCTCTTCGCCCGTCGTTTTTTTCTTCACCTCGAGCGTCGCCGAAGCAGTGGCCAGCTCCAACGAGCTATGGTAACAGCCGCACCTGATCGTCGCTAGCCCCACCAGCTCGGTCAGCCACTTGCCGCATCGGATCATCTCCTCGAGGTGGGCGGAGCACCGGCGGTGAACAGGGTCGCCGCCACCGCCTGTCTCGGCGACGATGCTGCTCCTCTCTTCTCTGAGGCTAGCTTACTGTTGTCATCTTCTACAAGCTTCGTCGCCAGAGATCTCCGATTGAACAGCCGCGCGATCATCGCTGAGGTCAAGGAGGAGCCGGTTCTCACCGTGAGCTCGGTATGCCACAGAGATGATCACCTTCTTCTTCTATGTTTTTTAGTGAGTTCACTTCGATTCCTCTCCTTCTTAGTTTTCTGCTGGATGCAATTTCTGAAGCGGATCATTGTCGTTCGTGAATGGATCTGGATGTGAATTGGGAGATGTTGCAGCTGGTGATTGGCTTAGAATTTAGATGTGGGATTTCTATTTGAGCTTGGATCTGTGGTTTGATTGGATTGGGGCGTCGTTGGATTACTTGGTGAACCGGGAGGGTGTCACGGTGAGGAGTAGTAAGCTTTGATTTCCCCTTTCGTTCCCATCTGGTAAATTCTGTATGCAATGTTGTCGATGGATGAGTTGGATTTTCCTTCTGTTATCGATACCGTGAGGTTGGTCTATGGATTGTTAGGTTGTGGTTATTTCGGATCATTGGTGTATTCCTCTCCTCTGTTCGTGGACTGTTGTTCCGTGATCTTCGCAAACGACCAGCTTCTGAGAGAGCTTGGCAGCGGCAATCGAAAGTTCTGTGGTTGTGTGAGCTGAGGAGCAACGTTGGAGATTCGTGTTGATTTTGCTGTGTTGGTGAATCGAGGTAGAGGTAAGATTTGAATTGATCTATGATTCAGTCAAATTGCTATTTTCTGCCTAGTTTGGTATAGCAATTGCGATGTGGGATGGGTTGTATGTGCTCTGTTGTGAAGCTATGAACGATGAGTTGAGTTGAGTTGGAAATTAGATTTGTTTTGGGTTGCTAAGATTGATTTAATGATTAGTAGAGTTGTGAATGTACTAGATATGTGATTTGTGGTTAGTACGGTGATGTATGGATTGAACATGTTTTGTTGGTGAGGGTTGGTTGTGTTTGATATTAGATCTATGAATGATAGATTTAGATGGTCAGATAGCTATTTTGGTGTGTGTTTGAGTTTCTAACTCGTCGATAAGGAAAGGATGTGAACATAGAAACGAAGTAGAGTTTAGTTCGTATATCTATCGGAGACTTGTATTTGACCATAATTTGTTATTATGTGCAGGTTTGGGATACGAAGCCAGTCCACGGCCGTGAGGATTAGTTCGAGCTTCGTATCAGGTGGGTAATATCTACCTGGTCCGGTAGTTTGATCGATTCTAGTGCATGATCTTGGATTTATGTTTATACCTGTTTACCTTAAATCCACTCTTATTTAATCATATGTTTGTACTGCCTTGACCTTTGAGATATATACTCTGTTACTCATTGATTATCTAGCACGGATAGGAACTATAAACCCTATTATGTATTAGCTGATAGATGTTCAGTAAGTACATGTGGTTAGGGTTATCTTTGTGACCTCAGATAGGGTTACTGTGTTACCTAACTAGAGTTAGGTGATGGATTGGATCATGGAGTCGATCGTGATATCATAACCGTATTAGTGGTGCATTTATGGTGGATCTAGTTGTCTGTGCATAGATAAGTGTATGGTTGTCAGTATGTGACCATGGACTAGAGGTCCTAGCGCGATGGTATATCCATTATGGATTGTGTGCCTGTGTATGGTTATATGGACGGTCGATTGTATATCGCTACTGACTAGAGGTCTTAGCGTGGTGGACTGTCAGATGAGTATGACTCTTTGTGCGATAGAGAGAGTCTTGTGATTGTAGTCCTTGCATAGTTGACTTTTGGTTGACCAGGACTCCCCATGGGATAGGGAGTGAGGCGAGGATACATGTATGGAGCTATGCATCATTACATTTCATGCATGCTGACGACTGGGTCTGCCTTGTGGTTGAGACGAGTCGTCAGTCATCCTGCCTCCCCGGCCACTCGGGGTAGTGGTAGCAGGGTGAGAGCAGAGCATTGGATGTGCCGCGCTCGGCCACTATGGATGGTGGTAGCTGGAGATGCGACCGCCACCGCAGAGTGGTGTTAGCACTCGCCCACTATAGACGGTGGTTGTGTGAGGTGCAGTTGTCCTGTGTGCGGCGTTTGTCTACTCATGGGTAGGGACAGCATGGCTTGCAGCAGGGGCCCCTAGGAGTAGTTAGCTTTTTACGCTTACATGCTACTCAGTCATACTACCCAACTCGGCCACTCGAGAGTGGTGGCAGCTTGAGTCGGGCTAGTTGTCATTTGTCGTGCCACCTTGGCCACTCTGGGATCGTGGTTGGACGGGTCCGCAGACAGTGACCATGCATATGCATTGCTGATATATATGTATGCATGTATTTGATATATGTTTTACATATGCCTGTGAGATGCTGCATTTGATTGAGCTATGATTGTTGCACATGCTTGTACATCATGATACTTGCCATTTGCATTATATTTACTGCTATGTGTTGAGCATGATACATGCGTTGATTCAGACTATTATATGCATTTGATTAGCATCATGTCATTGTGTGGTACGGACCGGGTTATTATATAGGTGATCATATACTGTTCATATGTCTGAGTATTGGTCAGGTATGGGATTGACTTGGTACGTTATATGGTTATGTTATAGTATACCTGTTCAGGATGATCTAGCATATGGCGTTACAGACCGTCAGGTACGTTGGTACATTACTTTATGTTCAGTTGATTAGTTTAGTATATACACCGAGTATGACTTTACTGTAGTTACTTGTTATTAGATTTGGATATGACTGTATGTCTATTGGACTCATGCTGTATACCTGTAGATCTTCACATGTATACTTGTAGATCTATCCTTATATGTTGTTCATGTTGGTGCAATCGGCCCAGCAGTACCTTGATGGTATTTTGATGATAGACAAAACTCATGACATAGGATTGTCATGGGAAAGTCCAACATGGGTTGGCATGGAAAATCCAAGCATGGAGCTTGGTGTGGAAGTCCAAAGCATTGCGAAGCCGTGCGCTTGGTGCTTGGTGAGAAATGCATTGCGAAGCCGTGCGCTTGGTGCATATGGGAAGTCTTAAGGACTTGGTAAGTTCACTAGGCTCGGGGTCCTTGAGTCGGTGAAGGATGGCATTGCGAAGCCGTGCGCTTGGTGCATCCGAGGGACCGCCAGACGGGGAGCGAATGGAGTGAGCCCAAAGGGAAGCATACTTCTAGGGCATGAGACGCGAAGGATGGCGCTTGCGGCCGTGCGGCGCATCAGAGGGACGAGGCCGAGGGAAGAGAGCTTCGTGGGAACTCCATGAGTGATGTGGACTTAGCCAAGTGGCTAAGATCGAAGGCGTCGAGACTCAAACAACTTGGTGTTTGAGGTTTTTCCGACCAGCGATCGGGTATAGGTGCTTCGACCGGGTCCAAGTCGACTATTTGCGTTTTGGTGCTTGGCGATGCCATGGGTGCGATCGTGATGTCGGCCATGATCGGCTAGGTGGGATAGCGATCGGTGATGGAAATGTCGAGAAACCGAGCGCTCGCGTGGCCAGGCGATCGACTACTAGGTCACCGATCATTGCCCGGCTGGCGATCGGTAGTAGGAGATCGTTGGAACTTGTCGGCGTGGATCTGGCGTTGTGAGACAACGGACCGAGGCGATCGGAGGGCCTTTTGGCGGTCGGTGATGGGGCGCAACGACTTGATCACGGGTTATAAATGGAGCTCGAGTTGGAGGATTTGCCAAGACTTTAAGGAAGCAATTGAAGGGATTTCTTTGTTGCATTCCGGTCCTTGAAGAGCCATCAAAAGCAAGCAACAAGAAAAGGAGTCAAAGCAAAGATTTGTAAAGCGTTCTTTACTTGTATTTCTTGTGTCTTTGTATTTCTTGTATATTATTGTTGTAATAGCTTGTGAGAGGTTTCTCCACCTCCGACGTATAGTCGAGAAGGAGTTTAGTTAGTGTCGTGCGCATAACTAGAGCTCGAGGAGCTCGCCCGTGGAGTAGGAACCATTCGGTTCCGAACCACGTATATCGTGTGTATTTGCATGTGATTGTATTTGTTGTTAGTATTCATATTTGCATTAGTATTCCGCTGCGCTAACAACAATCGTAGACAAGCACGCGACGAGAACGAGCAATTTACGACGTCCAACGTACGAGGGCTATTCACCCCCCTCTAGCCGGCCATATCGATCCCTTACAAGTGGTATCGAGCAAGGTCGCTCTTCAAGGACTAACGCGCGAGAGCAATTCAAGATGGGCGGCTTCATCCATCCACGAAATTCGATGGAGATTTTTCTTGGTGGAGAAGCGGATGGAGGTATATTTGAAACCGATTTCGATTTCATGTTAATCATTGAAAATGGTTTTGAAGTGCCTAGGGACAAAGAAAACAAGCCATTAGAAAAATCAAGGTGGACTCAAGACCAAATGAAGGATTTCAAGACAAATCTTGAGGTAATCAAATTACTTAGTGAATTGATTCCTAACCATATTTGGTCTAGGCTAGGTAATTTTAGGAATGCAAAGGATTTGTGGAATAAGGTGATTGAATTCCACAAGAATCCCCAACCGGCACAAATAGAAGAAAATGCCGAAGAAGAAGCTCCCACAACATTTGAAGATGTTGATGATTTGGTGGAGACCTCCACCTCTAGTATTGAGGGGGAGGAAAGGCAATCTTCAATCCCGGAGCAAGAACAAGAAGTATCCACATCCGGGAGAAGTGAAGATCAAGAAGAGGCCTCCACCACCTCCCTAGGTAACTCAAGCATTGTAATTTTAAATAAAAATCACATAATATGCTTTGAGTGTAGGGAGAAAGGGCACTACAAAAGTAAATGCCCTAAATTGGCTAAGGAAAAGGCATCCACACCAAAAGTCAACCCAAAGTCAAAGGATGCCGGTGTTCCCAAAAATAAGAGCAAAGAGCACATTGTGTGCTTCAAATGCAACCAAAAGGGACACTACCAAAGTCAATGCCCTAGGGGGAGGAAGAAAGGGCAAGAAGGTGTTTCTCATGAAGGGGGAGCTTATAAAGCTAACCCTAAGGTAAATTTATTTAATGCACCTTCAATTCCTAGAGTTCAAAAGCATGCTAAGAAAAATAAATATGTTTGTCTGGGTGCCAAGCATGTTTATATGACTAAAGACAAACCTAGGACCCAAAACACTAGACCTATTTTACCTAGGGAGTCAATTAGGAGAGTTGAAGAAAACTTGGGTATTAATCCCAAGAAATCTAGGCACATGCCTAAGAGGAAGAACCTTTCCCAAAAACCTAATGAAAATTCAAAATTGGGAAAATTAGAGCTAGAGAACCAAGTCTTGAGGTCAAGACTTGAGAGAATGGAAAACCCTTAGAATCATAGAAAATTCATTTCTAGGGTCAAATGCCCAAAAGTCAAGACCTAAGATTCAAAAACGGTCTAAGGGCAAGGAAGGTTTGGGTCACAAACCTAAGCCCAAGAAGACTTATCATAATGTTCCATTTGATTATGGAACTATTTCTAGGTCTAGGAAAGCCAAGGCTAATAGGGAAGTTATCCTTAAGTCTAGCCATGGTGTTTGCTTAGTGGCTAAGGACTAAGGAAAACCAAGAAAGCCACTAAGAAGGTCAATGGAGGAGTCACCTTTAGAGTTGACCCAAGAAAGACCCAATTGACTAAGGCTTCAAAGCCAAAAAGGGTCATTAGGACGGTATCTAGGGAAGTTATCCCTAGAGAATACCTTGTTAACCCAAGGAGCTCCAATAGGTATTGGGTTCCTAAAAGCGTGATTGATTCACGCTAAATGGGTTAGGGGGTGTCAACCCTAAATGGATGGGTAGTTAACCTAGCCATGGTGAGTTGACACATTAGAGTGTGCCAATATGCTTGAGAAGTTTTTAAAATGATTTGAATTGGCACAATGAGGTCATAGAGGTCATGGTGTGCCATTTTGGGTTTTTGGCACACTAGGAAGATGAATGGCATTAAGGCAAAATTGATTTAATCCCTAGAAATGGCAAATTGATTTTAACACTTAGGTATTCTATACCTTAGTATATTTTAGTTGTCATGATTTGTTTGCCTTGCCATGTCATGACATCATTTTCATTTTTATCTATAAAATGTCATGATCATGTTTAGACTTATATTTAGATGTCATGTATGCTTAGTTGTCATTCACATGCCATGACATCATGATTTTGGCATATGCTTCTATTTATATCATATCTATGCCATAATCATATCATGCATAAAATAAAATGAAATTAAGGACTATGGCACAATTTGATGGGAATCAAATAGATGTTGCCTAGAATATGCATGAGAACTTAAAGGAAGAAAAACCCACATCTCACTATATAATTTGACTTGTATGTGTTTTACACATCTAGATATTGGTGAGATGTTTAGGAAAAGAAAATAAAGGTTTGAAAAACATTTTGAAAATATTTTGAAAAACCTTGGTGAAGCCTATCTTTTGATAGCTATCACCATTGAATGGGGTGATACAAAGATGACTTATTATTGAAGCTTTTCTAAACTTTTGAACTTTGTATCAATCTCCTAATTTAATGGGTAAAATAATTTTCCAATATTTTTCACCCATAGTGTTTAGGATAAGTAATATACGTACCAAATTTCATGATTTATCAACGTATGTATATTTACTTATGGATTTCGAAAATCCATTTCTGAAATGATAAAAGCGCAAATGAGTTCATCGATCGCCATGGATCCGCAATGATCGATGGCAAATTGATCGTGATTTCTTGGTTAGGCCCATGTTCAACTAGGTTAAGGTCCCCTAATCACTCCTAACCCTAGGATATGCTTGGGAGAGCATTAGAGAGGGTGGAAATCCATTGGATATGGATTAGGAGTTGGGTTGAGGGTGAGTATCAATTTTAAGGTGGAAAAGGTTCATTGTTGAACTTTGCCTTAATTTTGTTTGGTTTAATGTTCCTATTGGCTTAGGGACTCTCCAAGGACATTGTTGGTGCAATGGTCAAGGGGGAGCAAGCCTCTAGGGGGAGGTATCCATCATGGGAAGATGGATGTGTATTTCCTCATGGGAGGAAAATTGGGTTGCCTCTCTTTAAGTGATATGGGATCACTAGAAAGATTGTAGGCATGTGTTCCTCCAAGGGAGAGATTGCAAGATCTCATTGGGATATGAGACATTCATACCCTTGGGGAGGACCTTTTTGATGTAATGTCAAAAAGGGGGAGAAGTTACCAAGTTACCAATTAGGGTTCATTGGAATTCTCTTTGGGATATGAGAATTGTCAATATGGGAGAATTGGTAGACTTGAGATGGTAGTTTTGTCAATCATCAAAAAGGGGGAGATTGTTGGTGCAATCGGCCCAGCAGTACCTTGATGGTATTTTGATGATAGACAAAACTCATGACATAGGATTGTCATGGGAAAGTCCAACATGGGTTGGCATGGAAAATCCAAGCATGGAGCTTGGTGTGGAAGTCCAAAGCATTGCGAAGCCGTGCGCTTGGTGCTTGGTGAGAAATGCATTGCGAAGCCGTGCGCTTGGTGCATATGGGAAGTCTTAAAGACTTGGTAAGTTCACTAGGCTCGGGGTCCTTGAGTCGGTGAAGGATGGCATTGCGAAGCCGTGCGCTTGGTGCATCCGAGGGACCGCCGGACGGGGAGCGAATGGAGTGAGCCCAAAGGGAAGGATACTTCTAGGGCATGAGACGCCGAAGGATGGCGTTGCGGCCGCGGCGCTTGGCATCCGAGGGCGTAGGCCGAGGAAGAGAGCCGGTGGGAACTCCATGAGTGATGTGGACTTAGCCAAGTGGCTAAGACTGAGCGTCGGAGACTCAAACAACTTGGTGTTTGAGGTTTTTCCCGACGGCAGTCGACTGGCATAGGTGCCGGTTCGACTGGTCCAAGTCGACTAGGGTTCGACTGGTGTAAGGCTGCGCTTTTAGGTGGCCGATCGCATGGATCGGCAATGATCGATAGCCGACCGCAATGATCGGCTGTGGGATGGCAATGATCGATGGAAGTGTCGAGAGCATTAGACGCCCGTGAGTCGATCGGCGCGACGATCAGTCACCTGATCGCCGATCGGTAGGAGATCCGTTGGAACTTGTCCGACGTGGATCCGGCCGTATAAATGGAGCTCGAGTTGGAGGATTTCGAAAAGACTTTAAGGAAGCAATTGAAGGGGATTTGTTGTTGCATTCCAGTCCTTCAAGAGCCATCCAAAGCAAGCAACAAGAAAAGGGTCAAAGCAAAGATTTGTAAAGCGTTCTTTACTTGTATTTCTTGTGTCTTTGTATTTCTTGTATATTATTGTTGTAATAGCTTGTGAGAGGTTTCTCCACCTCCGACGTATAGTCGAGAAGGAGTTTAGTTAGTGCCGTGCGCATAACTAGAGCTCGAGGAGCTCGCCCGTGGAGTAGGAACCATTCGGTTCCGAACCACGTATATCGTGTGTATTTGCATGTGATTGTATTTGTTGTTAGTATTCATATTTGCATTAGTATTCCGCTGCGCTAACAACAATCGTAGACAAGCACGCGACGAGAATGAGCAATTTACGACGTCCAACGTACGAGGGCTATTCACCCCCCCCTCTAGCCGGCCATATCGATCCCTTACAGTTCATACACTTTCTATATATTACCCCTGAGTTTATACTCACCGCCTCGGGACCCTGGGCTTCCTGTCGCCCAGATAATAGGTAGAAGATTCCTTGGACGTTCGGAGCTCCGTCAGCTGATCCCATCTCACACCGGACGAATGGATATGTTTTCCGTGTTGTGGTATCCTTACGGATTGTTGGTTTGGGTTTTTCCCTGTATTGTTTCCGTATTTGTGATATACGGACATATTGTATGTATTTGGTCTTTGATTCGATTTCTGTTATGATTCTTGTCGTGTCAAGTCACTTCGGAGTGCACAGTTGGTCTTTGTATCTTGTTGATCTGTTTGTATTGTTTCCGCTGTGTTTAGTATGTTTGATATGTTGATATCTGTGTATATCATATTGTTGTTGTGGGCCTACGGGCCTTGTATTAACCCGATATGTTGCCACGTACAGGGGAGATGTCGTCCGTTTGCTTTTCGGTACGGCATACTCCCGGGGCGTGACACCATCGATCCTTACCCTCAAAGGCAGCTCACCGCCGCAGCGACAGCACCGCCCGTCCGCAGTAAATACCTGCCGAGATCCCCAGGCGAGACCCAATTTCTCCATCGGAGATTGACCAAGGTGGCGGTGCTGTCGACTGCTCTCATCGAAACGCCGACGAGATCGGCGACGGAAATCGCACGGAGCGCAGGAACGAGGTAGAGAAGAGAAGAAATGGAGATCGCGATGGAATTGGCCGATCGGTTCGTTTAGCAGCCCTTTTAAATGTCGTTCGACCAAATCTGGTTAACCCAGCCCAATCCAAACCCATTCCGATTGGGTTCAAACTGTTCAAATTTAATCAAACCAATGCCAAGCCCAATACCAGCCCAAGCCCAATACCAGCCCAATTAGTCCATTTATTGAGCTCAATTTAATCCGCTAATTAAACTCAATTAACCCACTAATTAAATCCAATTAATTAAAGGGTTAATCCCTATAATTTTTTTCCCGTATTTTACAATTAGGGTCATCAATGAGTTTTGGTCGAAACTCATTTATGAACATAGATGAGTTGAAATTATGAATCCTTTATATGGAGTGGAAAAGAAAGATACATAGAAAGTTTATATGGTGAGCAAAATTAGTTCTGAATCTCCTTTGTGAAGTTATGAGTGTGTGTTAATTGACACAGAGGTTGAATTTTGAAATCAAGTTATACGAAGCTTGAAAACCTTTGGAATTGTTGGATCGAAAGTGTCGCTAGAGGGGGGGGGGTGAATAGCGATACGATGTCGTTAAAAAACTTTTGCAATAAGTAAAAAGCAAGTAGAGAGTGCACAGCGGAAATATAAAGTAGACAAGATATTTTTACGTGGTTCACAATCTTTCGATTGCTAATCCACGGCCCTAGTGATCCTTGATCACGTACGGAGGGCAATTCACTAAAACCACTCCTCCTCGTTGGAGGTAGGAGCAACGATTACAAAAAGAAATCAAGGCAAAGGGACACTCCCCCTTTCCTTGTTACGATTAAAGCACAAAGACAATTTAAAGAAGTAGAACTTAAATAAATATACCGACAACTCTTATAAGTAGAAGATGTAGCTTTCGTTGTCGGCGGCACTTCGTCGTAGCAAATGTGAGTAGTAGTAACGGCGTTACGACGGCGTGTTGAGAGCTCTTGAATTCTTGTTATTTGCTTGGCTTGAACATGTCTATTTATGGATATTGATCTATGAATTTAGACATAGGTAGTGTCCAAGGTGAGGTTCTTATCCCCCAAGACTTGTTCATCCACATCCTTTGCGCCAACTCAAGGATGCGGTGTTTCATCCAACCACCTTGTGCCACCTCCAACCTCCTTGTGCGCCAACTCCAGGATGAGGTGTTTCATCCAACCACCGTGTGCCACCTCCAACCTCCTTGGGCGCCAACTTGAGGATGAGGTGTTTCATCCAACCACCTTGTGCCACCTCCAACCTCCTTGGGCGCCAACTTGAGGATGAGGTGTTTCATCCAACCACCTTGTGCCACCTCCAACCTCCTTGGCGCCAACTTGTTGGAGCCATTCAACTTGTGCCACATCATGGGAGCCAACCATCTTGTGCCAACTCACCTTATTTTGGGCGTCCACCACAAGGAAGCTTGGTGATGGTTTGGATGTCCACCTTGATGCCACATCACCCTTTGTACCAAAACACGAGTCAAGTCCAAATTCACCCCCTTGAAATTCGAGCTCTTCTCGAAATTTGGAACTTGACTAGCTTGGATGTAGTCAAAGGGTTTTGGACTGCAGTACAAGTTAGCTTAAAATATAAAGTACGATGGTTCTAACCATCTGATCTCGACCTAGACCTTCCATTGGAGGTATTGGGTCGGATCTACGCTTAACGACCTTGCTTCGCTTTCACACGAGCTTACCTTGTAGCCTCGCTTCCGGTCTTCACCCGAGTACCTCGGCTTTCCTCCAAGTCCTCTCGGCGTTGCCCGACCACCTCGGTTCCCACAGGGTGTCGCAGACCTTCCGCTCAACTTTAGCATTTCTGCACACTTAATTGAGCTCGTAAGATAACAAATATACCCTTAACTATTGAGCCTTTTGCCATAATCAAAATACCGGTTCGACTTTGGTGCCCACTGAACCAACAATCTCCCCCTTTTTGATTCATGGCAAACCGACACAAAAGTTAAGGAAAATTAACATAACGAAGCTAGCATAATGATTAAGCATGAATGAGCTAGCATAAAGATTAAATATGAATGAGCTAGCATAATGATTAAGCATGAATGAGCTAGCATAAAGATTAAATATGAATGAGCTAGCATAAAGATTAAATATGAATGAGCTAGCATAATGATTAAATATGAATGAGCTAGCATAATGATTAAGTATGAATGAGCTAGCATAAAGATTAAGCATGAGTGAGAAATATTATTGTTTCAAGTTCTCCCCTTTGAGGTAACCTCCCCCTTGACCGAAGGTGAGTTCTTGAAAAATAATTTTTACTCCCCCTTAATAGTTGCTTAAGTAAACGGAATTACTTAATATAAAAGGTAATAATTTTGTTTACTTTCTTCCTTACTTTTGTGACTTTCTCACCCTTTTGCCTTAACTCAAAAAGTTTGTAAATATATTTTAGGGTTTGTAAGTCCAAGCAAGTTCCCAATATAAATATATTTTTTTAAAATAATAATAAGCTTGAAAATATGTTCATCTAAAATGTACAACTCCGGTTGGACTTGATTGATATAGAATGATCAATAAGTCTTGAAGGAGTTGATTAATTTTAAATAATTATACTCCATGGTCCATGTCGATGCACTGAATCTACGTCTGGAACCAGGAGTAAGGTCCTAACATCTCACGCCCGTCTACGTGGCTAAGTACACAAACACATTAGTCCTATGTGTTGTGAGATGTGTTGGCTCCTTAAATCTATAGGTATATGATTTCTAAGGTAAGACTTAGGCTAATTTCATAAAAAGAAGCAAAAATAGAGTACATATATAGAGAAATTTAAATCCTACTCTATTACGCACATGCCTAACTTTCGTCTTAATAAACTAAATTAAACGCGGGTAGTGGTTTGGTGAAGATGTCCGCTAGGTTTGATTTGGACTCAACATACTCTAGTTGTATAGTTCCATTAGTTACATGTTCCCTAATGAAGTGGTGTTTAACTTCTATATGTTTTGTCCTAGAATGACATATTGGATTTTTAGTTAAGTTAATTGAACTGATGTTATCTATGTAGGTTTTAATGTTGTTAGAATTAAGCTAAAGTCTTGGAGAGTGTGCTTCATCCCACGGAGTGAGAGACACACTCACCCATCATAGCGTATTAAACGGTGGTAGATAAAGGCAGCATAATCTTTGCTTCCCTCTGCAACTTACTAGACTCGGTAGAGGATTTGACAACAACCACTCGTGCTCTTTCTATCGAGTTTACTACCGGCATAGTCGAGATCGGAGTAGCGATTAGATTAAACTCGGTAGATCTAGGGTACCAAATACCTCGTTTAGCGTGCCCTTTAGATATCTAAGGATAAACGCTTGACTAGGGTTAGGTGAGACTCCTTAGCGCAGGTTTGTAACCTTGCGCACATACTTCTGCGAATAAAATGTCGATTATTTCGCGGTTAAGTATAGGAGACTTCCTATTGCGCTCCTATAGTATTTTAGGTCAACGGGTTTTCCTTCTACATTAGTTGCCATAGGTGTATTGATTATTTTAGCATCTTGCATTCCAAATCGTTTTATTAAGTCCTTAGTATATTTTTGTTGATGTAAATATATTCCATCTTTAGTTTGTTTAATTTGTAAACCTAAGAAGAAACTTAACTCTCCCACTAAATTCATTTCAAATTCACTTTCCATAAGTGAGATGAATTCGCTTAAAGGTGATCGAGCTGGTAGTTCCAAAAATTATATCATCTACATAGATTTGGGCTATAAAGATTTCTTTTCCTACGGTTTTACTAATAAGGTTGGGTCGACTAAACCTTGGTTGAATCCTTTGACTTAAGATAGATCGAAGCCTTCGCATCAAGCTCTGGGGCTTGTTTGAGTCCATATAGGGCTTTCTTAAGTCTAAGGACATGGTCAGTTTATCTAGATTTTCAATCCGGAGGTTGATCGACGAAACTTTCCTTAATGTATCCATTCAAAAATGCCGACTTGACATCCATTTGAAAACAATTTAAAACCTCGATGTGCAGATATGCTAACAACATTCTGATGGACTCTAGTCCGCTACGGGGGCGAGGTCTCATCGTAATCTAAACCTTCGACTTGACTAAACCCTTTACTAACCTAGCTTTATTTCTAACTACTTCACCTTTATCATCAAGTTTATTTCAAATACCCACCTTGTTCCAATAATTGATTTTTCTTAGGTGGTGGTACTAATTCCTGACTTCATTTCTAGTGAATTGAGCTAGCTCTTCTTGCATAGCAATAATCCAAATGGGATCAAGAAGTGCTTGTTCAATAGTTTTGGGTCTGATTTTGGAAATTAACGAGATTTGACTAAGGTTTCGATATGAAGCTCTAGTTCGAACCCTAAATTTGGATCACCTATAACTTGATTGATAGGATGACTTAGGGTCATCTATCACTTGGTCGATAGGATGACTTGGGTTAGGACGAGATTCAAGTTCAAGATCGAGTCGGGTTCGCTATAAGTTGATTTGCTAGTTGGTTTTGTTAAGGATTGAACGGGTTCGTGGTCCTTCGTCAAAACTATATTAATGGTTTCTTCGACTCTAAGAGTGTCGTGATTGTATTCTATAAGCTCTACTGTGGTTGAGTATCCTAGAAAGGTTCCAGAGAGGTTTTGGATTTGAATTTCCTAGGTAATCCTTAGTGTTTAAGATATGTACTTTGCATCCAAATACCCTAAAGTACTTGATGTCTGCATTTTATCGTGATAAATCTCGCATTTAGGTCTTTGGTGCCTCTTACCATAAGGATCCTATTTTGGACATAGCAAGTCCGTACTAACGGCCTCGCCCAAAATCTATCTGTAGGTTATACTGCTAACATTGTCCTAGCGGCTTTTGTAGGGTTCTATTTTTCCGCTCGACTAACCCATTTTGTTGTGGGGTTCTAGGACATGAAAACTCATGGTGGTATCCGCTTAGGTTACGTAAAATCAGAAACCCGTGGTTTTCAATTCACCACCATGATCGCTTCTAAGTCTTTAATCTTAAGGTTCTTTTCGATTTTCGATTAACCTACAAAGATTGATTAGTTGGTCTAGGGTATCATTTTTATGTTTGATAAACCTAACCTAAGTAAATCTAGAATAGTCGCCAATTATGACTAAGCAAAATTGACTACCATTGAGTGACTTAGCTCCATGTGAATCAAATAGATCCATGTGTAGGAGCTCAAGAACACTTTTGGTCTGCTCTGATTAGTTAATTGATGTTGTGTCCTAGATTGTTTACCTTGTTGACAAGCATTACATATTTTATTATCCAAGTTGTTTAGTTTAGGCAAACCTATAACTAGTTTCACTGACTCATCTTGTGGACGAGTCTTAAAAGCAGTGTCCGAGTCTTCTGCCATAACCAAGATTCCTCACTGTGGTCATAAGACACTTGGTTGAGGAGTTGGGTAAATTTATTGTGTAGATGTTGCTACCCTAGTTCCTTTAAGTATTATTTTAGATGTTGCATTTATTTTGATTACGATTCATTTTCTAGAAATATGACCTTATAATTGTTATCACACAATTGGCTTACACTAAGTAAATTATATTGAAAGTTTTCTACTAATAAGACATTTTGAATTGTAAAGTTAGAGTTGAGCTCAATATCACCCGATCCGATGATTTTGAGCTTGCCGCTATTTCCAAGGCTACCGATCCTTGTCGCTTGAATCGTAATCTCAAAATTTGAGTTGATCCCTGGCCATGTGTCGAGTAACCATCGCCCTAACATCCATTGATCCTACACATAAGGTAGTTGGATCGATATTGGAATTACTAAAGGGTTGTTTGTAAGTTTTAACCTAAATCATCTCACCAATATCTACATGATCAAAACATGTTATTCCTATGTGTTATTGTGAGATGACTTTCAATTTTACTTGATTAATTTTAATGAATTTAAATTAACCAACATTAGGTTAGATTCGATTTAGTCTAAGCTCATCAAGTAATCTTTTCAAGAGATTAGCTTCAGTGTCGTGGCGAGGCACGAGGCCTTCTTTGATCGGAACAACGACTACTTCCTTAGACAAAGCTAATTTCAAGAAATTGATAACTCGACTTACTTGAGACTACGCCTTGGTCTAACTAGTTATTTTTGAAAAGAGGCTCCCGAGGCTCAATCTTTTCGAGGATTTTAGTTGGTTTATTTTTGAAAAGAGGCTCCCGAGGCTCAATCTTTTCGCAGGATTTTAGTTGGTTATGAGTCCTATCTAACCATTCTAAAAATAAAGGAAAAACTAAGCATGCAATTTCTAAGACTTAACAAAATACATTTTGTATTGGCTCCCCTCGACCATTGAATCGAGTGGGTCTATTCACATAGTGAATTTGGTCCTTGGGAACCCAATACATGTTAGATCCTAAAGTTGAAATCAAAGTGGTCTTAGGGACCCATGCTTGGACATTTTTCTTATGTTGGTTTACTATAGACATATATGACTTATTGGTTGTATTTGAGTTAAACCCGAGTCCGCCTTGTTGTACACGGCCCTTTGTGATCCAAGTAAGAGGTCAAGTCCCTTGGATCCCAAAGTGAACCTTTCCAACGTAGCCCTAAGGTCTTCGACTTGTGTTTTCAAAAGCGAGTTCTCAACTTCAAGCTTTTCAACTTGAGTTGAGTCCTCCTCTTGAATACAGTAGTCGAAGAGGTTAGGAGACCTCATGTTTGAGAAGGTTAACCTCCTCAATTAGGGTCTCGACCTTGGACTCGGACTTAGCTAGTTTCTTATTTAAAAATTTAATTGCACCATACAAAGTATTAAGTAACGACCGACTTACCCTTAATGATTCTTTTGAACCGGATACGGATCCGTGGCTTGTCTTGAATGGAAGCTCATCATCGGATTCGACTCGACTCTTCTTCGGTTTCGAGTCGTGCTCGGTCGGCTTGGCCATTAGAGCTTGGATATCGCCTTCTTCCTCCGACAACTCCTCCCAAGTAGCGCTTAGCGCTTTCTGGTCTTTGATGCTATTCTTTAGCTTTGGGCACTCGGACTTGATGTGACCGAACTCGCTGCACTCATAGCATCTAAAATTAGAAGTATTTGAATTAGGTTTAGGCTTACCTTGAGTTGTTGGTCGCTTTCGCCTCTTGATCATCTTCCAACTAGATTGACTAGTTCGATTCTATTTCGGAGTCTACTTCCGATTCGACTCGCCTTCTTCCTTCGGGGTGGCTTGCTCATGGCTTCTTCTTCTTGGAACTCGCAACTAACGCAATACTCTTCTCTACCGACCACGTTAGTTTGCTCATGTAATTCAAGTTCAAAACAATTGCCTAACCTAATTTTAGAAAGGTCTTGGAGACCTTGTAGGCATCGACCATGGATGCCCACAAGGTGGTCCTAGGAAACGAGTTAAGAGAATACCGATAAGGTCGCGATTCTCGACCTTTGTCCGATGGCATGGAGTTGGTTGACGGCGTCTTGGATACGAGCATGTAGTTGAGTCATGCGGTCTCGCTTTCCCGCATTTTCAAGTTATACAATTTATTTAAAGTAAATCTTTTACATACCTTCGTGTCGCCGTGCCTTCGTAGTTCCACTAGCTTGGTCCATAAGTCCTTTGCACTAATGAAGGGGCCGACGCGTTGAGCTCTTCCTTGACAACCCACATTGCAAGATTTGAGTTGCCTTGGCATCGGCTTCTACTTGTTTTTTCATGGAATTTGACCATTGATCGTGAACCCAAAGATTCACCATCTTCATTAATAGGAAGTGTGAAACCGTTTGATTACGATCCACATCTCGATTTGGGTTTTAAGAAAGCATTCCATCCGACCTTCCAATAACGAAAGTCATTACCGCTGTAAAACGGGGTCAAGCGTGTGCTAAACCCTTCGAGATGGGCCATTTAAAAACAAGAAGAAGAACGATTTAAAAGAATCTTGCAAAACACACACGAAAGAATATTCCAAGACTTTCGCCTTGGATTAGTAAAAGGGAAGTAAAAAGATATATAAAATGTAACTTGCAAAAGAAATAAACAATCAAATGCGAATGTCGCTGAAGTTCCGAGGACAACCTTACTCGATCTAACCCAAGGACAACCTTATCCGATCCTAAAGCCTCTAATGCAATTCTATATGTAGGAGAAGATAAGCAAGTGAAATAATTATACGAAAACAGAAATAAATAAATAAAAATCTGTAAAAAAGAAAACAAAGCTAGATTGGTGGTTTCACCGAATCTTAGCGCCTGCTCGATACCAATTGTTGGATCGAAAGTGTCGCTAGAGGGGGTGAATAGCGATACGATGTCGTTAAAAACTTTGCAATAAGTAAAAAGCAAGTAGAGAATGCACAGCGAAATATAAAGTAGACAAGATATTTTTACGTGGTTCACAATCTTTCGATTGCTTAATCCACGGCCCTAGTGATCCTTGATCACGCACGAGGGCAATTCACTAAAACCACTCCTCTGGAGGTAGGAGCAACGACATAAAGAAATCAAGGCAAAGGGACACTTCCTTTCCTTGTTACGATTAAAGCACAAAGACAATTTAAAGAAGTAGAACTTAAATAAATATACCGACAACTCTTATAAGTAGAAGATGTAGCTTTGTGTGTGGCACTTCGTCGTAGCAAATGTGAGTAGTAGTAGCGTGCTACGATGAGCGTGTTGAGAGCTCTTGAATTCTTGTTATTTGCTTGGCTTGAACATGTCTATTTATGGATATTGATCTATGAATTTAGACATAGGTAGTGTCCAAGGTGAGGTTCTTATCCCCAAGACTTGTTCATCCACATCCTACTAACTCAAGGATGAGGTGTTTCATCCAACCACCTTGTGCCACCTCCAACCTCCTTGTGCGCCAACTCAAGGATGAGGTGTTTCATCCAACCACCTTGTGCCACCTCCAACCTCCTTGGGCGCCAACTTGAGGATGAGGTGTTTCATCCAACCACCTTGTGCCACCTCCAACCTCCTTGGGCGCCAACTTGAGGATGAGGTGTTTCATCCAACCACCTTGTGCCACCTCCAACCTCCTTGGGCGCCAACTTGTTGGAGCCATTCAACTTGTGCCACATCATGGGAGCCAACCATCTTGTGCCAACTCACCTTATTTTGGGCGTCCACCACAAGGAAGCTTGGTGATGGTTTGGATGTCCACCTTGATGCCACATCACCCTTTGTACCAAAACACGAGTCAAGTCCAAATTCACCCCCTTGAAATTCGAGCTCTTCTCGAGGCTGGAACTTGACTAGCAGTTGACTGTAGTCAAAGGGTTTTGGACTGCAGTACAAGTTAGCTTAAAATATAAAGTACGATGGTTCTAACCATCTGATCTCGACCTAGACCTTCCATTGGAGGTATTGGGTCGGATCTACGCTTAACGACCTTGCTTCGCTTTCACACGAGCTTACCTTGTAGCCTCGCTTCCGGTCTTCACCCGAGTACCTCGGCTTCCTCCGAAGTCCCTCTGGCGTTGCCCGACCACCTCGGTTCCCACCGGGTGTCGCAGACCTTCCGCTCAACTTTAGCATTTCTGCACACTTAATTGAGCTCGTAAGATAACAAATATACCCTTAACTATTGAGCCTTTTGCCATAATCAAAATACCGGTTCGACTTTGGTGCCCACTGCACCAACAGGAATGAGAGTTTAGGGTACGATTACACGCAAGGGCATTTTAGAAACCTATGAGATTTGGATTGAGTTCAATAAGAGCTGGCTAAATCCATAAATGAATTTTAATTGAAACTCATTGATTGACCTAAATAAGTCAAAATTATGAATCCTTTATATGGAGTAGAAGAGGGAAGTATATAGAAGGTTTATATGGTGAGAAAATTTGATTTTGAGCCTCTTACATGAAGTTATGAGTGCATAACAATTGATATGGAGGTTGAATTTTGAAATCTTACAGTGCAAGGCTAGGAAAACTCTGAAGATGAGACTTTAGGACATAGTTAAACTCAGGGTCACTATATAAATATATCGGACTTGAATTGGATTCAATCAAAGCTGGTTAAGACAATCATTAAGTTTTGATTGAAACTCATTGATAAGCATAAGATTTAAAATTATGAAAACATGATATGAAGTGGAAAAGGAGACTTGAGAATATAAAAAAGGTGTGCAACCCAACTTATGAGACTTGTATGGTGTTCAAAATTTTATAATCATAGTGATATTGTAAAATACCGGAGGAAAAAAAAATATTCCTCGGTAATTGATAAAATATCTTGTGGAATTTTTAGAAATTTTTATGGATTTAAACGGAGGTCTTATGGACATTTTATAGGGATAAAGCGAATAGGCTTTTGTAAAGCCTGTTTAGACTATCTGCAAGGAATTAATGGATTTAATTTAAACCCTTTATATTCTTTCCATTTCCCCTTAATTCCCCATTGCGCTGTTTCCCTTCCCCATCCGATCCTTTTCTCTCACGATTCCTCACCGTCGCCGCGCCTCCATCACTGCCTCTCCCTCGCGCACTGACGCCGGCCAAGCAGTCGCTGCGCCTCGTCGCCGCGCCTCCATCACTGCCTCTCCCTCGTGTGTCGGCCAGACAGTCGCTGTGCCCCGTCGCCGTCGCCATGCTGCTGCCACCGCGAGTTGGAGCCTTTGTTGCCGCCGCCACCTGAGCTCGCTGCGTCATCGCCGGAGCACGGAGAAGTGGCGACTACGGCTGGACGGCGGTTGGGAGCAAGGGATCGCATCCTCCCGCTGCGCCCCGCTCAGTTTTCGACGTCGGAGTTATTTTCCTGATGGAGTTTTGTCGATTGTCGCCCCTTCTTCCACCCGAACAGTGTCGGCTGGTTTTCTTCCCTTCTGTATGCGTCGTCGGCCAGCCGATCCCACTTCTTCCTTCCACCGTAGGTGCCATCATACGCCATCGACGGTGGCGCCGGTGTCGATGCGTCCTTCCCGGCGAATAGGACCGAATTGGGGATTTGATGCCGGGGAGTTTTCTAGGGATGGTGAGCGTGATCTACCTTTCCCTTCAATTGTTGTTGGTTGATGTTGTTTATCTGTCAGGGAGTCTCGGCTGTGATTGGAGTTCGGGTTTTCTTTATCCGATCGTGAAAAATAGTGGTTACCTTCTTCTTACTTGCATTGGTAGGAATTCCCATTTGGTTCCAGTGATTTGAAGCGTCCAGATGTGGAGAAATCCAGATGTGGGTAGGCTGTGAGAGGTAAATGCCGATTGGGATGTTTGTGAAGGGGAGGAATAATTTGAGCAGTGCATGGAAGCTTGAGAAATAGGTAAGTGTTTGATCCATTTCTAGATCCGAGAAGTTGATTGGGAGTTTTGTTATTAGCTGTGTAATTTAGATAAATTAGTTGACAGGTTGTTGCTATAGGGGAGGAGGCTCTATAGAAGCTGGAGATTTTTCTGGCTTCAATGAAATTGAAGATCATATCTCTTCATCGCCGTGAGCAACAAAATTTTGGCAGTTTGCATTTAATAAGTCTCCTAGCTCAGGTAATCTCTTAAGTCTTGTTGTGTTTCATGAACTGTGGATGCAAGGGGAGATTTCAGTGTGGGTTTGTGATGGATCTTGTTGATGAAGATACAATGAGTAAGGAATCAACTTATCTATCTAATTGTTATAGATTGCTACTTCAAAGGTGGATCAAGACATGGTGGTTGATTGTAACAATTGTAAGGTAAGCTTTGATTTTGGTATTGTTATGAAGTAGGATGTGATACCTTTATAGTTGATGCTAGAATTGACTCATGAATGATACGGTGAATTTAATCTGATTAAGGTTGGAGAATGTTGAATTAGTTGGATACAATGATCGATGTAGGATTTGATGATTCGATGTATGATAGAACTTAAGTATGTTCTATGTTGTGTACAGGATGTTGATACGAGACGGAATCTCGGATGTAAAGACAGACAATGTAGTCTACATAACAGGTGGGTAATTTCCTACAGTAGATGTATTGCATTGATTTAGTCATAGATATGAGCATGTTAGGTGTTCATATTACCTTGACCCTGCTCTTATTATCATATGCTTGAACTTATCGTTTGATGTATTTATGCTCAATTGTTGATATCACACATATACCCTATCATGATTTAGGAGTTATAGATGTGATGTAAATTGACCTAGATATTTAGCAGGGTGTAAATGTTAGTACGGAGGATGACCCAATTTATAAATTGGCAAAAAGGTCATCCATGGGTAGGTAATGCCCTAAACGTAGGATTTACTTCCAATACCTGTATGTTGCATACTGTTACCAACCATGAGTTGTGTAATGGTTAAGTGAAGGGTGATTAGGGTGTCGCTGCGGACCGGTGGTCCCAGCTTGGTATGACTAGTCGAGTATGACTCTCTATCGGATAGAGAGTGCGTCGATCAGTCGAGTACGCCTCTCTATTGGAGAGAGAGTTATGATCAGTCGAGTATGACTCTCTATTGGATAGAGAGTGCGTCGATCAGTTGAGTATGACTCTATTGGAGAGAGAGTCAGGATCAGTCGAGTACGACTCTCTACAGGATAGAGAGTCCATCGATCAGTTGAGTATGACTCTCTACAGAATAGAGAGTATTGATTAGATGAGTACGACTCTTTGCTGAACAGAGAGTCTGTGGTAGATGGTTGTACGAGTGACAACATACTCATGTCATATGCATGCATTCTGACGACATAGTCTCCCTTGGGGTTGAGAGAGTCGTCAATCATCTTGCCTCCCAGAGCACTCCCCGAGGAGTAACTGGTGTGAGGGCAGAGCATCTATTGTGCTGCACTCTACCACTATAGATGGTGGTAGTTGGAGTTGCGTGCAGTTGTCCTGAGTGCGTGGTACTCGACCACTCATTGGTAGTGTTAGTCGGAGTGGCCAGCAGCAGGGACCCCCGTTGTGTAGCGAGCTCTTCATGCTCATATGCTACTTGATCATACTTCCCACTCGGCCACTCTATAGCAGTGGTTGGTGTGAGTTGGGACAGTTGTCATGTCGTGCCACCTAGGCCACACTGGGGTTGTGGTAGCGAGTAGGGGTGAGCAGGCATGACCATGCATCTTTGCATTATCGTATCTTATACCATATATAGATACATATATGTATGTATATATATATATATGGATGGATGAGATTAATATATATATAGATGCGGTCTATATATATATGATTATTGTGATGTTGCATTTGATTGTACTATGCTTGTTGCATTTGGGTGTACATCATATTCATGCATGTTTCTTGTATTTGTTATACGATTGTGTCGGATACTAGTATGGGTTGGACAGACCATTAGATACCTTGACCTGTAGCTAGAGTATATTGTGAGTTGATCTACTCTTCATGTTATATATATATATATGTTTGATATATGTTCAGGTTGGATTAGAGTAGCGTAGCAGACTTCAGGTATGTCTGCATTTTTATATTGTTTATTTGGTTAGACGGTATATGCTTGTATTTATATACTATGCTGATATACCTATTGTACCTCTAGAGTATGTTGTTGAAAATACATATGATATGACTGTAAAATACCACAGAAAAAAAAAATTTATTATTGGATAAATTAAATTAGTAATGCATGGTTAGGAATTAAACCTAACTATGGTTTAAACCTATTGGTGTTAATTATATGAATCTAGGTTTAAATTAAACCAAGGGTTATTGGGTTAATTGGTTATGGGATTAAACCCAACCTGACCCATTAGAAAGTTAACGCCGGATGTTTTTACGCTTCGATATTTCCCTTCCAAAGCAGCGGCGACAGAGCGTTTCTTTCCTCCTCTCTACCCTCGCCGCTCTCGCGATCGCCTTCTCCTCTTCCCGAAGAAACTCGAAGTCGAAGCTCCCTCCTTTCCCTCTCGTGGATGGCACCCCTATGGCCTCTCTCTGCCTCTCGCCGCTCTCTCCCTCTTTTCTGCAAACGGCGGCAGACTGATCTCAATGGTGCATGCGGATGCACCGGCGGTGAGCATGGGAGTGATCGGGAGTAGGTCGGCGGCGTCGGCACCTCATGCTGATCTGGGGTTGCAATTCTGGCCGGAGCAAGTGGTGACTAGCGGATGAAGAGGCGATAGCGGCGTCGAGTAGGGATTTCCACTATCGACCATCACAGTAGCTAGGTAATGGCCGACCTTCTCCATACCTTGGATGAGATCAAGATACTTGCGGTGATTTTCGTTGGTTGAAGGGAATTTTGGGTGTATGGGCAGGAAATCGACAGCGGCTTTGTGGCTGCTCGGTTGGAAGTTATCTCTGCTCGATCTCTGCGAGTGTTAGGGCAGTGCTACTGACGTTGGATTTTTCCAGGGAATAGAGCCTTTGGGGGAGAAGTGCTGACGGGGAAGCTCCAAACTCTGGTAAACCTCTCATCTTCCTTTCCATTTTCTTTTCTGTCCAGTGTTGTCTCTTTGTATCTATGATGTTATAGGGTTGTCGATGTGTGAGTTAAGGGCGGGCTATAGTTGGCGATGGAGTAAAAGACGAGTTTGGTTGTGCGTGAATGGAGGGTTGTGAAGTTGTGTCGGTTGTGATGAGTGGATGAAAGCTGTCGAGGATCCAATCTCGGTAAGCTTGATCTAACCCTTGCTTTCCATCTATCAATTGTTGTGTATGTGATTAAACTAATCTTGTGATGGATTTGTTGGTAATAGAAGATTTCTTATATTGATGTATACTACGTTATAGTTGAGCTAGTATTGACTCGATGATTAATAATTATGGATGAGTTGTTCATATTTACAGGGTTGATTTGGATCATTGTAAATTGTTAATGGGATCTAGTGGTATACTTACGGTGATATAGCCGAAGTGATGTTGGAGGTGTGATCGAGACTTTAATTAGTATCGAGACAATTGATTTGTAAATAATGATCAAGATTTTATTTCATATTCTAGATGATTGAGTGAATCTGAAGGAAGTAGGGTTTGATTTAAATTGTTGTCATGTGTTGGGATTTAATGATAGTTTATGTTGTGTGCAGGACTTGGTTACGAGGCAGGTCCACGGGCATGAAGATTATTATCACGAGCTTCATAACAGGTAGGTAATTTTCTACCGGTCGGGTAGATGTAATGATTTCCAGATTTAGATATAGATATGAACATGTTAGGTGTTCATATTACCTTGATCATGCTCTATTTATCGTATGCTTGAACTTACCGTTGATATATATGTGTGCTCGATTATTGATAACACATATTCCCTAGCATGATCTAGAAGTTACAGATGTGATGTAAGTAGGTCTAACTGTTTAGTAGGGTGTAGATGTTAGAGTACGGAGGTTGACCTAAATCATAAATTTGGAAAAAAGGTCCTCTGTGGATAAGTATGACCCTAGATGTAGGACTTATTCCATACCTGCATGTTGCACATTTATTCACCAATCACGGGTTGTGTGAATGGTCATGTGAGTCGTGGACAGTGTGTCACTACGGACCGATGGTCCTAGCTTGTCATGATCAGATGAGTGACTCTCTACAGGGTAGAGAGTGTACTGATCAATTGGGTGTGACTCTTTGTTGAACAGAGAGTCTAGGGTAGATGTTCTCAGATGTGAGACAAGACTCATGTCATTGCATGCATACTGACGACATCGTCTCCCCTTGGGGTTGAGAGAGAGTCGTCAGTCATCCTGCCTCCCAGGTTACTTCTAGAGGAGTAACTGGTGTGAGGGCATAACATTTGTTGTGCCGCACTCTACCATTATTGACGATGGTTGTTGGAGTCGCGTGCAGTTGTCCTGGGTGCGTGGCACTCGACCACTCATTGGCAGTGTCAGTCGGAGTGGCCAGCAGCAGGGACCCCCGTTGCGTAGCGAGCTCTTTACGCTCATATGCTACTTGATCATACTACCCAACTCGGTCACTCGAGAGTGGTGGCGGCTGGAGTCGGGATAGTTGTCATGTCGTGCCACCTAGGCCACACTGGGGTCGTGGTAGCGAGTAAGGGTGAGCAGGCATGACCATGCATGCTGCATTGCCGTATCATACGGTGTTTTGCATATGATTATATATATATACATACCTGCTTGTATATATATATATATATATATATATGGATGATGGTGATTAGTATACATACAGATACAGTCTATATGTATACTCACTTTGATGATGCATTTGTATGTACTATGCTTGTTGCATTTGTTTGTACATATTCATACATGATACTGCATTTCCTGTATGGTAGTAGGTTGATATTTGTATACCTATCGGACATTCACAGTGATACCCTTGACTCAGGTTAGGATATTGTGTAAGCACTATACTGTTATACCCTATGATGTGATTATATGCCCAGGTTGGATCAGGATAGAGTAGCTGACTGCCAGGTATGTCAGCATCGTTGATGTTCAGTTTATTTAGTATATGCATGCATATCTATTGTTATGCTGATGTATACTTGTTGTACGAGTAGATTAAACTGTTGAATGACATGTAATATTGATACATATATTTACATGTTTTCTCTGATTACCTGCTGAGTTTTACTCACCACCTCCGACCCTGGGTTTTTCTGTCGCCCAGGTAACAGGTAGAGGTCTTCGTGATGACTTGGAGCTGCGCCGACCGATCCATCCCATCTCCCTTTTCCGAGTCTCCCGAGGAGTTCGTTTTTGGTTATGTATGGACTTGTTGTTGTTATGGATTTTGTCGTGATGTCGTGGACTCTATTTGTGTAGTCGTTTTATGTACGGTTTTAGTGCTGTGGTCTTGTCAGGTGGAGTACACCTATATGTTTTTTTTTTGTATATGTGGTTGTGGGTATGTGCTTTCTGTTCCGCTGTGTGTTTGATATCTATTTAGCTGTTTATTATGTTATTGTTGTGGGCCTACGGGCCTTGTATTAACCCGAAATGTTGCCACGTACAGGGGAGATGTCGTCCGTTTGATTTTCGGCTCGGCATACTCTCGGGGCGTGACAATGACATATATACATGTTTTTCTATTACCTGCTGAGTTTTACTCACCACCCCCCACGGACCCTGGGTTTTCTGTCACCCAGGTAACAGGTAGAAGACTTCGTGATGGCTTGGAGCACCGCCGGCTGACATCGTCTCATCTCACCTCCAAGGCTCCCGTGTGTATTTGGGCTTTTCGTTCGTTGTGTATTGTATTTTGGAGTTTTCGTGATGTACATGTTGTATATTCGGATTTTTGTCGAAGTTTTGTATTGTTGTGATGTGTTAGTCATACCGGTATGCATGTGTAGGATTGTATTGTTGTTGTATCGTTTCCGCTATGTGTAGTTTTGATATATATATACTGTTGTGGTTTGGTATATTTTTATATATGGTTGTCATTGTGGGCCTACGAGCCTTGTATTAACCCGAAATGTTGCCACGTACAGGGGAGGTGCCGTTCGTTTGATTTTCGGCTCGGTATGCTCTCAGGGCGTGACAGATATTGACTATGATATTGATTTTTTAAAATCAGTACTACTGTGATGCTGTTTTCTAAAATCAGTACTACTTTAAACTGATTTATTAAAATCAACAGTATTATGATATTGATTTTCTATGAGTGTTGATTTTGAAAAATCAACATCATGTTTTGTTGATTTTCAAAACTTAACATTAATCTAGTGTTGATTTTTAAAAATTAGCACCATAAAATTTTGAACTTTAATGAAGTAATAGAATACACCATTTGATAATTTGTAAACTATAGTACATTTTTTAAGAAATATTAAACTTTAGATGCGTCATTTGATAAATTGTCATTTATAAAAAAAACAATGTTCTTTTAATCAAAAAGATAATAAGAAGTATTTTCCCTCTACAATAATGATTCGAGAAAATACGTAAAATAATTTAGTTTAAATAATTCTAAATTTATTTTAATGGGGCGAATAGGATTGTATACAATCGAGTCAAGTCAAGCTTTATACTATTCATATTTATTTAATAAGATAATCAAGTCGAGCCAAATTAAGTCTAAAATTAAACAAACTTTTAAAATAATTGTTCAAGTTTAATTTAGTTGATTTTTTTTTAGATTGAGCTTGGTTCGAACTTGAATTGAGTTTGACTTGTTTAATTAATATCAAGCTTTTAAATCAAACACAATTTAAGCTCGAATCAAGCTGATTTAAACTTATTTAAGCTTGATTTATTTAAATATTATCAAGCTTTTAAGTCAAACTAATTTATTTGTTTGAAGTTTTAATATATTTTTATTTGTTAGTATAAACAATTCGAGCTCATAAATAATTTCATAAATGAGTTTGATTATAAATATAATTTATGAGTTTCAAAAAGATATCTCCATTAATTATATTTATTAAATAGTTTTACAAATAAAATTACTTTAATTTTAAATTTAAATATATACATGATTAAATATTAGTGCATCTTTTACTTTCTTAATTTACTAATTTATAAAAATCTATCCCTTTGTATTTTTAATAGAAATATCTTTCACTATAAATTTTAAATCATAAAGGGGTAAAATTTTAGATGTTTTGTATTATTTGCTATTCCATGAATACAAACATTAATTTATTAAAAGAGAAAAAGACCTACTAAAATTTAAAAAAACTTTTTTTCATTTTGATATGTGAATTTAATCTCTTTAATTTCCTTTTTATTTGTAATATATTTTAGATATCTCAATTTCAAAAATTTAATAAAATGAAACTCGTGGATTCAAAATCCTTGAAAATCCCTCGATGAGTCCAATTTTATAAAAATATTAAATAAGACATGATGATCTGAGTCCTTTTTTTATTCAATTTTAGCTAGTTTGCAAGACAAACGAAAAATCAACATGGCCATTGACATATGCATCTGCCATCTTCATTGCATTGGCCAGAAGCATCCGATTGTCGACAATTATTATACAATCTTCATTACAACTCAAGTACAAGGTTCTCCGCTTGGCATACTACAAGTTGCATCCATCTCTCACCGTAAAAACTACAACAATCAAACCAACATATCGATCATTAAAAAAACAAAACTAATATTAATTTTTTGTAATTGTTTTATGAACAACATATTACTAATATATATATTTTAGTTTAATTTCAAATAAAGAGAATATAATAATGAAGAAGATTATATACCCGTGTTGAAAGTGAGAATAAGAAAAAGAACAAAAACACTGCGAGAACTCATAATTTTCTTCAATACACGATTTCTTTTTGTGATAGTGATGGATGAATATTAATATAATTTGTGGGTATTTATAGAATTATAATTCATAGTTTAATTAATGTTCAGTGTATCTTTTACTTTCCTAATATATTCATTAAAATTCACTACATGAAATCAGTAAGGGGTGTTGATTTGATGTTGATTTTATAAAATCATCATAATTATAATACTGATTTTAAAAAATTAGCACCACAATAAGAATTAACTAAACCTATCAATAAATTTTGATTGAAACGTATTGATGAATCCAGAGAAGTTGAAATTACGAATCCTTAACATGCAATTGAAGAAGACATATAGAAGGTTTATTTGCAGAGCAAATTTAGTTTTGAACTTCTTACATAAAATGTGGAACTATCACATTAGGGGCCCCTCACCGCTGCACCTACCATGGAGGGAGGTAAATCAGAATCCCAATTGGCAAGAGCAGAAGCGATGAGTCATCGATGTTGGGAGTATTGGAATACAATCAAAGTCCTACATTGGTAAGATATAGAAAGATCATGTGCTTATAAGATGAAAAGATATCTCTATTGGTATGAGGTCTTTTAGGTAAAGTCCAAAAATAAAACTATTAAGACTTAGGTTCAAAGTGAACAATATCATACTATTGTAAAGATATGCAAGTCTTATAGGCACCACCAATTAGTATCAAAGTTATGATTCATGTCAAGCCGGGGCAGATTTAGGGGGGGGGGGCCATGGCTCCCATAAATTTTAAGTGATTATTATTTTTCACTATGATACTATGATACATTGTGATGCATTGTGTTGCAAAAATTTTATTTATTTTCTCTCTTTTTTTAATTAATGTCATTATATTTTAGTATGCGGCCCCCCAATATAAAATCTTGGATTCGCCTCTGATGTCAAATTATGCACCTCAAATGATGGAAGTAGGGCTCCCATGTCAAGATCAAGAGAACCATACACCAAGCAAGAAGTCCAATTGGATCGGGATGATCGGACAACTGTCAGAAAGTCCAGCTGTGTCACGCCCCGAGAGCATGCCGAGCCGAAAATCAAACGGACGACATCTCCCCTGTACGTGGCAACATTTCGGGTTAATACAAGGCCCGTAGGCCCACAAAAACAACAATATATATATAACAAATAATAGCAGCGGAAATAAAGTGCGCATACCCACAACATATATAACAAAATATAATATACAGGTGTACTCCACCTGACAAGACCACAGCACTAAAACCGTACAAAACATCAACACCAAAATAACATCCACAACATAAAAATGAAGTCCAAATATAAACTAAGGTCCATGACATAGGACCAAAATCCAAAACATAATAAACAAGTCCAAGCCATAAGAAAAACGAACTCCTCGGAAGACTCGGAAAACGAAGATGGGATGGATCGGTCGGTGCAGCTCCAAGTCATCACGAAGTCGTCTACCTGTTACCTGGGCAACAGAAAAACCCAGGGTCGGAGGTGGTGAGTAAAACTCAGCAGGTAATCAGAGAAAACATGTAAATATATGTATCAATATTACATGTCATTCAACAGTTTAATCTACTCGTACAACATGTATACATCAGCATAACAATAGATATGCATGCATATACTAAATAAACTGAACATCAACGATGCTGACATACCTGGCAGTCAGCTACTCTAACCTGATCCAACCTGGGCATATAATCACATCATAGGGTATAACAGTATAGTACTAACACAATATCCTAACCTGAGTCAAGGGTATCCTTTGTGAATATCCAAATGGGTATATCAACCTACCTACCATACAGGAATATGCAATAGCATGTATGAATATGTACAAACAAATGCAACAGGCATAGTACATACAAATGCATCATCAAAGTGAGTATACATATAGACTGTATCTGTATGTATACCAATCACCATCATCCATATATATATATATACAAGCAGTTATGTATATATATATAACCATATGCAAAACACCGTATGATACGGCAATGCAGCATGCATGGTCATGCCTGCTCACCCCTACTCGCTACCACGACCCGGTGTGGCCTGGGTGGCACGACATGACAACTATCCCGACTCGGCCGCCACCACTCTCGGTGGACCGAGTTGGGTAGTATGATCAAGTAGCATATGAGCGTAAGTAGCTCGCTACGCAACGGGGGTCCCTGCTGCTGGCCACTCCGACTGACACTGCCAATGAGCGGTCAAGTGCCACGCACCCAGGACAACTGCACGCAACTCCAACAACCATCATCAATAATGGTAGAGTGCGGCACAACAAATGCTATGCCCTCACACCAGTTACTCCTCTGGAAGTAACCTGGGAGGCAGGATGACGACTCTCTCTCAACCCCAAGGGGAGACGATGTCGTCAGTATACATGCAATGACATGAGGGTACTGTCTCACATATAGAATATCTACCCTAGACTCTCTGTTCAAACAAGAGTCACACCCAATTGATCAAGACACTCTATCCCGTAGAGAGTCACTCATCTAATCGACAAGCTAGGACCATCGATTCGTAGCGACCTGTATCCACGACTCACATGACCATTTACACAACCGTGGTTGGTAAATAAATATGCAACATGGTATGGAATAAGTCCTACATTTAGGTCATACTTATCTGAGAGGACCTTTTTGCCAAATTTACAATTTAGGTCATCCTCCGTACTCTAACATCTACACCCTACTAAACAGTTAAACCTACTTACATCGCATCTGTAACTTCTAGGTCATGCTAGGGAATATGTGTTATCAATAATCGAGCACACATATATATCAACGACAAGTTCAAGCATATGATAAACAGAGCATGGTCAAGGTAATATGAACACCTAAGGTTCATATCTATGTCTAAATCTGAAAATCATTACATCTACCCGACCAGTAGGAAAATTACCTACCTGCTGTAAATGCTCGTATAATCCTCACGGTCGCGGACCCGTCTCGTATCCACGTCCTGCACAAACCATAATATGCATTAAGTTCAAGCACATGACAATAGATATACAAATCCACTACTATATCGTTTCCATATTCGCATCCCTTATCGAATACGATTTAGAAAACCCGAATTAGCCAGACTCGACCGTTTATTTTACATCCATCGGTTTTAATTAGCAAAAGTGCTAACTTCCGCATACAAATTTTATATTCGACTTAACAAAGTTAATCTCATAAAGATTTAACCTTTTTACCCCCCACCCGATTTTATAGTATCATCAACAGAATTAGTTATAAATCTAATTTATAAACACAACCCTTACAGTTGTCCCGTACTTATCAATTCTATAATTAACATCTATCATTCCTGGTTAACAAGTAGGCTAACCTATAATCATTTACAGCCATTTTAACCCACCCATACCTATCCAATTTCACAGCCAACACTTACAATTCTATTTCCAGAATATTAATAGATGAAGGATAGCATAATTCGCTTACTAACCCTAGAATTGTCACCTGGAAATCCTTTCCAATCCTGCCCTATACAACCGTTCGAGACCCCTGCCCAAACCAAATCAACAACTCCCAAGCATTCATCTCCTGTCCGTCAATGAATTGAACGGGATTTACAACACGAGAATGGAAACTGTTTCTGCTTACCACTATTGAAACCTCACGGCAGCAGCAAGATCCCCACTGATCGGCAACCCACAGAACGTCGCTGCCCTAATTTGCTCCGGCAGAACTCGCGAAGCAACTCCCAACTAGAACAACACCAAGACACCGACGATTCAAGTCAAATTTCACAACTAGGATAAGGAGAAGGGCAACAACTTACCTAGCTATGGTGGTGATCGACCAAAACAGCCCAACCACCAAAACCGGCAAAGAATTTCTGAACCGGCACTGTTCTCACCCGCACCACCGACGCTCCCGGTTTCCCGCAACGATCACCCTGTTCACCGGCGAACTCAGCACCGACAACCCTAACACCGGCGACGATTGGAAGAAAACCCCCCAAAACGGCTGCTCACCGTCGACCCACGTCCCCCAAATCGCGAACCTCCTTCGCTGCTCCGGTCTGTCCGTCGTCCGCACACGTAGAGAAGCCGACGATCTCCGGCCGGCAGGGGTTGCAGAAGTCGCGCGGAGGAGGAGAGAAACTGGATCGAGAGCGGAGAGAAGAATCCGTTCGGCAGATCTGTGGTCGCAGAAAAGATAAGGAGATGGCGTCGTCGGGGAAACGCTCGTCGAACACTAAAGTTTGCGGCGTAGAAACGGAAAGAAACCGAGCGTTAAAGTTTAACGGGTTGGGTCGGGTTTGATTAAACGTTGATTTCCACTAAGCCCACTAACACTTACACAAAAAGGGCTTAGAAATTCCCATTCGAGTCCAGAAAAATTCCTAAAAATTTCTATAGGGTATTCTCCTAAGTATCCAACATCCATTTTAAATTTTTTTTTTTTCTGGTATTTTACATTCTCCCCCACTTATTAAAATTTGGTCCCCAAATTTCGTACTCACTTGCAAAAATTAATTCAAGTATATTCTGAAATAACCACATACCTCAGGTAAACAGATGAGGGTATCGAGCTCGGATAGTATCCTCCAGCTCCCAAGTAGCCTCCTCATCTGTATGATGCTGCCATCCCACCTTTACAAGTCGGATGGTTTTGTTCCGCAGCTGTCACTCCTTGCGACCAAGAATCCGCACCGGAGTCTCCTCATAAGTCGCATTTGCCTGGAGTGGTATCGGAACTTCTTTCAGAACATGGTCAGATCGCGGCACGTATTTCCTCAGCATAGATACATGGAATACGTTGTGAACACCCGCAAGTGTCGGAGGTAAAGCCAACCGATAAGCTACACCTCCAATCCGCTCTAATATCTCAAATGGACCAATGTAACGTGGAGCTAATTTTCCTTTTAGCCCAAATCTCTTGACTCCTTTGGTGGGTGACACTTGTAGGAATACATGGTCTCCGACTGAAAATTCCAGAGGCCTCCACCTCCGGTCCACATAACTCTTCTGTCGGTCCTGTGCCTCAGATAACCGTCGTCTGATCACTCATACCAACTCTGCATCATGCTGAATACTCTGAGGCCCCAATATCTCGCTGCTCCCAACTTCCTCCCATAACACAGGAGATCTGCAGGGTCTGCCATATAATGCCTCGAAAGGAGCCATCTGGATAGAAGAGTGGTAGCTGTTGTTGTAGGCAAACTCCACTAAAGGAATGTGATCCTCCCAACTGCCACCGAAATCCATGACGCAAGATCTCAATAGATCCTCCAGAGTCTGAATGGTATGTTCGGACTGTCCGTCTGTTTGCGGATGAAAGGTCAGATCTGAGTCGGCTCTGTGCCCATGGCTCGCCGCAGACTCGCCGAATCGCTGTAAATCGCGGATCTCTATCAGATATGATACTCAATGGTACACCATGCAATCTGATGATCTCTCGGCAGTATAATTCCGCTAGACGATCCAATGAGTCCGTCTCACGCATCGGAAGGAAGTGAGCTGATTTGGTTAATCGATCCACGATCACCCAAATCACAGTATATCCTTTACGGGTTCTGGGTAATCCCGTAACGAAGTCCATCGTGATATGCTCCCACTTCCATTCCGAGATCGGAATTTCGTAACCCGCGGAGTTTCGATGTTCGCCTTCACTTGTTGGCATACTAGGCATCGTGCGAGAAGTCCGCAATATCTCGCTTCATACCGCTTCCACCAAGATATAAGCGCTTCAAATCTCGGTACATCCAAGTACCACCAGGATGTATAGCAAATCTCGACTGATGTGCTTCCTGTAGCAGTTCTTCCTTAACTGGGTGTGTGTCCGGAACACATAGTCATCCTCGGAAACGAAGTACACCATTCTCATCACTCGAGAAGTCCGTCTGACGTTCTGAGTCTATAGTGCTGCTCAAGAACTGCAGATGCTGGTCACTGACTTGTGCTTCCTTGATCCTCTTAGCAATAGCGGACTGGGCAACCATAGAAACTAATATCCCCCGGGATGTTTGACCGTGTTCCGACAATCCCAACTCAGAGAACTGTCGAACCAGACAAGAATCGCCGCCGATGATCGCCGTAACTCCACGAGACTTCGTCGATCCGCTACCACATTAGCTTTTCCGGATGATATCTTGGATGGTGCAATCGTAATCCTTCGATACTCCATCCATCGCCTCTGCCTCGATTCACTCTTTCAGGTGAACAGATACTTGACTTTTATGGTCCGTAGATCTCAAAGGTAATCCCATACAAGTAGTGCCTCCATATCTTCAATGCGAAAATAATGGCGCTAACTCCGCATCGTGCTGGGTAATTTCTCGTGATCTTTTAGTTGACGGGAGGCATAAGATACCACACGGTTGGACTGCATCAGAACTGCTCCCAACCCTTGGATAGAAGCATCCGTATAGAGAACCATCCCATCAACACCAGAAGGAATCACTAAGATAGGTGCAGAAACTAGCCGTCGCTTAAGCTCCTGGAAGCTAGTTTCACTGCCTCGACTGTAAACCCCTTTCCGAGTCAAAGTAGTGAGTGGCATGGCGATACTCGAGAATCCCTCCACGAATCTCCGATAATACCCGGCCAGACCAAGGAAACTACGGACCTCCTGTACTGATTTTGGCTGCTCCCAACTGGTAATCGCCTCAATCTTCTGGGGATCTACAGAAATACCTCTGTTGGACACCACATGTCCAAGAAAACCCACTGAGGATAACCAGAACGCACACTTGCTAAATTTGGCATACAACTATTCCTGTCTCAACGTCTCTAATACTATCCGCAGATGTTATTCATGCTCCTGCTCTGATCGAGAATAAATCAATATGTCATCGATGAACACGATCACGAACTGATCTATATACCTCAGGAATACCCGGTTCATTAAGTCCATAAATGCAGCTGGGGCATTCGTGAGACCGAACGACATCACTAGAAACTCGTAATGTCCATAACGGGTGCGGAAAGCTGTTTTCTGAATATCCTCATCTCTTATCCGAAGCTGATGATATCCTGAGCGCAGATCAATTTTAGAATACACACATGTATCCTTAAGCTGATCGAATAAATCTTCTATCCTCGGCTGTAAAATACCACGGAAAAAAAAAAATAAAATAAAATAAAATAAAAAAAAATAATAATAATATGGTTAGGAGTTAATTACATTTAACCTAGCTTAAAAAAAAATTATTATATTGGTTCAATTAACCTAGATTTAATTAAACATAGGGTTAATGGGTTAATGGGTTTAAAGCCCATCCCATTTGAAATCCGACCCATTAACCCATTAAAAGGCTTCCGTTTTTCGCCGAAACCTCTCTATTTCTTCCGTTTCGCTGCAGCCCCGTCTCCACCGAACGCACGCCGCCAAACTTCCTCTTCGTTCTCGCGACTTTCCCCTTCAAGGCGTTGATCCTCCTTCTTGAGACTCTCCTTCGCACGCCTCTTTCCCGGGCTAAGTGATCTCCTGCTCGGTGGTCCAGCGATTCCGAAAGCGATGGACCTTTCCTCGCATGATCTCCTCGCTCGGCGACCCAGATTCCAAGGCCGGCGATCTTATCTCGTTCGTGCGATCTCCCTGCTCCGGCGATCCAGCAGTTCCGAGCGGCAGATCGGTTCTCGATTCCACGATTCCTCTGCTCCATCGCTTAGATTCTGCCAGTCTTCTTCCTCGCGGCAGGTGACAGGCGTCGGTTTGGACGACCGTCGAGACGGACTGGAAGCTCCGACTTGGCAACTTCCCGACGGTAGGCAGCGGAGCGATTTCTGATCGTTGCTGTCCGTTCATCGCCGGGGCGAGGTAAGGGTCGTCCGTTCCCTAGTTTCCTCGATCTCAAACGGGATTCGTTTGTGGATGAACTCCTGCGGTGGTTTTCCCTTCCCTGACCTTGACCTAGCGATTTGGGCAGAAAACCGGGAGCGTCGGTGGTGCGGGTGAACAGGGCTGCCGAATTTCCGAGAATTTGCTGCCGGTTTTGGTATTTGGGCTGTCGACTGGGAATTTCAACAGCAAGGTGAGGACTGCCCATTCCTTTGTTTTCTCGACCTCGGAAGGGATCTGCCTGTGAACGTGTCCCTTCGTGTTGGGCAGTAATCTTGAGCACGGATTCTCCGAGGAACGCGGGATAGGAAGGAGGGGGGGCTGTCGGTGGAATCCAGGGCAGGTATATCTCAAATTGTTTTTTTCTGTCGTTGACTGTTTGATTGTCGTTGTGGTAGGCTTAGAAGGAGCTGTAAATGGTAGGTGGTGTTCTGTAGTAGGGTTGTAAATGAGCTAGGAGCTGGATCTGGAATTTCAGTAATCTGGCTAGTTGTTGTTTCCATAGTTGTGATAGATAAATGAGGTTGTTCTTGATTTTATTCAATATTGGGTTGTTGTGATTATGATGTTAATCGTACCAATTGAGGGTATACTGTGATGGTTGGTTATAGTGAATCGACCATGGTTGATTGGGACTTTTAATTCACATTCGATAGAAGGATGCGAATGTAAGAACGATGTAGTAGTGAATTTATCTATGTATTTGTAAACTGTTTGTACTAAAATGTAATTGATGCTAATTGCAGGACGTGGATACGAGACAGGTCCGCGGCCGTGAGGATTCATTGCTACGAACATTTACAGCAGGTGGGTGATTCCTACCCCGGTCAGGTAGTAATGCATACAGATTTAGATGCATGATCATCTTAAATGATCATGTTACCTTGATCTTGTTCTATTCATCTTATGCTTGATACTTTATCCGTTGGCTTTTAACTCCTTGCTGCTATCATGTTATGTTACCATGATTAGGAGTTATACATAGATGATGTAAATAACTTAGAATTTGTTTAAGTTAAATACAAGTAGTAAGGTACGGATGACAACCTGATTGTAAATTTGGCAAAAAGGTCATTCGTAGGTAGATGATGTCTTGAACCTAGAGTTAATTCTAGTACCCCTTAGATTGCATGTTTCTACCGACCATGCATTATGCAAATGGTCGGGTGAATGGTATTTAGGTGTCGCTACTGACCGTGGTCCTAGTATGATACGATCATTGAGTACAACTCTCACAGGATAGAGAGTGCGTTGATCCGTTAGCATGACCCTCTGTAGAGTAGAGAGTCTATGGTGGATGTCTGTGAGACCTTACATTCATGTCATTTGCATGCACCGGCGATATGTCTCCCTTGTGGTCGAGAGTGTCGCTACTATCTCCTACTTCCACGGTTACTCATAGGAGGAGTAACCGGTGTGAGGGCAGAGCATTGTAGTGCCGCGCTCTATCACTACAGACGGTGATAGTTGGATTTGCGTGCCATAGTCCTGCGTGTGTGACACTCGACCACTCATGGGTAGTGACTGTCGGATTGGCCAACAGCAGGGACCCCCATCGTGTAGCTTGCTCTTTACGCTTATATGCTACTCGATCATACTGCCCACTCGGCTACTCGAGAGTAGTGGTTGGTGTTGAGTTGGGACAGTTGTCATGCTCGAGCCACCGAGGCCACACTGGGGTCGTGGTAGCTTTAGGGTGAGCTGACATGACCATGCATACTGCATTGCCGACTTATGGCATTTTTGCATATTACCATATATATATATATATATATATATGCATGTATATATATATATGGATGATTGTGATTAGCATACGTATATAGCTGTAGTCTATATATAGATATGCTTATTGTGATGCTGCATTTGTATGTACTATGTTTGTTGCATTTGTTTGCACATATTCATACATGTTATTACATTTTTCTGTATGGTAGTAGGCCATCACTTGTATACTGGTTAGTTATTCACTGTGATACCCTTGACCCATAGCAGGATGTAGTATGAGTTAGTTCTATTCTTTATACCATATGTTGTGTATATGTGCTCAGGTTGGATAGATGTAGCATAGCGCACGCCTGTGTATGTCCATAGCTCATATCGACTTTTTGGTTAGATGGTATATACATGGATATATATATATTATCATGCTAGAGATACCTGTAGATTTTACTGTCGAAATACATGTGATATTAATGAACATGTTTATCTATTACCTGCTGAGTTTTACTCACTCCCACGGACCCTGGGTTTTTCTGTCGCCCAGGTAACAGGTAGAGATCTTCGTGACGGCTTGGAGCTGCGCCGGCGATCCATCCCATCTCCGCTTTCTGAGTCTCCCGAGGATTTGTGTTTGTCTTATGGATTTTTGATTCTATGTTATTGACTCGAGTTTATGTATGGACTTCGTCGTTATGTTGTGGACCTTGTTTTGTGTCGTTGCTTTATGTACTATTTTAGTACTGTGGTCTTGTCAGGGGGTGTACACCCGTATGTTTTGGTAGATTTTGTTGTGGGTATGTGTTTATGTTTCCGCTGTGTGTTTGATATATTTATATCTGTTTATGATGTTGTTGTTGTGGGCCTACGGGCCTTGTATTAACCCGAGATGTTGACAGTGAGATGCGTCCGCTTGATTTTCGCACGATACTCCCGGGCGTGACATCTCAGCGATGGATATTTGTTCTTAATCAGAATCGCATTCAGTTGCCGATAGTCAATACATAACCGCAACGATCCATCCTTCTTCTTGACAAAGAGTACCGGTGCTCCCCATGGTGAAACACTATGTCGGATGAATCCATTATCCAGCAACTCCTGCAGTTGAACTTTAAGTTCATTCAGCTCCTTTGGCGCCATCCGATAAGGAGGTTTCGATATAGGCGCGGTTCCTGGAATCACCTCTATCGCAAATTCGACTTGCCTAGGAGGTGGCAAGCCCGAAGTTCATCAGAAATACATTCGGATACTCTCGGACTACTCGCACATCAGAGAGAGGTGGTAGTCCTTCGTTCTCAACCTTGACCAGAGATAGCAGATAACCCTGACAACCCTGGGCCAATAGCTTCTGAGCCTGTAGGGCCGATATAACAGATAATCCATCATCTCTGGTACCAACAAATTCCCAAGCTGGTTGATCTAGTGGTCGGAATGTCACCACTCGTGCTCTACAATCCACTGTAGCGTGATAAGCGGCCAACCAGTCCATACCGAGAATAATATCGAACTCTATCATTTCCAACACCTGAAGATCCACTGTAAGGATATGCCCGTTAAAGTCTAATGGGCAACCCTTGATTTCTTGGTGGCTAGTTAGCACCTCTCCTGATGGCAAGGATACTGCTAGCCCACAAGAACGAACCCTGGGGATTCTTCCAACTCTACTCAGAAATACTCTAGATACAAATGAATGGGAACTACTAGATATCTATCAACGACAAGATATATAGAATAAATCGAAACCATACTGCATGATGATCCATCCATCATGGCTCCTCTCTAGTGATGGCAAAACTCGTCAGTCTATATTCGCTTACCGCATCCGGACGGTAGTAGTGTGCCTCCACTCACTTTGGATCCGCTCGGATAATCGAGGCCGAGTAGGTGTAGGCATAAGGTATCCGTGAGAATTGGCTGGTACAAACTGCTGAGGTGCAGATACTCCCGGGTAGTAGATCATCGGAGACGCAGGTACCGGATCGCCGCTTATCATCGTATGGGCACCGCATTTGGTACAACCGAGCCGTGGAGGTACTGGCCGCCGTCCATAAGTCCGCGTCACGGTGCTATCCTCACGCCTGGGTAGATTGCTTCCCTTTGTTGGAGCTATCAGGAAACTCCAACTGTGCCTTCAGCGTACAATCACGGCTAGTATGACCCGGTTGTTTGCAATAATAGCAAACCGATCGATCCAACGACACTGATACTCTATGGCTTTCGGGATCCACATTTATAACATCCATTCCTCGCCTCGCCCTTACGACTACTCCGAGATCCTCCGAAAACTCGATGTAGGACGCTTCTTCGTGATCTAGCCGACCTTCGCAAAGACTTGGCGTAGTTCCTTTCTTTCCGAGTCCCCGAGTCAACCCTAGTTCTCCGCTTGCTCTGGTCATCTTCTTCTCGATATCCTTCTCCTTGGAAATTTGGCCGAAGTCATCTCGATGAAGAGGGCGCTGATCCGGCCTCCTGTATGAGGTAATGGTAGATCTTGACATTCGCCCGTATATAGATAGCAAGACTCGGGTGAATCGTACATACTGGCTGTGCATCCCGAGCTACTAGGTGAGAGCAGAACTCGATAGTCTGTAAACTCACGTACTCCATAACAGAACGATCACCTTGCTTCAGACTTAGAAATTCCTGACGACGGGCTGTAGAAAACGCCGAAGGAAAGTACTGCCTCCAGAAAGCGTCTCGAAAGCTGACCCAAGTAATCATACGCTCCCCGGATAGAGTCTTCTGCAATTTCCACCAAGTGACAGCCTGATCTCTGAGATGATATGCAGCAAGGCCCACCTTCTCCACATCTGTGCAGTTCATATACTCGAAGGTGTCTTCCATATTTTCCAGCCAAGATCGGGCAATCCATGGGTCGGACTCCCCTCGGAACAAGGTGAACTTCTCCTTGGCTGATCGTGCTAACACGAGTATCCGTGACTTATCATTGAGCCTACTGGGCTCTGTGGGCTCTGGCGTAGTCAGTGGTACATCCGGATTCTGAGGCTCCGAATCACCAATAAGGGTTTGCTGAGGTGGTACTTGAGTAGTAGGCTCAGTCGTAACGGTATCTCGGCCCCTCCCTCTGGCTGCTCGCCTGGATGGACGGCCTCGACCTCGAGTCTGAACAGGTGGCATAACTCTGATAGTATTCACCTGTTGAACAAGTCTAGATAAGTATCTAACTAAAGTATAAATTATCAGGAACACTTACTTCGTGCTGCCCGGAGCTTATGCCGCTGTCAATCCCATCTCACAAAAACCAAAACCGAAAAATATACCGACTCCCGAGAATCCAAGACTCAAAAACAAACTCATAATATGGCATCGCAGAACCTTCGGCTCTGATACCAATAAAGTTGTCACGCCCCGAGAGCATGCCGAGCCGAAAATCAAACGGACGACATCTCCCCTGTACGTGGCAACATTTCGGGTTAATACAAGGCCCGTAGGCCCACAACAACAACAATATATATATAACAAATAATAGCAGCGGAAATAAAGTGCGCATACCCACAACATACATAACAAAATATAATATACAGGTGTACTCCACCTGACAAGACCACAACACTAAAATCGTACAAAACATCAACACCAAAATAACATCCACAACATAAAAATGAAGTCCAAATATAAACTAAGGTCCATGACATAGGACCAAAATCCAAAACACAATAAACAAGTCCAAGCCATAAGAAAAACGAACTCCTCGGGAGACTCGGAAAACGGAGATGGGATGGATCGGTACGCACTCAAGTCATCACGAAGTCGTTTACATTACCTGGGCGACAGAAAAACCCAGGGTCGGAGGTGGTGAGTAAAACTCAGCAGGTAATCAGAGAAAACATGTAAATATATGTATCAATATTACATGTCATTCAACAGTTTAATCTAACAAGTATACATCAACATAACAATAGATATGCATGCATATACTAAATAAACTGAACATCAACGATGCTGACATACCTGGCAGTCAGCTACTCTAACCTGATCCAACCTGGGCATATAATCACATCATAGGGTATAACAGTATAGTACTAACACAATATCCTAACCTGAGTCAAGGGTATCACTGTGAATATCCGATAGGTATACAAATATCAACCTACCTACCATACAGGAATATGCAATAGCATGTATGAATATGTACAAACAAATGCAACAGGCATAGTACATACAAATGCATCATCAAAGTGAGTATACATATAGACTGTATCTGTATGTATACCAATCACCATCATCCATATATATATATATACAAGCAGTTATGTATATATATATAACCATATGCAAAACACCGTATGATACGGCAATGCAGCATGCATGGTCATGCCTGCTCACCCCTACTCGCTACCACGACCCCAGTGTGGCCTAGGTGGCACGACATGACAACTATCCCGACTCCAGCCGCCACCACTCTCGAGTGACCGAGTTGGGTAGTATGATCAAGTAGCATATGAGCGTAAGTAGCTCGCTACGCAACGGGGGTCCCTGCTGCTGGCCACTCCGACTGACACTGCCAATGAGCGGTCGAGTGCCACGCACCCAGGACAACTGCACGCAACTCCAACAACCATCATCAATAATGGTAGAGTGCGGCACAACAAATGCTATGCCCTCACACCAGTTACTCCTCTGGAAGTAACCTGGGAGGCAGGATGACTGACTCCTCTCTCTCAACCCCAAGGGGAGACGATGTCGTCAGTATACATGCAATGACATGAGGGTACTGTCTCACATACAGAACATCTACCCTAGACTCTCTGTTCAACAAAGAGTCACACCCAATTGATCAGTACACTCTCTATCCTGTAGAGAGTCACTCATCTAATCAGGACAAGCTAGGACCATCGGTCCGTAGCGACACACTGTCCACGACTCACCTGACCATTTACACAACCCGTGGTTGGTAAATAAAGGTGCAACATACAGGTATGGAATGAGTCCTACATTTAGGGTCATACTTATCTACAGAGGACCTTTTTGCCAAATTTACAATTTAGGTCATCCTCCGTACTCTAACATCTACACCCTACTAAACAGTTAAACCTACTTACATCGCATCTGTAACTTCTAGGTCATGCTAGGGAATATGTGTTATCAATAATCGAGCACACATATATATCAACGACAAGTTCAAGCATACGATAAACAGAGCATGGTCAAGGTAATATGAACACCTAAGGTTCATATCTATGTCTAAATCTGAAAATCATTACATCTACCCGACCAGTAGGAAAATTACCTACCTGCTGTAAATGCTCGTATAATCCTCACGGTCGCGGACCCGTCTCGTATCCACGTCCTGCACAAACCATAATATGCATTAAGTTCAAGCACATGACAATAGATATACAAATCCACTACTATATCGTTTCCATATTCGCATCCCTTATCGGTCAATTTATTTAGAAAACCCGACCAGCTGTATTTGACCGTTTATTTTACATCCATCGGTTTTAATTAGCAAAAGTGCTAACTTCCTCATACAATTTTATATTCGACTTAACAAAGTTAATCTCATAAAGATTTAACCTTTTTACCCCCCACCCGATTTTATAGTATCATCAACAGAATTAGTTATAAATCTAATTTATAAACACAACCCTTACAGTTGTCCCGTACTTATCAATTCTATAATTAACATCTATCATTCCTGGTTAACAAGTAGGCTAACCTATAATCATTTACAGCCATTTTAACCCACCCATACCTATCCAATTTCACAGCCAACACTTACAATTCTATTTCCAGAATATTAACAGATGAAGGTGATAGCATAATTCAGCTTACCAACCCTAGAATTGTCACCGGTGGAAATCCTTTCCAATCCTGCCCTATACAACCGTTCGAGACCCCTGCCCAAACCAAATCAACAACTCCCAAGCATTCATCTCCTGTTCGTCAATGAATTGAACGGGATTTACAACACAAGAATGGAAACTATTTCTGCTTACCACTATTGAAACCTCACGGCAGCAGCAAGATCCCCACCGACGAAGAACCCACGTAACGTCCGCCTCTAATTTGCTCGGGCAAAACTCGCGAAGCAACTCCCAACTAGAACAGCACCAAGACACCGACGATTCAAGTCAGATTTCACAACTAGGATAAGGAGAAGGGCAACAACTTACCTAGCTATGGTGGTGATCGACCAAAACAGCCCAACCACCAAAACCGGCAGCAATTCTCGGAAATCCGGCAGCCCTGTTCACCCGCACCACCGACGCTCCCGGTTTCTCACAACGATCACCCTGTTCACCGGCAAACTCAGCACCGACAACCCTAACACCGGCGACGATTGGCAGAAAAACCCCCAAAATGGCTGCTCACCGTCGACCCAAGTCCCCCAAATCGCGAACCTCCTTTGCTGCTCCGGTCTGTCCGTCGTCCGCACACGTAGAGAAGCCGACGATCTCCGGCCGGCAGGGGTTGCAGAAGTCGCGCGGAGGAGGAGAGAAACTGGATCGAGAGCGGAGAGAAGAATCCGTTCGGCAGATCTGTGGTCGCGGAAAAGATAAGGAGATGGCGCAGTCGGGGAAACGCTCGTCGAACACTAAAGTTTGCGGCGTAGAAACGGAAAGAAACCGAGCGTTAAAGTTTAACGGGTTGGGTCGGGTTTGATTAACGGGTTGGATTTCCGACCCGTTAAGCCCACTAACACTTACACAAAAAGGGCTTAGAAATTCCCGTTCGAGTCCAGAAAAATTCCTAAAAATTTCTATAGGGTATTCTCCTAAGTACCCAACATCCATTTTAATTTTTTTTTTCTGGTATTTTACAAGCTGGGTCAGGAGGACTAGACAGTTGATAGGAAGACCTAGTGGGTTGCAGATCAGACATCAAGCAGAGGAAGCCCTTTGAGAAAAGTTCTACTAGTTCGATTTATCCAAAAGAAAAGTTCAATTTGTTCAATTCAATCGATTCAATTTTTAACTAAATGTTCACCCGCAATATCAAGGTAACAGGATAAATATTGGATCTATCAACTTTGAATTTTAGTTAATTATTATATATTATGTTATTATCATTATTGGATAATTATCTTGAGTTATGAATTATTTTCATATTTAATTTGTAAATACGAATTTAAGTCGAGTATGTTGAATTACTTAAATTAGGAGTTTTTGGCTGATCATAGCTGAGGTAAATTTATTCGTTAACTTCCATATATATTTTCTCGTGCATGAACAAATAGATATACAATATCATACCATTGTGAAGATATATAAATCTTATTTACACCTACAGTCGATGGCTCAAGGTCATGACTTCCCTAGGAATTTACCCACATCGTCTACTGCGCATAAGCCCTTTGCACTTACTAACTGGGTTAGCCTAGGGTTCCCTTATGTGAAGTTATGAGTGTTTGTCAATTGACATATATATTGAATTTTCAAATCAGGTTGTGCAAGATTAGAGAAACCTTGAGGATGAGAGTTTAGAGCACGGTTGTATATAAGATCACTTCAAAAATCTACGGGACTTGGATTAGGTTCAATAAGAGATAATTAGGGTCATCAATGAGTTTTGGTCGAAACTCATTTATGAACATAGATGAGTTGAAATTATGAATCCTTTATATGGAGTGGAAAAGAAAGATACATAGAAAGTTTATATGGTGAGCAAAATTAGTTCTGAATGTCCTTTGTGAAGTTATGAATGTGTGTTAATTGACACGGAGGTTGAATTTTGAAATCAAGATATACGAAGCTTGAAAACCTTTGGAATGAGAGTTTAGGGTACGATTACATGCAAGGGCATTTTAGAAACCTATGAGATTTGGATTGAGTTCAATAAGAGCTGGCTAAATCCATAAATGAATTTTGATTGAAACTCATTGATTGACCTAAATGAGTCAAAATTATGAATCCTTTATATGGAGTAGAAGAGGGAAGTATATAGAAGGTTTATATGGTGAGCAAATTTGATTTTGAGCCTCTTACATGAAGTTATGAGTGCATGACAATTGATATGGAGGTTGAATTTTGAAATCATACAGTGCAAGGCTAGGAAAACTCTGAAGATGAGACTTTAGGACATAGTTTAACTCATGGTCACTATATAAATATATCGGAATTGAATTGGATTCAATCAGAGCTGGTTAAGACAATCATTAAGTTTTGATTGAAACTCATTGATAAGCATAAGATTTAAAATTATGAAACCATGATATGAAGTGGAAAAGGAGACTTGAGAATATAAAAAAGGTGTGCAACCCAACTTATGAGACTTGTATTGTAAAACACCGGAAAAAAAAAAAAATTAATAATAATAATAATAAAGCATGGTTAGGGATTTAGTTAAATTTAACTTAGGCTTAATGGTAATTACTTAATTGGAATCAAGGTTTAATTCCTATTGGGTTTTAAATCCAACCCTATAATAAAATTAAATCCGATCCGGTATCTTTATTAATGCCGAGCGTTAATATGCGTTGCAGTTTTCTCCTCGCGACCGAATGTGGAGCGCTGATGCGATTTCTTTCCTCTTCGCCTTCGACGCGCGAGCTCTTCTCCTTCTCTTTGTTGCCGCCGCCAAATCTTTGGCCTCGCTCTTCGATCGTCGGTGCCCCAAGCCAGCCGCGAGCTCTCCCCTGCCCCTCGACGCCGGTTGTCGCCACCACGAGTCCAGCGTTGGCGACGCGAGGGAGTCGGCGACGGGCTAGATCTAGGGTTGGATTCCTTGCTGCCGATCTCTTCGGTCTCGACTTCTAGGGCTTTTCCCAATCGCGCCGGAGAGGCGTGTTGGTCGCCAAACCTTGTCGAAGGTGCCCATCGAACGCCGAGCAATGATCCGATTGCTCGCCAAGACCGTGATGTTCCCCTCACGATCTCACTCGAGCGTCGACGGTGTTCCCCTCTTTGTTTCTGTTTCTTCAACGATGGTTGCCACCGACATGGCGGCAAAGACCACCACCCGACTCCTCTGCCACCGACGCCGTGCCTCCTCTCCCAACGCAGCCGTCGTTGTGTCACCCTCCGTCGATTCAAGCAGCAAGGAGCACTGACCCCCTTTCCTTGCTCGCGTTCCTATCATCGACCAACGACAACTTCATCTACTGCGTCTTTCCTGATTAGAATTGGAGCTGGTGAACAGGGGTAATGGAGGGTTGGTTGCCGAGGGATTTGGGGCAATTTCCTAATCTGGAGCACAGCCAAAGATTGACTGTGTGATTGTTGTGGTGGAGAGTGCTCCCATTCTAATTACAGTGGTTCAAGAGAATAGAGGTAACGATGTGTGGAATTTTGATTAATTAAATTTGGTACAAACCTATACGATTGATTGGCTTGATTGCTAGGTTTAGCTAATCTGATGGGATTTGCTTGCAGTTAAATTGACTGGGCAGATTAGGTTTCTCGTAAATTGGATCAAGAAACTGTGAAAGGAAGCTAAACTTGGTAAGTACGAATTCGGATTATTATAGAGGTGTAGTTGCTATAGATCTGATGGATGGATTTGTATATTTGTCGTGTGCTTGAATTTAATTGTAAATGATGATATTTACAGGACGTGGATACGAGGCAGATCCACAGACGTGAAGATATTTATTTCGCAGAGCTATTTAACAGGTGGGTAATTTCCTACCTGGTCCGGGTAGTTATATTTCATTCAGATCTAGTCATTGATATGAGCATGTTAGGTGTTCATATTACCTTGACCCTGTTCTTTTTATCGCATGCTTGATCTTCATCACGGCTATTAACTCCATTGCTGATATCATGTTTATTTTATCATGATTAGGAGTATATATATAGGTGATGTAAGTAACTTAGAATTAATTTAAGTTACGTGCAAGTAGTAAAGTCCGGATGACAACCTGATGGTACATTGGGTAAAAAGGTCATCCGTAGATAGATAATGTCTTTAACCTAGGATTAGTTCTAGTACCCTTAGGTTGTATGTTACCACGGAACATGTATTGAGTAAATGGTCAAAGGAAGGATACTTAGGGTATCGCTACGGACCGATGGTCCTAACTTGTTATAATCAGATAAGTACGACTCTCTACAGGATAGAGAGTGTGTCCATTAGTTGAGTACGACTCTCTACAGGATAGAGAGTGTGTCGCTTAGATTGATATGACTCTCTACAGGATAGAGAGTATTATGATCGATTGAGTACGACTCTCTACAGGATAGAGAGTGCGTAGATCTGTTAGTTTGATTCTGTAGAACAGAGTCTATGGTGGATGTCGGTATGTGAGACATTGCATTCATGCATTTACATGCACGCTGGCGACGAGGTCTCCCTTGTGGTTGAGAGTGTCGCCAGTCATCCTGCCTCCACGGTTACTCATAGGAGGAGTTACCCGTGTGAGAGCAGAGCATTGAGGTGCCGCACTCTATCACTATAGACGGTGGTAGTTGGATTTGCGTGCCGTAGTCCTGCGTGTGTGGTACTCGACCACTCATGGGTAGTGATTCGGAGTGACCAGCAGGGGACCCCATCGTGTAGCTTGCTCTTTACGCTTATATGCTACTCGATCATACTGCCCACTCGGCCACTCGAGAGTAGTGGTTGGTATTGAGTTGGGACAGTTGTCATGCTCGAGCCACCGAGGCCACACTGGGGTCGTGGTAGCTTTAGGGTGAGCCGACATGACCATGCATGCTGCATTGCCGTATCTAATGGCGTTTTGCATATTACCATATATATATACAGATATGCATGTATATATATATATATGGATGGTTGAGATTAATATATAGAGATGGATACAGTCTATATATATATATATATATATATATCGATTATTGTGATGTTGCATTTGGTTTGTACTATGCTTGTTGCATTTGGTGGACATCATATTCATGCATGTTTCTTACATATGTTATACTCTGATTGTGTCGGATCTTGGTATGTGTTGGATAGACCACTAGATACCTTGACCATAGCTAGAGTTTATTTTGAGTTGATCTACTCTTCTGTTGTATATATATATATGTTGGATATATGTTCGAGTTGGATCAGTAGCGTGGCGGACTTCGTATGTCCGCATGTTTTATGTTGTTCATTCGCTTAGACTAGATAAGCTTGTATTTATATACTATGCTGATATACCTGTTGTATTTCTAGATTATGTTGTCGAAATACATGTGATATGACATATATACATGTTTTCTATTACCTGCTGAGTTTTACTCACCACCCCTCGTGGACCCTGGGTTTTCCGCCTGTAATGTAGCCGACTCGTGATGGACTCGAGCAATCTGGCCGGCATCGTCTCATCTCAACTCCGAGAGTCCGAGTTTTTGAGTCTTCCGTATGTTTTGGTTATGTATTCTGAGTTATGTGATGTACGCACATGTTGGTGCGGGTTTTGACGAGGTTTCTTTATGTTCTGGTGTTAGTCATACCGGTATGCACTTTGTGGATGTATTGTGGTCCCGTTGTTTCCGCTGTGTTTTTCGTTATGTTGTTATGTTCTTATATGTATATGTTATTATTGTTGTGGCCTACGGGCCTTGTATTAACCCGAAATGTTGCCACGTACAGGGGAGGTGCTGTCCGTTTGATTTTCGGTTCGGCATGCTCTCGGGGCGTGACAACTTTAGTGGTATCAGAGCCCATGGTTCTGCGATGCCGTACAATGTTGTTTTTGTATCGAGTCTTGGATTCTCGAGAGTCGATTTATTCGGTTTTGGTTTTCTGAGATGAGATGAGCAATGACTGAGCTCCAAGCAAAGACGAGGTAAGAATTCCTGAAAACTTGTGGTTTAGTAGATATTTATCTAAACTTGATCAGTAGGTGTATACAATAGAGTTATGACACCTGTGTAGACTTTTAGTAGGGGTCGTCCACCGAGACGACCAACCGGAGTTACCTTAGTGTTTATACTCCCAGTTTTATTGCCTATGCATTTAGATGCTTATAACAGGGAATAACCTGTAGTTTGTTGGTTATTGTTCGTAACCGTGGTATGTATTGACCACGAAACGACTGCTAAGTTTGTGAGTCTTGAACCCGTGTCGAGAAGGTGATTTACCTTTCGAGAGCCGATCGATACCGAAGTCGGAAAATAGGGGCCAAGTCGTCACATTTATTCTGTAAATCAGAGACTACTGTCTTAGAGATTTCCACTAATCGGTTAGTCGATCATTACTCGGGTAATGAATAGACTTGTAGATTATTTGTTGATGCAGATAGCGGAAGGCTAGGTTACGGTGTTTCATAGGGATTTTATCTCTGAGTTGTTCGTACCGAGTTGTATAACTTTGAGAGTACTTTTAAGTACTTAACTCATGTTATACCGATAAAGAAGAGTTGTTTGCATTCCATTATCGGGATTAAGCCGATATTTGGTGGAAAATGCAGAAAAATGACATTCGGGAAATAATATATATCACTTGATCATGGTTTAGTGATGTTGAAAGAGAGTATTTCCCCGTGTCACTTTTAGTGACGCATTGTAAGAATTCTTGAGCTTTAAGAAAGAGTGATCAGTTAGTAATAGTGTACTGTGCAGAGTCGTGAGACTTGCAGAGGTTACGACCACCTAATAGCTCAAGAAGATGAATGGATGATTTAAGCCACCCAGAGTTATTGGCTTATAGTTGGATTAGGATGCCGGGATCTTCTATCAGATCCTGTCTGAAGACGTTGGATTGAGACAGGAGTTTAGAAATGACTCCGTATAAGTGTTTAGGAGATGAAGATCGATAAGCAGATATTGCAAGTCAGATAAAGGAGCAAGATCGGAGTCAGAGGCCTTGGGGCTACTTTCCGATTATAGAAGACCAATCTTTCTGTGGATATCAAGAAAATCGTAACAAAGACTAAGGGAATTGTGTGCGTGATAAAGGCGACCATCACAAGACACGCAGCGATTATCTGTTGGAGCAGTTCATCCAGCTATTGTGAGCAACCGCAGTGGAGGAAGTATACTTCAAGACACAAATAAGACTATCGATGGTGTTCCAGGAGGAAGATGCATTGTCTCGACAGCAGAGATCAGCACCGAAGATTGGATTGTTTCATCAACAACAACCTACTACCTCAGGCGTGGTTGGAGTTCCTTGATACTCCCCTTCACAGATCAACGTATAAAGATCGCAGAAGACATTGTAGAAGACTCGCAACAACAACAGCTACCTCCAGATGTGATTTGATTTAGTGCAGAGGAGAGAGTATACGACAAAGGTCGATCTATTCGAATCTTCAGGTTGCAACTCGTAGGATTTAGGATGTGATCGATGATCTAGGAAAATCCTCTGGATTATTCGTCGCAAAATGCAACCGCTTTGTCGCGATCGCTGATCCGATCTTATTCTCTTCGAGAAAGGTCCGAGACCTCGTGTGGAGCCTTTTGATTGGATCAATGATATTTCATCGCTCGGTATTACTTTAGTTTACCCTCAATGTTAATATTGAGAGATACTTGTAGTTATGAGTATCTTTGTCTAGAACATTCTCGCTTAGACTAGAAGGGTCCTTTACATCGACTTGGGTTGGTGGTATCTCTACCGTCCGTGAGATGTGGATCAATAATTAAGAAGTCAAGGGATACCCTTAGACTTTAATAGACATACTTTGTTAGACATATCCTACGGATGGTCAAATTGTTGGAAGTATGGTACGATATGTCTCTCGGATGTGTGTACAATCCAAGAGCCTTTGGATATAGTTTTTGGATGAACTCCTAGGCTTGTCGTTGCTTAGGCAAGTGGAGTAGGCGATCGAAATGATTGCGAAAATAGTCCAGATCGTAAGATCACATATCGAGTGATAATTTTGTTGTATCGTGTTGTTAAAACACTATAGAAATTGGAATAACGTGAGTTGCGATTATAGGAGATGTTGGAGGATATTTATCTATCCCAGTATTCCTCCTTGAGAAGGATCCAGAACTCTTTATTGAAAGAGGGATGGACATTTGAGATTATGCATCGATTATCGATGATGGAATATAGTAGTTATTGTGATGAATATCCTTCGTTATGGATAAATGATCTATTGAGATCGACCAAAGACACCTGTGTATACTCTAAGGTTGGTTTATGACTAGAGGATTGATATTGTAGTGACATGGTGTCATACGATTATCATTGTCATTGTGATGATTAATATATATCATCAACTTAGAGTAAAGGGGATGCAGGTGTGTAGAGACGCCAATTTCATACTTAGTATGAATTTTATAAGTTGTGATTAAGTTGTTAGATTAATTAACGATTTAGTCGTCACTGGATTTGAGAATCGTATCTTGAACACGATTGGATCCTTTGTGGTTGTTGGAGTCAAGGCAATGACCACCGTAGTGGTTGTTTCCTTGTATTGATTTTGTTATTCCTACGAATGTGGATGGGATGCTTTTAAGCATTAGTATACCACGAACTTGTTTGGCAAAGGTAATGTTGGAAATTATTTAGTAAGTCGGTGAAACCAGCTTATGAGACCTAGATGGTGGTTAACTTTACGCAAGTATTAGTTAATCCTTCCGAGTGGATAAAGGAGGTGGTACGCGGATGCGTCGTTTCAGGGATCGGAATGATTCTGATGCAGTTGAATGAGGCATATCTTATGCCTATGTCAGCTAAGAAACTACAAGATAGTCTGTCATATACATGACGTGACTTTAGTAGTTATTGTCTGGATTTATGGATATATGGAGCAGGAATGCTCATGGGATTTTAACTAACTACTGGGTAGCTAGTATAAAGTTGCTAGAATGCGAATAGTTGTAATTTGCGAGAGTTGATCGCTATAGTCTCCCATGCACTTATAGAGTGGTGGAGTGGAATTTTCGATTGATGGACTTCTCTTCGAGAAGATAATTTTCCCCATCTCCGATAAGGATAGTGGGTTCTGGGTTGCAGTGTTTAAGGAAGAGTTGCTACAGAGCACATAATTTGAGATGGGCTATATACCCTGGTGGTACTCAGATGTACCGAGAGTTGAAACGTTTATACTGGTGGAATGGTATAAAGAGAGTTATCGCAGATGTTGCTGCTCGACGTTTAGTATGCCAGCGGGTGAAGGCTGAACCTCAAAAACTTGATGGATTGCTCTAGAAAATTCCGATTCGAATGGAAGTGGGAGCATATCACGATTGATTGCTGTGATTGTTTAGAACCCGTAAAGACATGATGTGATTTGGGTGATTGTGGATCGATGACCAAATCACCATTTCCTTCATATTCGTGGGTCATACCTATTGGATCATTCGGAGAGTTGTATTAGAAAGATTATCGATCGCATGCAGTACTTTTGAGTACTATATCCGATAGAGACCCGCGATTTACCTTGCGATTTTTGGAGAGTCTGCACCAGACTATGGGCACAGAGCTTCGGCTTAGTGCAACGTTTCATCCGAAGACAGATGAACAGTCTGAGTGTATCATTCAGACGTCGAAGGATCTATTAAGATTTTGTGTCATGAATTATGAGAGTAGTGGGGAGGATCACATTCCTTTAGTGGAATTTAACTATGAGGACAGGTATCACTTCCATTCAGATGAATCCTTCTGGAGACCCTATACGTTAGACTCAAAATCTCCCGTGTCAGGAGGAAGTCGGGAAATGATAGCTATAGTATCCAACATGATGCAGAGTTGGTGCGTGTCATCAGATGACGGTTATAAGAGACACAAGGTCATGTAAGAGTTACATCAAGGCAAAGACCTTTAGAAATTCTCACTGGGAATAGGTATTTGCTGTTTCACCTTCAAAGGGGTGAACGATTTGGGTCGCAAGGAGCGACAGATGAACAAGACCATCCGACTGTAAAGATTGGATGACAAAGATCCTACCGATGAGGGACTATATGAGAGCCGAAGATACTATTCGAGCTCGATACCCTCATTTGTTTGTTTGAGGTATGTGGTTATTTCAGAAACCTTCTTGAATTAATTTTCACATTTAAGTACGAAATTTGGGGACCAAATTTTAATAAGCGGGGGAGAATGTAAAACACCGGAAAAAAAAAAATTAATAATAATAATAATAAAGCATGGTTAGGGATTTAGTTAAATTTAACTTAGGCTTAATGGTAATTACTTAATTGGAATCAAGGTTTAATTCCTATTGGGTTTTAAATCCAACCCTATAATAAAATTAAATCCGATCCGGTATCTTTATTAATGCCGAGCGTTAATATGCGTTGCAGTTTTCTCCTCGCGACCGAATGTGGAGCGCTGATGCGATTTCTTTCCTCTTCGCCGGCCGCGAGCTCTTCTCCTTCTCTTTGTTGCCGCCGCCAAATCTTTGGCCTCGCTCTTCGATCGTCGGTGCCCCAAGCCAGCCGCGAGCTCTCCCCTGCCCCTCGACGCCGGTTGTCGCCACCACGAGTCCAGCGTTGGCGACGCGAGGAGCGGACGGCTAGATCTAGGGTTGGATTCCTCACGCCGATCTCTTCGGTCTCGACTTCTAGGGCTTTTCCCCAATCGTCACGGAGAAGCGTGTTGGTCGCCCGGCCTTGCGAAAGGTGCCCATCGAGCGGCGGCGCGATCGATTACTCACTTGCATTGCCGGCGTGTGTTCCCCCTCACGATCTCACTCGAGCGTCGACGGTGTTCCCCTCTTTGTTTCTTCTGTTTCAGCGGTAGGTTGCCACCCGGCAGTGGCGGCACCACCACCGACTCCTCTGCCCACCAGCGCCGTGCCTCCTCTCCCAGCGCGGGTCGTTGTGTCACCCTCCGTCGATTCAAGCAGCAAGGAGCACTGACCCCCTTTCCTTGCTCGCGTTCCTATCATCGACCAACGACAACTTCATCTACTGCATCTTTCCTGATTAGAATTGGAGCTGGTGAACAGGGGTAATGGAGGGTTGGTTCTTGAGGATTTAGGGGCAATTTCTGTCTGAGCACTGACCAGATTGGTATGTGATTGTTGTGGTGGAAGTGCTCCCATTCTAATTACAGTGGTTCAAGAGAATAGAGTAGCGATGTGTGGAATTTTGATTAATTAAATTTGGTACAAACCTATACGATTGATTGGCTTGATTGCTAGGTTTAGCTAATCGATGGGATTTGCTTGCGATTAAATTGGATAGGCGATTAGGTTTCTAAATAAATTGGATCAAGAAAGCGTGAAAGGAAGCTAAACTTGGTAATGCAATTCGGATTATTATAGAGGTGTAGTTGCTATAGATCGATGGATGGATTTGTATATTTGTCGTGTGCTTGAATTTAATTGTAAATGATGATATTTACGGGGCGTGGATCTGCGCGATCCACAGACGTGAAGATATTTATTTGAGCTATTTAGAATTGGGTAATTTCCTACAGTCAGGGTAGTTATATTTCATTCAGATCTAGTCATTGATATGAGCATGTTAGGTGTTCATATTACCTTGACCTGTTCTTTTATCGCATGCTTGATCTTCTATTTGGCTATTAACTCCATTGCGATATCATGTTTATTTTATCATGATTAGGAGTATATATATAGGTGATGTAAGTAACTTAGAATTAATTTAAGTTACGTGCAAGTAGTAAAGTCGGATGACAACCTGATGGTACATTGGGTAAAAAAAGGTCATCCGTAGATAGATAATGTCTTTAACCTAGGATTAGTTCTAGTACCCTTAGGTTGTATGTTACCACGGAACATGTATTGAGTAAATGGTCAAAGGAAGGATACTTAGGGTATCGCTACGGACCGATGGTCCTAACTTGTTATAATCAGATAAGTACGACTCTCTACAGGCTAGAGTGTGTCCATTAGTTGAGTCTGACTCTCTACAGGATAGAGAGTGTGTCGATTAGATTGATATGACTCTCTACAGGATAGAGAGGATTATGATCAGTTGAGTACGACTCTCTACAGGATAGAGAGTGCGTAGATCTGGTTAGTATGATTCTCTGTAGAACAGAGAGTCTATGGTGGATGTCGGTATGTGAGACATTGCATTCATGCATTTACATGCACGCTGGCGACGAGGTCTCCCTTGTGGTTGAGAGTGTCGCCAGTCATCCTGCCTCCACGGTTACTCATAGGAGGAGTTACCCCTGTGACAGCAGAGCATTGAGTTGCCGCACTCTATCACTATAGACGGTGGTAGTTGGATTTGCGTGTCGTAGTCCTGCGTGTGTGGTACTCGACCACTCATGGGTAGTGACTGTCGGAGTGACCAACAGCAGGGACCCCCATCGTGTAGCTTGCTCTTTACGCTTATATGCTACTCGATCATACTTCCCACTCGTCCACTCGAGAGTAGTGGTTGGTGTTGAGTTGGGGCAGTTGTCATGCTCGAGCCACCGAGGCCACATTGGGCTCGTGGTAGCTTGAGGGTGAGCCGACATGACCATGCCTGCTGCTGTGCCGTATCTGATGGCGTTTTGCATATTACCATATATATATACATATATGCATGTATATATATATATATGGATGGTTGAGATTAATATATATATATGGATACAGTATATATATATATATATATATATCTGATTATTGTGATGTTGCATTTGTTTGTACTATGCTTGCTGCATTTGGTGGACATCATATTCATGCATGTTTCTTACATATGTTATCTGATTGTAGGATCTTGGTATGTTGGATAGACCACTAGATACCTTGACTGTAGCTAGAGTTTATTTTGAGTTGATCTACTCTTCTGTATATATATATATGTTGGATATATGTTCGAGTTGGATCGAGTAGCGTGCGGACTTCCGTATATCCTGCATGTTTTATGTTGTTCATTGATTAGACAAGATAGGCTTGTATTTATATACTATCTTTGATATACATTGTATTTCTAGATTATGTTGTCGAAATACATGTGATATGACATATATACATGTTTTCTATTACTCTGAGTTTTACTCACCACCCCTCGCGGACCACTGGGTTTCATCGCCCGAGTAGCAGTGTGACCGTGATGGACTTGGAGCACATTGGCCGGCATCGTCTCATCTCAACTCGAGTCCGAGTTTTGAGTCTTCCGTATGTTTTGGTTATGTATTCTGAGTTATGTGATGTACGCACATGTTGGTGCGGGTTTTGACGAGGTTTCTTTATGTTCTGGTGTTAGTCATACCGGTATGCACTTTGTGGATTGTATTGTGGTCCCGTTGTTTCCGCTGTGTTTTTCGTTATGTTGTTATGTTCTTATATGTATATGTTATTATTGTTGTGGCCTACGGGCCTTGTATTAACCCGAAATGTTGCCACGTACAGGGGAGGTGCTGTCCGTTTGATTTTCGGTTCGGCATGCTCTCGGGGCGTGACATGTATGGTGTTCAAAATTTTATAATCATAGTGATATTGACTATGATATTGATTTTTTAAAATCAGTACTACTGTGATGCTATTTTCTAAAATCAGTACTACTTTAGTACTGATTTATTAAAATCAACAGTATTATGATATTGATTTTCTATGAGTGTTGATTTTGAAAAATCAACATCATGTTGTGTTGATTTTCAAAACTTAACATTAATGTAGTGTTGATTTTTAAAAATTAGCACCATAAAATTTTGAACTTTAATGAAGTAATAAAATACACCATTTGATAATTTGTAAACTATGGTACATTTTTTAAGAAATATTAAACTTTAGATGCGTCATTTGATAAATTGTCATTTATAAAAAAAACAATGTTCTTTTAATCAAAATGATAATAAGAAGTATTTTCCCTCTACAATAATGATTCGAGAAAATACGTAAAATAATTTAGTTTAAATAATTCTAAATTTATTTGAATGGGGCGAATAGGATTGTATACAATCGAGTCAAGTCAAGCTTTATACTATTCATATTTATTTAATAAGATAATCAAGTCGAGCCAAATCAAATCTAAAATTAACCAAACTTTTAAAATAATTGTTCAAGTTTAATTTAGTTCCTTTTTTTAGATTGAGCTTGGTTCGAACTTGAATTGAGTTTGACTTGTTTAATTAATATCAAGCTTCTAAATCAAACACAATTTAAGCTAGAATCAAGCTGATTTAAACTTATTTAAGCTTGATTTATTTAAATATTATCAAGCTTTTAAGTCAAACTAATTTATTTGTTTGAAGTTTTAATATATTTTTATTTGTTAGTATAAACAATTTGAGCTCATAAATAATTTCATAAATGAGTTTGATTATAAATATAATTTATGAGTTTCATAAAGATATCTCCATTAATTATATTTATTAAATAGTTTTACAAATAAAATTACTTTAATTTTAAATTTAAATATATACATGATTAAATATTAGTGCATCTTTTACTTTCTTAATTTATTAATTTATAAAATCTATCCCTTTGTATTTTTAATAGAGATATCTTTCACTATAAATTTTAAATCATAAAGAGGTAAAATTTTAGATGTTTTGTATTGTTTGCTATTCCACGAATACAAATATTAATTTATTAAAAGAGAAAAAGACCTAATAAAATTTAAAAAAACTTTTTTTTTCATTTTGATATGTGAATTTAATCTCTTTAATTTCCTTTTTATTTGTAATATATTTTAGATATCTCAATTTCAAAAATTTAATAAAATGAAACTCGTGGATTCAAAATCCTTGAAAATCCCTCGATGAGTCCAATTTTATAAAAATATTAAATAAGACATGATGATCTGAGTCCTTTTTTTATTCAATTTTAGCTAGTTTGCAAGACAAACGAAAAATCAACATGGCCATTGACATATGCATCTGCCATCTTCATTGCATTGGCCAGAAGCATCTGGATTGCTGACAATTATTATACAATCTTCATTACAACTCGAAGTACAAGGTTCTCCGCTTGGCATACTACAAGTTGCAGATCCATCTCTCACCAGAAAAACTACAACAATTAAACCAACATATCGATCATTAAAAAAACAAAACTAATATTAATTTTTTATAATTGTTTTATGAACAACATATTACTAATATATATTTTTTAGTTTAATTTCAAATAAAGAGAATATAATAAAGAAGAAGATTATATACCCGTGTTGAAAGTGAGAATAAGAAAAAGAACAAAAACACTGCGAGAACTCATAATTTTCTTCAATACACGATTTCTTTTTGTGATAGTGATGGATGAATATTAATATAATTTGTGGGTATTTATAGAATTATAATTCATAGTTTAATTAATGTTTAGTGTATCTTTTACTTTCCTAATATATTCATTAAAATTCACTACATGAAATCAGTAAGGGGTGTTGATTTGATGTTGATTTTATAAAATCATCATAATTATAATACTGATTTTAAAAAATTAGCACCACAATAAGAATTAACTAAACCTATCAATAAATTTTGATTGAAACATATTGATGAATCCAGAGAAGTTGAAATTACGAATCCTTAACATGCAATTGAAGAAGACATATAGAAGGTTTATTTGTAGAGCAAATTTAGTTTTGAACTTCTTACATAAAATGTGGAACTATCACATTAGGGGCCCCTCACCGCTGCACCTACCATGGAGGGAGGTAAATCAGAATCCCAATTGGCAAGAGCAAAAGCGATGAGTCATCGATGTTGGGAGTATTGGAATACAATCAAAGTCCTACATTGGTAAGATATAGAAAGATCATGTACTTATAAGATGAAAAGATATCTCTATTGGTATGAGGTCTTTTAGGTAAAGTCCAAAAATAAAACTATTAAGACTTAGGTTCAAAGTGGACAATATCATACTATTGTGAAGATATGCAAGTCTTATAGGCACCACCAATTAGTATCAAAGTTATGATTCATATCAAGCCGGGGCAAATTTAGGGGGGGGGGGGGGCCATGGCTCCCATAAATTTTAAGCGATTATTATTTTTCACTATGATACTATGATACATTGTGATGCATTGTGTTGCCAAAATTTTATTTATTTTCTCTCTTTTTTTTAATTAATGTCATTATATTTTAGTATGCGGCCCCCCAATATAAAATCTTGGATTCGCCTCTAATGTCAAATTATGCACCTCAAATTATGGAAGTAGGGCTCCCATGTCCAGATCAAGAGAGCCATACACCAAGCAAGAAGTCCAATTGGATCGGGATGATCGGACAATTGTCAGAAAGTCCAGCTGGGTCAGGAGGACTAGACAGTTGATAGGAAGACCTAGTGGGTTGCAGATCAGACATCAAGCAGAGGAAGCCCTTTGAGAAAAGTTCTACTAGTTCGATTTATCCAAAAGAAAAGTTCAATTTGTTCAATTCAATCGATTCAATTTTTAACTAAATGTTCACCCGCAATATCAAGGTAACAGGATAAATATTGGATCTATCAACTTTGAATTTTAGTTAATTATTATATATTATGTTATTATCATTATTGGATATTTATCTTGAGTTATGAATTATTTTCATATTTAATTTGTAAATACGAATTTAAGTCGAGTATGTTGAATTGCTTAAATTAGGAGTTTTTGGCTGATCATAGCTGCGGTAAATTTATTCGTTAACTTCCATATATATTTTCTCATGCATGAACAAATAGATATACAATATCATACCATTGTGAAGATATATAAATCTTATTTACACCTACAGTCGATGGCTCAAAGTCATGACTTCCCTAAGAATTTACCCCTGTCCACTACAGACAAGCCCCTTTGCACTTACTAACTGGGTTAGCCTAGGGTTCCCTTATGTGAAGTTATGAGTGTTTGTCAATTGACATAGATATTGAATTTTCAAATCAGGTTGTGCAAGATTAGAGAAACCTTGAGGATGAGAGTTTAGAGCACCTGCCATATAAGATCACTTCAAAAATCTACGGGACTTGGATTATGTAAAATACCGGAGGAAAAAAAAAATAAATATTAATAATAAAATAAAACATTGGATAATTGGGAGAATACCCTATTAAATTTTCAGAAATTTTTAGAATTTTTTTTGGGATTTAAATGGAAATTTCTATGCGATTCGGGAAAGTGTTAGAATTAATCTGCTTATAGGGTCTAAATCAATTTGACCTGCCGCTTCACTCCATTTCAAATTCGCCATCGCTCTTTACTCATCGCGACTTCTCATTCTCGTTGATCCCTTTCTCTTCCAGCCGCGACCTTTTCTCTGCCACGCCCCTCTTTTCTCCCGATCGAACACGAGCGCCGCCTTCACCCTCGTGCGCCACGACGCCGCTGCCACTGCTGATGCCGCCGCGATCTCATCGGCTCTTCGATCGCCGGCACTTTGCCGCCGCCACGCTACCGCCGCCGCGCGCTTCTCCCTCGATCGTTTGCGGTGCCCTAAGCACCGGCCACGCAGAGGGTAGCGCCACGCCGTCGCCGCTCTTCCTTCGACCGACCGCTTCACAAGCCGACGCGGCCGCCAACCGCCCACCATCGCTCGTCGGAGATCTCCAATCGCGGTTGGAAATTTCGCCGCTACCGATCCAGCGAACCCCTTCCTCGCTCTTCCCACTTGTCGCCGCCTCCGCTTGTCGGCGCGCACAATGTCGTAAGCCGCTGCCACGAGGCCAAACCCCCGCCGCCGATCACTCATCGCCGCCGGATCGACGCCGCTTCCAAAGACCGCGTCGTGCTCCATCTTCCTCTGCTGTCTCCACCGCTTCGTCGGAGATCACCACCACGAGTTCTGTTTTGTCAGTGAGATTGGTCTCGCGATGTGCCCTCCTCCAGCTTCGAGTGATCGCCAGAATTTCTTCTTGGCTTGCTTGTGATACGAACGACAACTTGGTGCTGAATGATTCTAATGACTTACCATTCTAGCTTTAGGTAATCTCTTTAACCTCTCTTTGTTCTTCGGATGTTGAATTCAGAGAGTAGTTTTGGGAAGATGGTAACAGGATGTTAATAATAGGTGTTGAGGGAAATTTAAACAGGTTATTCTCTATTGGAACTCCATTGATTTAGAGAGGATACCTTCACTGTGATTCCCAGTGGTGATAGAGCTCAGATCAACAAATTTGCCAACTCATTCGGCTACCCATCATGAGGTTGGAGTTTGGCAGTGGATGATGATCCAAGGAAGGTGAGTTTGTATGTTGAATTGATTGGTTGGAATGTAGTTAAGAGATTTATTGATTTAAACCTAGTTGTATGTTGTAGGATTGTTGTGCTTGATAATTGGGAGTGAATTAAATTGTAGTTAATTGAATGAGGATAAATGTGAAGGCTTGATTAGGTTAAGTGGATAACAAGATCAATCCAGTTGATCGGGTTATGAAGTCATGTAGCATTCGATTCGATCACTTGTTGTATAATAGAACTTAATATTTGTTCATGTTGTCTTGCAGGACTTTGATTAGTGACAGATGCTTGTACGCTTGGATAGCGAGTGGAGCTATTTAACAGGTAGGTAATTTTCCTACTAGTCGGGTAGATGTAATGATTTCCAGATTTAGACATAGATATGAACATGTTAGGTGTTCATATTACCTTGACCATGCTCTGTTTATCGTATTCTTGAACTTTTCGTTGATATATATGTGTGCTCGATTATTGATAACACATATTCCCTAGCATGATCTAGAAGTTACAGATGTGATGTAAGTAGGTCTAACTGTTTAGTAGGGTGTAGATGTTAGAGTACGGAGGATGACCTAAATTATAAATTTGGTAAAAAGGTCCTTTGTAGATAAGTATGACCCTAAATGTAGGACCCATTCCATACCTATATGTTGCATATTTATTTACCAACCACGGGTTGTGTAAATAGTCAGGTGAGTCGTGGACAGTGTGTAAGCTCACGATGGTCCTAGCTTGTCAGGATCAGATGAGTATGACTCTCTATAGGGTAGAGAGTGTACAGATCAATTGGGTGTGACTCTTTGTTGAACAGAGAGTCTAGGGTAGATGTTCTGTATGTGAGACAGTACCCTCATGTCATTGCATGTATACTGACGACATCGTCTCCCCTTGGGGTTGAGAGAGAGTCATCAGTCATCCTGCCTCCTAGGTTACTTCCAGAGGAGTAACTGGTGTGAGGGCATAACATTTGTTGTGCCGCACTCTACCATTATTGACGATGGTTGTTGGAGTTGCGTGCAGTTGTCCTGGGTGCGTGGCACTCGATCGCTCATTGGCAGTGTCAGTCGGAGTGGCCAGCAGCAGGGACCCCCGTTGCATAGCGAGCTATTTACGCTCATATGCTACTTGATCATACTACCCAACTCGGTCACTCGAGAGTGGTGGCGGCTGGAGTCGGGATAGTTGTCATGTCGTGCCACCTAGGCCACACTGGGGTCGTGGTAGCGAGTAGGGGTGAGCAAGCATGACCATGCATGTTGCATTCTTAGTATCATGTTTGCATATGATTATATATATATACATAATATATATATGGATGATGGTGATTAGTATACATACAGATACAGTCTATATGTATACTCACTTTGATGATGCATTTGTATGTACTATGCCTGTTGCATTTGTTTGTACATATTCATACATGCTATTGCATATTCCTGTATGGTAGTAGGTTGATATTTGTATACCTATCGGATATTCACAGTGATACCCTTGACTTAGGTTAGGATATTGTGTTAGTACTATCTTTATTATACCCTATGATGTGATTATATGCCCAGATTGGATCAGGATAGAGTAGCTGACTGCCAGGTATGTCAGCATCGTTGATGTTCAATTTATTTAGTATATGCATGCATATTTATAGTTATGCTGATGTATACTTGTTGTACGAGTAGATTAAACTGTTGAATGACATGTAATATTGATACATATATTTACATGTTTTCTCTGATTACCTGCTGAGTTTTACTCACCACCTCCGACCACAGGTTTTTCTTACGTCGCCAGTAATGCAGTGAGCGACCGTGGCGACTTGAGGCGCCAACCGATCCATCCATCTCTCTGTTTTAGTCTCGAGCAGTTCATTTTTGGTTATGTATGGACTTGTTTATGTGTTATAGATTTTGGTCCTATGTCATGGACTCTTGTTTTGTTATGGACTTTGTCGTGATGTCGTCGTTTTATTTACGGTTTTATTACTGTGGACTTGTCAGGTGGTGTACACCTGCATATTTTGTTATCTATGTTGTGGGTATGGGGGTTTTCATTTCCGCTGCTATTAGTATGTTATATTATGTTGTTGTTGTGGGCCTACGAGCCTTGTATTAACCCAAAATGTTGCCACGTACAGGGGAGATGCCGTCCGTTTGATTTTCGGCTCGGCATGCTCTCGGGGCGTGACAGATTAGGTTCAATAAGAGATAATTAGGGTCATCAATGAGTTTTGGTCGAAACTCATTTATGAACATAGATGAGTTGAACTTATGAATCCTTTATATGGAGTGGAAAAGAAAGATACATAGAAAGTTTATATGGTGAGCAAAATTAGTTCTGAATGTCCTTTGTGAAGTTATGAATGTGTGTTAATTGACACGGAGGTTGAATTTTGAAATCAAGATATACGAAGCTTGAAAACCTTTGGAATGAGAGTTTAGGGTACGATTACACGCAAGGGCATTTTAGAAACCTATGAGATTTGGATTGAGTTCAATAAGAGCTGGCTAAATCCATAAATGAATTTTGATTGAAACTCATTGATTGACCTAAATGAGTCAAAATTATGAATCCTTTATATGGAGTAGAAGAGGGAAGTATATAGAAGGTTTATATGGTGAGAAAATTTGATTTTGAGCCTCTTACATGAAGTTATGAGTGCATGACAATTGATATGGAGGTTGAATTTTGAAATCATACAGTGCAAGGTGTTGGATCGAGAAGCGTCGCTAGAGGGGGGGGGTGAATAGCGATCGTAAAACTTTTCGGCGTTTCGTTCGAGTAGACAATTAAATGAGTAAACACAGCGGAAAATAAAGCGATACGTTTATTTTACTTGGTTCACAACCCAACGGTTGCTACTCCAAGGCCCTATCGGTCCTAGACCGCGTACGGAGGGCAAATCACTATAACGTCTCCTCCTCGTTGGAGGTAGGAGACAACGATCACAAAACCGAAATTACGAGGATGAGGCAACAAGCCTACCTCACCTCGTTACGAATAAAAATAAAGAATACAATATCAAAATATGTTACTTGCTATTGCTGCCGACGAAGAAGATCGGAACTTGTCGTCGTGTCGGCGTTATGACGGTGTTGGAGCATTGGCGTTGTAGGAGCACTTGATGAATAAACTTGATATCCTTTGGAGTTGGAATCCTCCTCCTTTTATAGACTTTGGGCTCTGAATATGTCTCCCTTTTTTTTGGAACGGATCACGAAGTTTTCCAAATTTTATCGCTGGCGCGCGAAAACGTTATCCGTTTTGACCTACCGCAAAGGTCGAAGTCGTCGCCATCACCGATCGATGCCTCCCATCACCGATCGTGATGGGCATCGATCGGCTCCATGTCCGGCAATGATCGGTCACCGTGCCACTTCCCTGCAGTGAGAGGTTAGCTCAGAAAATGATAAATACGACGGTTTCTAACCGTCCGATCTCGACCTAGACCTTCCACAAGAAGTTTTAGTCGGATCGTCAGGAGTATTGGCGGAATTGGCGACTGACGGTCGTTGTCGACGACCGTCGTATTAGTGGCGATTTATCATCGCCGGCCGTCGTTACTCACTGGACTTCCACCAGTGGGTTTTGCCTTCCCGAGTTGAACTCTAGACCTAAAGTTTATGAATCGCAACCAAGTGATCCCATGATCACGGTTACCGTGATTCATAAACTAGTACTTAACCCGAGGTTTAGAGTTCAACTCAAGGCAAAAACCCACTTCCAGGGGTGGGAAGTCCAGGTGAGTAACGACGGGCCAACAGGGGCGACGGTCGGCGACCAATAGGGGTCGCCGAATTTTTGCCAACAGGGGCGACGGTCGTCGACCAATAGGGGTCGTTGAATTCCGCCAATAGGGGCCCGGTCGTTACAATAAAAAGGTTCTGCGATGCCGTATTATGTTATTTTGAGTCGAGTGTTGGATTCTCGTGAGTCGATTTATTCGGTTTTGGTTTTCTGAGATGAGATGGACAGCGGCCTGAGCTCCAAGCAGCACGAGGTAAGAATTCCTGAAAAACTTATGGTTTAGTAGATATTTATCTAAACTTGATCAGTAGGTGTATACAATAGAGTTATGACACCTGTGTAGACTTTTAGTAGAGGTCGTCCACCGAGACGACCAACCGGAGTTACCTTAGTGTTTATACTCCCAGTTTTATTGCCTATGCATTTAGATGCTTATAACAGGGAATAACCTATAGTTTGTTGGTTATTGTTCGTAACCGTGGTATGTGTTGACCACGGAAATGACCTGTTGAGGCTGTGAGTTTTGAACCTGTGTCGAGAAGGTAATTTACCTTTGAGAGCCGACTGATACCGAGTCGGAAAACACGGGCCAAGTCGTCACATTTATTATGGAAATCAGAGACTACAGTCTTAGAGATTTCCACTAACTGTGCTAGTCGGATCATTACCTGTGGGTAATGAATAGACTTGTAGATTATTTGTTGATGCAGAGTAGCGTGACAGACTTCAGGTATGTCTGCATGTTTTATGTTGTTCATTCAGTTAGACGGTATATGCTTGTATTTATATACTATGCTGATATACCTGTTGTACATCTAGATATGTCGTTGAAATACATGTGATATTACATATATACATGTTTTCTATTACTCGAGTTTTACTCACCACCCACGGAGACCACAGGTATTACATGCGCCTAGCAAGTAGAAGACTTCGTGGCAGCATGGAGCATCGCCGGCTGACGTCATCTCATCTCACGAGGCTTCCGTATTTTGTTTTGGGCCTGCTGCCCGTGTGTGACATTGTATTGTTGTATCGTTTCCGCTGTGTATTTGTCGTAGTAGTTTTGTCATGTTGTTGGGGTGTGTTAGTCATACCGGTATGCATGTGTGAGATTATTGTATTGTGGTGGTTTGTTTCCGCTGTGTCTTGTGTAGTTTTGTTTTCATACATATATATTGTTGTTATTGTGGGCCTACGGGCCTTGTATTAACCCGAAATGTTGCCACGTACAGGGGAGGTGCTGTCCGTTTGATTTTCGGTTCGGCATGCTCTCGGGGCGTGACATCGTCGCCTACGGTCATCCCCGTATAGAGGACACGACCTTACCATCTCTCACTCACACAAGCTTACCTCGATTCTTACTGTGACGCTTTCGCTTCCGGCCTTCCACTCGATTCCTTCGGCTCCCTCCGAAGTCACTCGAGTGTCGCCCGACCACCGCAGCTTCCTCCGGGTGTCGCTAGCCTTCAGCTCTAGCTTTAGTACTTTTCTGCACACTCGATTTAGCTCATGAGATAACGATGTAAACTTAACTTTGTGTCTTTGCCATAATCAAAACACAGGTTCGATTATCTAGTGCCCCTGCACCAACACAAGGCTAGGAAAACTCTAAAGATGAGACTTTAGGACATAGTTAAACTCATGGTCACTATATAAATATATCGGAATTGAATTGGATTCAATCAGAGCTGGTTAAGACAATCATTAAGTTTTGATTGAAACTCATTGATAAGCATAAGATTTAAAATTATGAAACCATGATATGAAGTGGAAAAGGAGACTTGAGAATATAAAAAAGGTGTGCAACCCAACTTATGAGACTTGTATGGTGTTCAAAATTTTATAATCATAGTGATATTGACTATGATATTGATTTTTTAAAATCAGTACTACTGTGATGCTATTTTCTAAAATCAGTACTACTTTAGTACTGATTTATTAAAATCAACAGTATTATGATATTGATTTTCTATGAGTGTTGATTTTGAAAATTCAACATCATGTTGTGTTGATTTTCAAAACTTAACATTAATATAGTGTTGATTTTTAAAAATTAGCACCATAAAATTTTGAACTTTAATGAAGTAATAAAATACACCATTTGATAATTTGTAAACTATGGTACATTTTTTAAGAAATATTAAACTTTAGATGCGTCATTTGATAAATTGTCATTCATAAAAAAAAAACAATGTTCTTTTAATCAAAATGATAATAAGAAGTATTTTCCCTCTACAATAATGATTCGAGAAAATACGTAAAATAATTTAGTTTAAATAATTCTAAATTTATTTGGATGGGGCGAATAGGATTGTATACAATCGAGTCAAGTCAAGCTTTATACTATTCATATTTATTTAATAAGATAATCAAGTCGAGCCAAATCAAGTCTAAAATTAACCAAACTTTTAAAATAATTGTTCAAGTTTAATTTAGTTCCTTTTTTTTAGATTGAGCTTGGTTCGAACTTGAATTGAGTTTGACTTGTTTAATTAATATCAAGCTTCTAAATCAAACACAATTTAAGCTAGAATCAAGCTGATTTAAACTTATTTAAGCTTGATTTATTTAAATATTATCAAGCTTTTAAGTCAAACTAATTTATTTGTTTGAAGTTTTAATATATTTTTATTTGTTAGTATAAACAATTCGAGCTCATAAATAATTTCATAAATGAGTTTGATTATAAATATAATTTATGAGTTTCATAAAGATATCTCCATTAATTATATTTATTAAATAGTTTTACAAATAAAATTACTTTAATTTTAAATTTAAATATATACATGATTAAATATTAGTGCATCTTTTACTTTCTTAATTTATTAATTTATAAAAATCTATCCCTTTGTATTTTTAATAGAGATATCTTTCACTATAAATTTTAAATCATAAAGAGGTAAAATTTTAGATGTTTTGTATTGTTTGCTATTCCACGAATACAAATATTAATTTATTAAAAGAGAAAAAGACCTACTAAAATTTAAAAAAACTTTTTTTTCATTTTGATATGTCACGCCCCGAGAGCATACCGAGCCGAAAATCAAACGGACGGCAACTCCCCTGTACATGGCAACATTTCGGGTTAATACATGGCCCGTAGGCCCACAAGAACAACAATATATATGTCTGAAACAAAAACTACACAAGACACAGCGGAAACATACTACAACAATAGGATATCAATCCCACACATGCATACCGGTATGACTAACACAACACAACAACACAGAACCTCGACAAAATCCGAATATACAATATGTACATCAAGAAAACTCCAAATACAATACACGGCGGACAGCAGACCCAAAATAAAACATGGGAGCCTCGTGAGATGAGATGACGTCAGTCGGCGGTGCTCCAAGCTGTCACGAAGTCTTCTACCTGTTACTGGCGAGCGTAAAACCGTGGTCCCATGGGGTGGTGAGTAAAACTCAGCAGGTAATAGAAAACATGTATATATGTAATATCACATGTATTTCGACAACATAATCTAGATGTACAACGGGTATATCAGCATAGTATATAAATACAAGCATATACCGTCTAACTGAAATGAATAACATAAAATGCAGACATACTCAAGTTCGCTACTCGATCCAACTCAACATATATCCAACATATATATAACAGGAAGAGTAATACCAACACATAATCTACTCATGCTACAGGTCAAGGTATCTATGGTCTGTCCAACACATACCAATATCCGACTCAATCGTATAACAAATGTAAGAGACATGCATGAATATGATGTCCACCCAAATGCAGCAAGCATAGTACAAACAAATGCAACATCACAATAATCATATATATATAGACTGTATCTATATATATATAAATCTCAACCATCCATATATATATATATACATGCATATATGTATATATATATGGTAATGTGCAAAGCGCCATCAGATACGGCTATACAGCATGCATGGTCATGTCGGCTCACCCTAAAGCTACCACGACCCCAGTGTGGCCTCGGTGGCTCGAGCATGACAACTGTCCCAACTCAACACCAACCACTACTCTCGAGTGGCCGAGTGGGCAGTATGATCGAGTAGCATATAAGCGTAAAGAGCAAGCTACACGATGGGGGTCCACCTGTTGGTCACTCCGACAGTCACTACCCATGAGTGGTCGAGTACCACACACGCAGGACTACGGCACACAAATCCAACTACCACCGTCTATAGTGGTAGAGTGCGGCACCTCAATGCTCTGCCCTCACACCGGTTACTCCTCCTATGAGTAACCGTGGAGGTAGGATGATTGGCGACCCTCTCAACCACAAGGGAGACCTTGTCGCCAGCGTGCATGTAAATGCATGAATGCAATGTCTCACATACAGACATCCACCATAGACTCTCTATCCTGTAGAGAGTCATACCAATCTACTCGACGCACTCTCTATCCTGTATAGAGTCGTACTAATCGATCATAATACTCTCTCTCTATCTGTGAGAGTCATACTAATCTACTCGACGCACTCTCTATCACAGTAGAGTCGTACTCATCGATTATAACAAGCTAGGACCACGGTCCGTAGCGATACCCTAAGTATCATTCCTCGACCATTTACACAACACATGTTCGGTGGTAACATACAACCTAAGGGTACTAGAACTAACCCTAGGTTAAAGACATTATCTACCTCTGATGACCTTTTTGCCCGATATACAATCAGTTGTTGTCATCCGAACTTTACCATTTGCACTTAACAAACAAATTCTAAGTTACTTGCATCACCTATATGTATAACTCCTAATCATGGTAAAATAAACATGATATCAACAATAGAGTTAATAGCCAGCGGTAAAGGATCAAGCATACGATAAAAGAAGCGAGGTCAGTAATATAAACACCTAACATGCTCATATCAATGACTAAATCTGAATGAAATACAACTACCCGGACGGGTAGGAAATTACCCACGATCTGAAGCTCGAAATAATCCTCACAACCGTGGACCTGCTTCGTATCCCAAACCTGCACATAATAGCAAACTATGATTAAGTACAAGTATCCGACAAATACATAACTACTACGTCGTTTCTATACTCCCATCCTTTTATCGAACGCGAGTTAGTACTACGAGTACACACCTCCCATAACCCCAAATCTACATTCATCCTTGGTCGATTCACACCAAACTCAATCCACAACAGCCACAAGATCAATTAAAGTAATTAGATCTAAACAACCCTCAAATAACTATCCAATCATCTAAACATAGTCTCCACACTTCAACCTAACCAATTCGTAGCACCATTGCTTAACAGGCTCCCCTTACATCTTTTTATCCACGCGCAACACAACCCAGATCAATTTGCATACACTCACAGATCTGATCCCACCATCTATTGGAATCCTCAGCTCAAACCAAACTACTACTTCACAGCTACCAGTACACCAAATTAGGAAAATCCACCCCAAAATTAACAATTTCACTTTGCTCCACTCTATCACGGCAGAACAACACATCACCAAAAATTCCCTAACATCCACGCTTAAACTTAATAACAACCAACTTAACAAGGCAAGGAAGCAACCGAGGTATACGAGGTTATAGCTTCACCAACGACCCTTCCCCTTTTCTTTCCTTGTTCACCATCTCCAAGCACTTTGCCCAATATCACGATCGTTCAACCAAGGAAAATCCACGAAATTCGAACATCACGTTCGAGGGTGAGACAAAGCGGACTCTTACCTATTCCGCAATAATCGGCCAAGCAACTCACAATGCGTCGACTTGCGAAAACATCCGATTGGTCCGGCGTGGCGACCGGATATCTGTGTGGTGAAGGTAGGCCTGGCGTTCTGTTCCCGATCAGCGGCTCCTTGCGGTGAAGATCTCCGTGGCGAAGGCTCGATCGGCAATGATGGAGCGGCGGCGCGGAGAGAAGGACGACGGGCGCAGCGATGTGAAGCGCGGCCCGACAGGCAAAGCGGTGTCGTGGCGTGGCTGTAGCGAGAGGCGATGGAGGTGCGGCGGTGGCAACGGATCCTTCACGGTGGCAAGGTTTGGTCGGCAGGCGGCGACGATGGATTGTCTTGCTTGCCGACGAGGCATGCGGCAGCGGCGGCGGCGATCCACTCGCGGCGTGGCGGCGACGGAGAAGCGGTAGCGTGGGAGGGGCTAGATCCGGCGAAGATGAAATAGGGATCGATTGGATTGGGCGGCGGCGAGCGACACAGCATGTGACGGCGAGCGGCGGCGCGTGGAGGCGGAGATGACCCGGCGAGATCTGCGGCTGCGCGTGAGAAGTCGGGAAGAAGAAGAATCGCGCCGAGTGGGACGAAAAGGGGCACGGGGAGAAGAGAAGGCGTCGGTAGAAACCGTGGCCTTTCGGGAAAAGGAGAGGATTGATCGATTGGGGAAAATGAAAAGGATCAGGGAAAATTAAACGGTTTTTATTAAACCCATTAATACAGTCTAAACAGGCTTTATAAAAGTCTATCTGCTTTATCCCCATAAAATATCCATAAGACCTCCGTTTAATTCCAGAAAAATTTCTAAAAATTTCTGAAAAATTCCACAAGATAGTTTATCAATTAATGAGGAATAATTTTTTTTTTCCGGTATTTTACATTCTCCCCCACTAATAAAAAAATTTGGTCCCCAAATTTCGTACTTAAATGTAAGAACCAACTCAAGAGATTTCTTGAATTACTTCATGCCTCAAGTGAACAAATGAGGATATCAAGCTCGGATAGTATCTTCGGCTCCTTGAAATCCATGACCGCAGATCTCAATAGATCCTCCAATATCTGAATAGTGCGCTTTCGCTGTATCGATCTGCGGATGAAGAAACGTTGCACTAAGCCGAAGCTCTGTGCCCATAGTCTGGTGCAGACTCTGCCAACATCGCGAGGTAAATCGCGAATCTCTATCCGATATGGTACTTAAAAGTAGCCCACGCAATCTGATAATCTTTCGGTCACATCATGTCCTTTATGGGTTCTAGACAATCCCGTAACGAACTCCACAGTGATACGCTCCCACTTCCATTCCGAAATTGGAATTTTCCTGGAGCAATCCAACGAGTTTCTGATGTTCAGCCTTCACCTACTGGCATACTAAACATCGAGCAACAAAATCTGCTATAACTCTCTTTATACCCTTCCACCAGTATAAATGTTTCAACTCTCGGTACATCTGAGTACCCTCAAGGTGAATAGCAAATCTCCAATGATATGCTTCCTGTAGCGACTCTTCCTTGACTGGACGCGTGTCCGGAATACACTATCTTTATCAGAGATGGGGGATTATCTTCTTAAAAGAGGAATTCATCAATCATCCAAGATACACTCCACACACACTGTAAGTGCATGGAAGACTATAGCGACGAATCTCACTCGTTGCAATTGTTGCAACTGTTCGCGCTCCAGCAACTCTATTGTAGCTACCTAGTAGCTTGTTAAATTCAATGAGCACTTCTGCTCCATACATCCACAAATCCAAAAAATAACTACTAAAGTCCCATCATGTATATGGCAGACTATCTCGTAGTTTCTTAACTGACGTAGGCATAAGATATGTCTCATTCAACTGCATCGGAATCGTTCCGATCCCCGAAATGACGCATCTGCGTACATCATCCTCTTATCCACTCCGGAAGGATTAACTAATACTTGTGTAAAAGTTAATCGCCATCTAGGTCTTGTAAACTGGTTTCACCAGCTTCCGTCTAAATGATTTACAACATCATCTTTGTCAAAAAAATCCGTGGTATAGTAATGCTAAAACATCCTATCCACATATACTGTACTAACTAAACCATGCAAGGCAAACCACCATCTACGGTGGTCGAGTGCGCAACTCCAATAACTACAAAAGGATCAAATCGTGTTCAGGATACACGATTCTCAAATCCAGTGGCGACTAAATCGTTAATTAGTCTAACAACTTAATCAAAACTCATACAGTTCATACCAAGTATGAAATTGGCGTATCTACACACCTGCATCCCCTTTACTCTAAGCTGATGATATATATTAATCATCACAACGACAATGATAATTGTATGACTCCATGTCACTACAATATCAACACTCCCGTCGCAAACCAACCTTAGAGTATACACAGGTGTCCTTTGCTGATCTAAACAGATCATTTATCCACAACGAAGGATCTTCATTTAAAACAACTACTGTATTCATCATCGATAATCGATGCATAATTTCAAAGGTTTATCCCTCTTTTATCAACGAGTTCCGGATCTTCTCAAGGAGGAATACTGGGATAGATAAATATCCCCTCTAACATCTCCTATGATCGCAACTCACATTATTCCAATTCTTTTATAGTGTTTAACAACACTGATACCAACAAAATATCACTCGATATGTGATCTTCAATACCGGACTAGTTTCGCAATCATTTCGATCGTCTACTCCACTTGCCTATGCAACGGCAAGCCTTGGAGTTCATCCGAAACCACATCCGAATACTCTCAGATTATACGCACATCCGAGAGCATATCATACCTTACTTCCAACAATTCGACCATCCGTAAGGATATGTCCACAGTAAAAGTATGTATATCAAAGTCTAAAGACATCTCTTAACCTTTTAATTGTTGGTCCACATCTCACCTGACGGTAGAGATACCACCGACCCACAAGTCGATGCATAGGAACCCTTCTAATCCAAACTAATAATGTTCTAGACACAGATACCTGTAAACTACAAGTATCTCTCAATATATTAATCCAGAGGATAAAACTAGAGTAATACCCTGAACGATCAATTATCTGTCGATCCGATCCAAAGGCTCCCCGTAGGTCTCCTCTGTACTAATCAAATCATATCTGGGGATAACTGCTGAATCTTCTAAGATGTCTTCTGCTGATGCTGATCTCTGCTGTCGAGATGATGCATCTTCCTCCTGGAATACCATCGATAGTCTTCAACTGAGTCTTCAAAGTACACCTCCTCCACTGTACTGGTTGCTCAATAATAGCAACAGCTGAACTGCTCCAACAAATAATCTGGCTTCACGTGTCTTCGTGATCTGCACTGCACGCACATAATCCCTTCGAAGTCTTTGTTCTGATTTTGCTGATATCCACAAGAACCTTCTGATGATCTGTGATTGGTCTTCTATAATCGGAAAGTAGCCCTAAGGTCTATTACTCCGATCTTACTCCTTTTATCCAATAGTCGGAGACTTCTAACTCTAATCTCTAATAAGTTGGCCTGCAATATATGCTTATCGGTCTCCAACTCTTAAACCCTTGTACGGAGTCATTTCTAAACTCCCGTCTCAATCCAACGTCTTCCGACAGGATCTGATAGAAGATCCCGGTATCCTAATCCAACTATAAGCCAATAACTCTGGGTGGCTTAAATCATCCACTTATCTTCTTGAGCTATTAGGTGGTCGTAACCTCCGCAAGTCTCACGACTCTGCACAGTACACTATTACTAACCGATCACCCTTTCTTGAAGCTCAAGAATTCCTTACAATGTGTCACTAAAAGTGACACAGGGAAATACTCTCTTTCAACATCACTAATCCATGATCAAGTGATATATTATTTCCCGAAGATTATTATTTTTTTTTTTTTTGCATTTATCACCAAATACCAGCTTGACCCCGATAATGGTATGCAAATAACTCTACTTTCTCGGTATAACATGAGTTAAGTACTTAAAAGTACTCTCAAAGTTATACAACTCAGTACGAACAACTCAGGGATAAAATCCCTATGAAACTCCATAACCTAGCCTTCCACTATCTGCATCAACAATAGTCTACAAGTCTGTTCATTACCCACAGGTAATGATCCGACTAGCACAGTTAGTGGAAATCTCTAAGACTGTAGTCTCTGATTTCCATAATAAATGTGACGACTTGGCCCCTGTTTTCCAACTCGGTATCAGTCGGCTCTCAGAGGTAAATCACCTCCTCGACACAGGTTCAAGACTCACAGACTCAACAGGTCGTTCCCGTGGTCAACTCATACCACGGTTACGAATAATAACCAACACACTACAGGTTACTCCCTGGTATAAGCATCTAAATGCATAACCAACATAACCGAGAGTATAAACCCTAAAGGTCACTCCGGTTGGTCGCCTCGGTGGACGACCCCTAATACAAGTCTGTACAGGTGTCATAACTCTACGGTATACACCTACTGATCAAGTTTAGATAAATATCTACTAAACCATAAGTTATCAGGAATTCTTACCTCGTGCTGCTTGGAGCTCAGGCCGCTGTCCATCTCATCTCAGAAAACCACAACCGAATAAATTGACTCCCGAAAATCCAAGACTCGACTCAAAAATAACATAGTATGGCATCGCAGAACCTTGGGCTCTGATACCACTAAAGTTGTCACGCTCCGAGAGCATACCGAGCCGAAAATCAAACGGACGGCACCTCCCCTATACGTGGCAACATTTCGGGTTAATACATGGCTCGTAGGCCCACAAGAACAACAATATATATGTCTGAAACAAAAACTACACAAGACACAGCGGAAACATACTACAACAATAGGATATCAATCCAAAATCCGAATATACAATATGTACATCAAGAAAAATCCAAATACAATACACGGACAAAGAGACCCAAAATAAAACATGGAGCCTCGTGAGATGAGATGACGCGTAGGTGCTCCAAGCTATCACGGTCTTCTACTGCACAGGCATGAAAACCGTGGTCTGCGGGGGTGGTGAGTAAAACTCAGCAGGTAATAGAAAACATGTATATATGTAATATCACATGTATTTCGACAACATAATCTAGATGTACAACAGGTATATCAGCATAGTATATAAATACAAGCATATACCGTCTAACTGAAATGAATAACATAAAATGCAGACATACCTGAAGTCTGCTACGCTACTCTGATCCAACCTGAACATATATCCAACATATATATAACAGGAAGAGTAATACCAACACATAATCTACTCATGCTACAGGTCAAGGTATCTATGGTCTGTCCAACACATACCAATATCCGACTCAATCGTATAACAAATGTAAGAGACATGCATGAATATGATGTCCACCCAAATGCAAATGCAAACAAATGCACATCACAATAATCATATATATATAGGTGTATCTATATATATATTAATCTCAACCATCCATATATATATATATACATGCATATATGTATATATATATGGTAATATGCAAAGCGCCATCGAATCTGGACTATCATGCGGCATGCATGGTCATGTCGGCTCACCCTAAAGCTACCACGACCCGGTGTGGCCTCGGTGGCTCGAGCATGACAAGCTGTCCCAACTCAGCACCAACCACTACTCTCGGTGGTAGGAGTGGGCGTATGATCGAGTAGCGTATAAGCGTAAAGAGCAAGCTACGATGGGGGTCCACTGTTTGTTGGTCACTCCGTGATCACTACCCATGAGTGGTCGAGTACCACACCGCGAGGACTCGACGACATAAATCCAACTACCACCGTCTATAGTGGTAGAGTGCGGCACCTCGATGCTCTGCCCTCAGAGGTTACTCCTCCTATGAGTAGCAGTGGAAGCGAGATATTGGCGACCCTCTCGACCACAAGGAGACCTGCGTCGCCCGTGCATGTAAATGCATGAATGCAATGTCTCACATACAGACATCCACCATAGACTCTCTATCTTGTAGAGAGTCATACCAATCTACTCGACGCACTCTCTATCCTGTAGAGTCGTATTCAGCCCGATCATAATACTCTCTATCACTGTAGAGAGTCACTAATCTACTCGGCGCTCTCATCAGAAATTTACTCATCTTATAACAAGCTAGGACCACGGTCCGTAGCGATACCCTAAATATCATTCCTCGACCATTTACACAACACATGTTCGGTGGTAACATACAACCTAAAATAGAACTAACCTAGGTTAAAGACATTATCTACCTACGAATGACCTTTTTGCCCAATATACAATCAGGTTGTCATCCGAACTTTACCATTTGCACTTAACTTAAACAAATTCTAAGTTACTTGCATCACCTATATGTATAACTCCTAATCATGGTAAAATAAACATGATATCAGCAATAGAGTTAATAGCCAACGGTAAAGGATCAAGCATACGATAAAAAGAACAGGGTCAAGGTAATATGAACACCTAACATGCTCATATCAATGACTAAATCTGAATGAAATACAACTACCCAGACCAGGTAGGAAATTACCCACCTGATACGAAGCTCGAAATAATCCTCACAAGTGGACTGCCCATTATCCCAAACACCACATAATAGCAAACTATGATTAAGTACAAGTATCCGACAAATACATAACTACTACGTCGTTTCTATACTCCCATCCTTTTATCGAACGCGAGTTAGTACTACGAGTACACACCTCCCATAACCCCAAATCTACATTCATCCTTGGTCGATTCACACCAAACTCAATCCACAACAGATCACCAACAGTCACAAGATCAATTAAAGTAATTAGATCTAAACAACCCTCAAATAACTATCCAATCATCTAAACATAGTCTCCACACTTCAACCTAACCAATTCGTAGCACCATTGCTTAACAGGCTCACCTTACATCTTTTTATCCACGCATAGCAACACAACCCAGATAAATTTGCATACACTCACAGATCTGATCCCACCATCTATTGGAATCCTCAGCTCAAACCAAACTACTACTTCACAGCTACCAGTACACCAAATTAGGAAAATCCACCCCTGTAACGACCGGGCCCCTGTTGGCGGAATTCGGTGACCTCTATTGGTCAACGACCGTCGCCCCTGTTGGCGGAATTCGGTGACCCCTATTGGTTAACGACCGTCGCCCCTGTTGGCCCGTCGTTACTCACCTGGACTTCCCACCCCTAGAAGTGGGTTTTTGCCTTCCCCAGGATTCGAACTCTAGACCTCGAAAATCCCAGGGGCGACGGTCACGCCCCGAGAGCATGCCGAGCCGAAAATCAAACGGACGGCATCTCCCCTGTACGTGGCAACATTTCGGGTTAATACAAGGCCCGTAGGCCCACAACAACAACAGTATATATATAACAAATAATAGCAGCGGAAATAAAGTGCGCATACCCACAACATACATAACAAAATACAGGTGTACTCCACCTGACAAGACCACAGCACTAAAACCGTACAAAAACATCAACACCAAAATAACATCCACAACATAAAAACGAAGTCCAAATATAAACTAAGGTCCATGACATAGGACCAAAATCCAAACACAATAAACAAGTCCAAGCCATAAGAAAAACGAACTCCTCGGGAGACTCGGAAAACGGAGATGGGATGGATCGGTCGTAGCGACTCAAGTAAATCACGAAGTCGTCTACATTGCACAGGCGTGAGAAAAACCGTGGTCGGAGGTGGTGAGTAAAACTCGGTAATCGAGAAAACATGTAAATATGTGTATCGATATTACATGTCATTCAACGATTTAATCTACTGCGTACAACATGTATACATCGGATAATCATGCATATACTAAATAAATTGAACATCAGCGATCTTTGACATACTGGCAATCGGCTACTCTATCTGATCCAACACGGGCATATAATCACATCATAGGGTATATGATGCAGTACTAACACAGTATCCTAACCTGAGTCAAGGGTATCACTGTGAAGGTCCGATAGGTATACAAATATCAACCTACTACCATATAGAAAATGCAGTATCATGTATGAATATGTACAAACAAATGCAACAAGCATAGTACATACAAATGCATCATCAAAGTGAGTATACATATAGACTGTATCTGTATGTATACTAATCACCATCATCCATGTATATATATATATATATAAGCAGGTATGTATATATATATAATCATATGCAAAACACCGTATGGTACGGCAATGCAACATGCATGGTCATGCCTGCTCACCCCTACTCGCTACCACGACCCCAGTGTGGCCTAGGTGGCATGACATGATAACTATCCGACTCCGGCCACACCACTCTCGAGTGACCGAGTTGGGTAGTATGATCAAGTAGCATATGAGCGTAAGTAGCTCGCTACGCAACGGGGGTCCCTGCTGCTGGCCACTCCGACTAACACTACTAATGAGTGGTCGAGTACCAACGCACCCAGGACAACTGCACGCAACTCCAACAACCATCGTCAATAATGGTAGAGTGCGGCACAACAAATGCTATGCCCTCACACCAGTTACTCCTCTGGAAGTAACCTAGGAGGCGGGATATGACGACTCTCTCTCAACCCCAAGGGGAGACGATGTCGTCAGTATACATGCAATGACATGAGGGTACTGTCTCACATACAGAACATCTACCCTAGACTCTCTGTTCAACAAAGAGTCACACCCAATTGATCAGTACACTCTCTACCCTGTAGAGAGTCATGCTCATCTGATCCTGACAAGCTAGGACCATCGGTCCGTAGTGACCTGCTTATCCACGACTCACGACTATTTACACAACCCGTGGTTGGTAAATAAATATGCAACATATAGGTATGGAGCAGGTCCTACCTTTAGGGTCATACTTATCTCTGAGAGGACCTTTTACCAAATTTATAATTTAGGTCATCCTCCGTACTCTAACATCTACACCCTACTAAGCAGTTAAACCTACTTACATCATTATACTTAACTTCTAGATCATGCTAGGGAATATGTGTTATCAATAATCGAGCACACATATATATCAGCGATAAGTTCAAGCATCGATAAGCGAGCATGGTCAAGGTAATATGAACACCTAAGGTTCATATCTATGTCTAAATCGAAAATCATTACATCTGCACCCGAGGTGAAATTACCTACCTGCTGTAAATGCTCGTATAATCCTCACGGTCGCGGACCCGTCTCGTATCCACGTCCTGCATAAACCATAATATGCATTAAGTTCAACCACATGACAATAGATATATTTAATTTACTATTCTATCGTTTCCATATTAGCGTCACTTATCTAATACTATTTAGAAATCCCAATTAGCGGACTTGACCATTTATTTTAAATCCGCCGGTTTCAATTAGCAAAAGTGCTAACTCCCTCATCAAATTCTATAATTACCTCTATCACTCTCGGTTAACAAGTATGCTGACCTACAATCGTTTACAACCATTTTAATTGGGGATTTAAACACAGCCGGCTCAATCCATCGACCGACAACCCTCCCAAAATTAGTTTACATTCCTTACAACAATACACTGCCTTCCCACTGTTTAATACTCTAGGCGGAACAGCTACACAGCGACAATTGAAAAAAAAGGATGATCAGCGACTATACGCTTCTTGGATCCAGAAATGTTTTTCTCCCAATCACTGCGCTGGCCAAAACCACCGCGTTGCCCTAGCTTCGGCAACCAAACTAATCCTACAGCGACAACATCCAGTAGATAACACCTCAAGCAATTGCTACTAACATGGAATTTACAAAGAACCAGAATTAATCCTGCTTACCTGGTGTTGGATCTCGTCGGCAGCAACCTTCCTTGTTTGCCGACCCACCCCCTGCCCAAATCCAAAGATCGGCTTAACCAAGGAAGATGAACAACAAGGTAAAAAGGGAGAGAGATCAACTTACCGACAGTCGGAATCTCCCCCAATTCTGCTTGGTTCGCCGGACGCCCCAACCACAACGACGCTGCCCTATCACTGCCAATTAGGGCTACACAGGGGAAGGGCTCAATTGATGAAGAACCACATCAACTAATCGACATCCAAGGTAGGGAGCAACACAACCAGTGCTCACCTTTTTCCGACTCAGCAGCGTTTCTCGGTTCGCGAAAATTCGAGAACGTCCCACGCCTAAATCAATGGTTTAAGCTCAACGGAAGAACCACATCAAGAGCTCAGATCTTGTCCGAAACAAGAAGGAAACATCGACCCTTACCTAGCTCCGACGACCGCCGACAATGCTTCCAGTCGCACGTTCCTTCACCACCAGCGCGTTCGCGGGCACCGTCGAGAGTGGTCGATCTCCGCTTGCAGAGAAGAGGGAGCGTTGGCTGCGCGGAGATGGCTCAGGCGGTGAATTCGCGAGGAGAAGGGAATCACGCGGAATCGCGAGCGACGGTGATCAGCGGCGGGGAAGAAAAGTGGTCGCGAAGCATTAAAAAGGAAAAACAAGATCGCGGCTGGAAAATAAAGGAACGGCTGCGAAACGCTCGGCTTAAATGACAACGGGTTTCTTTTGTTTAACGGGTTGGATTTCCGACCCGTTAAGCCCACTAACACCTACCCAAGAAGGGCTTAGAAATTTCCGTTCGAGTCCAGAAAAATTTCTAAAAAAATTCCTGGAAAACTTTCTTAGGATATTCTCCTAATTACCCCTCATCTATTATTTTATTTAAATTTTTTTTTTCGTGGTATTTTACATTCTCCCCCACTTATTAAAATTTGGTCCCCAAATTTCATACTTAAATCAAAAATTAATTCAAGCATATTCGAAATAACCACATACCTCGAGGTAAATAGATGAGGGTGTCGAGCTCGGATAGTATCTTCCGGCTCCCATGTAGCCTCCTCATCGTATGATCTTTGCCATCCCACCTTTACAAGTCGGATGGTTTGTTCATAGCTATATCGCTCCGTGCGATCAAGCATCCGCACCGGAGTCTCCTCATCAGTCACAGTCGCCTGGAGTGGTATCGGAACTTCTTTCCGAACATGGTCAGATCGCGGCACGTATTTCCTCAGCATAAAAACATGGAATACATTATGAACACCTACAAGTGTCGGAGGTAAAGCCAGCCGATAAGCTACACCTCAATCCGCTCTAATATCTCAAATGGACCAATGTAAGCGTGGAGCTAATTTTCCTTTTAGCCCAAATCTCTTGACTCCTTTGGTGGGTGACACTCGTAGGAATACATGGTCCCCATCGAAAATTCAGAGGCCTTCGCCTCGGTCCGCATAACTTTTATCGTCTATGCCTCGGATCGTGTCGTCGATCACTCGCACCAACTCGCATCCCAGCTTGGATACTCACGGGGCCCCAATATCTGCGTTCCCCAACTTCCTCCCATAACACGGGAGATCTGCGAGTCGCCGTATAATGCCTCGAATGGAGCCATCTGGATAGAAGAGTGGTAGGTATTGTTGTTGTAGGCAAACTCACTAAAGGAATGTGATCCTCCCAACTGCCACCGAAATCCATGACGCAAGATCTCAATAGATCCTCCAGAGTCTGAATGGTACGTTCGGACTGTCCGTCTGTCTGCGGATGAAAGGTTGTACTGAGTCGAAGCTCTGTGCCCATGGCCTGCTGCAGACTCTGCCAGAATCGCGGATCTCTATCAGATATAATACTCAATGGTACTCCATGTAATCTGATGATCTCTCGATGATAATTCGCTAGACGATCCAATGAGTCCGTCTCACGCATCGAAAGGAAGTGAGCTGATTTGGTTAATCGATCCACGATCACCCAAATCGCAGTATGTCCTTTACGGGTTCTGGGTAATCCCGTAACGAAGTCCATCGTGATATGCTCCCACTTCCATTCCGGGATCGGGATTTCCTGAAGTAACCCCGCAGGTTTCTGATGTTCGGCCTTCACTTGCTGGCATACTAGGCATCGTGCGACAAAGTCCGCAATATCTCGTTTCATACCGTTCCACCAGTATAAGCGCTTCAAATCTCGGTACATCCGAGTACCACCAGGATGTATAGCAAATCTCGACTGATGTGCTTCCTGTAGCAGTTCTTCCTTAACTGGGTGTGTGTCCGGAACACATAGTCGTCCTCGAAAACGAAGTACACCATTCTCGTCACTCGAGAAATCCGTCTGACGTTCTGAGTCTATCGTGCTGCTCAAGAACTGCAGATGCTGATCACTGACTTGTGCTTCCTTGATCCTCTCGGCAATGGCGGACTGGGCAACCATAGATACTAATATCCCCCGGGATGTTTGACCGTGTTCCGACAATCCCAACTCGGAGAACTGTCGAACCAGATCGATCGCCGATGATCGCCAGAACTCCACGAGACTTCCTGCTCAGCGCATCTGCTACCACATTAGCCTTTCCCGGATGATACTGGATGGTGCAGTCGTAATCCTTCAGATACTCCATCCATCGTCTCTGTCTCAGATTCAGCTCTTTCTGTGTGAACAGATACTTCAGACTTTTATGGTCTGTGTAGATCTCAAAGGTAATCCCATACAAGTAGTGCCTCCATATCTTCAATGCGAAAATAATGGCGGCTAACTCCAGATCGTGCACTGGGTAATTTCTCTCGTGATCTTTTAGTTGATGGGAGGCATAAGATACCAGCGGTTGGGTGCATCAAGGCCTCCCAACCCTTGGATAGAAGCATCCGTATAGAGAACCATCCCATCAACACGGAAGGAATCACTAAGATAGGTGCGAAACTAGCGTCGCTTAAGCTCACTGAAGCTAGTTTCACAGCCTCGACTGTGAACTTGACCCCTTTCGGTCAGCGGTGAGTGGCATGGCGATACTTGAGAATCCCTCCACGAATCTCCGATAATACCGGCGGACCAAGGAAACTACGGACCTCCTTGATTTTGTTGCTCCCACCGTAATCGCCTCAATCTTCAGAGGATCTACAGAAATACCTCTGTTGGACACCACATGTCCAAGACAACCCACTGAGGATAACCAGACCGCACATTTGCTAAACGTGGCAGACAACTGCTCCTGTCGCCAAATTTCCAATACTATCTGCGGATGTTGTTCATGCTCTTCCTCGGATCGAGAATAAATCAATATATCGTCGATGAACACTATTATGAACTGATCTATATACCTCGGGAATACGGTTCATTAAGTCCATAAATGCGGTGGGGCATTCGTGAGACCAAAGCATCACTAGAAACTTCGTAATGTCCATAGCAGGCGCTATTTTACGAACATCCTCATCTCTTATCCGAAGTCGATGATATCACGGCGCAGATCAATTTTAGAATACACACATGTATCCTTCGATCGAACAAATCTTCTATCCTCGCGGTGGATATTTGTTCTTAATCGTGAATCGCATTCGATTGTCGATAGTCAATACATAAGCACGATCCATCCTTCTTCTTGACAAAAAATGCAGGGTGCTCCCCATGGTGAAACACTAGGTCGGATGAATCCATTATCCAAAGAACTCCTGCGGTTGAACTTTAAGTTCATTCGGCTCCTTTGGCGCCATCCGATAAGGAGGTTTTCGATATAGGCGCGGTTCACAGAATCACCTCTATCGCCAAATTCAACTTGCCTAGGAGGTGGCAAGCACGGAAGTTCATCGGAAATACATCTGGATACTCTCGGACTACTGCACATCGAGAGAGGTGGTAGTCGCCGTTCTCAACCTTGAAGAGATAGCAAATAACCTTGACAACCACGGGCCAATAACCACGAGCACAGTAAAGATGATATAATGGATAATCCATCATCTCTAGTACCAACAAATTCCCAAGCTGGTTGATCTGGTGGTCGGAATGTCACCACTCTTGCTCTACAATCCACTAGCGTGATAAGCGGCCAACCAGTCCATACCGAGAATAATATCGAACTCTATCATTTCCAACACCTGAAGATCCACTGTAAGGATATGCCCGTCAAAGTCTAATGGGCAACCCTTGATTTCTTGGTGGCTAGTTAGCACCTCTCCAGATGGCAAGGATACTGCTAACCCACAAGAACGAACCCTGGGGATTCTTCCAACTCTACTCAGAAATACTCTAGATATAAATGAATGGGAACTACCGGTATCTATCAACGTATCAGCATATATAGAATAAACTGAAACCATACCGCGTATGACTGATCCATCAGCCCGCTGTGCCTCCTCTCTAGTGATGGCAAAGACTCGTCCAGTCTCAATATTCGTCGGCTGCATCCCTGACGAAGTAGTAGTGTGCCTCCACTCCTGGATCGGCTCAGTGTCTTGGAGTGAGTAGTGCGGGCATCGTATCCCCGGTGGTATGCTGAGGTGCGAGATACTCCCGGGTAGTAGATCAGGAGATCACAGTCTTGGATCATTGTCGGCATCATCTATGGGCACCTCCCCGTACAAGTGTCTTGGTGGAGGTCTTGTGCCTCTCCCATAAGTCTCAGTCCGCGGTCTTGTCCTCGGCCATTCTTTGGTAGACTTCTTCCCTTTGTTGGAGCTATCAGGAAACTCCAACTGTGCCTTCAGCGTACAATCACGGCTAGTATGACCCGGTCATTTGCAATAATAGCAAATCGGCTGATCCAACGGACACTCTGATACTCTGTGGCTTCGGATCCACATTTATAACATCCATTCTGCCTCGGCCCTTACGGCTACTCTTCGAGATCCTCCGAGAACTCGATCTTTGGGCGCTTCCTTTCGTGATCTAGCACCCTTCCAGCCCTGCGTAGTTCCTTTTTGCTCCCCTTTCTTCTGAGTCCCCTGAGCTGAACCCTAGTTCTGCTGCTTGCCCTTAGTCATAAGCTTTAGGATATCCTTCTCCCTGGAAATTTGCTGGGAAGTCATCTCGATGAAGAGGCGCGTCGATGCCTCCTCATGAGGTAATGGTAGATCCCGACATTCGGCTCCGTATATAGATAGCAAGACCACTGGGTGAATCGTACATCCGATGCATCACGAGCTACTAGGTGAGAGCGAACTCGATAGTCAGTAAACTCTGCGTTGTACTCCATGAGAGCACCGATCACCTTGCTTCGACTTAGAAATTCTCGACTGACGTCGTAACGCCGAAGGAAAATCGCCTCGAGCATCTCGAAAGCGTGGGCCAAGTAATCATCGCTCCCGGATAGAGTCTTACGCAATTTCCACCAAGTGACGGCTGATCTACGAGATGATATGCAGCAAGGCCCACCTTCTCCACATCTGTGCAGTTCATATACTCGAAGGTGTCTTCCATATTTTCCAACCAAGATCGGACAATCCATGGGTCGGACTCCCCTCGGAACAAGGTGAACTTCTCCTTGGCGATCGTGCTAACACAGTATCCGTGACTTATCATTGAGCCCTCGGACTCTGTGGGCTCTGGCGTAGTCAGTGGTGTATCCGGATTCTGAGGCTCCGAATCACCAATAGGGTTTTGCTGAGGTGGTGCTTGAGTAGCAGGCTCAGTCTCAACAGTATCTCATCCCCTCCCTCTGGCTGCTCGCCTGGATGGACGGCCTCGACCACGAAGTCACGAGCAGTGGCATAACTCGACGATATTCACTGTTGAACAAGTCTAGATAAGCATCTAACTAAAGTATAAATTATCGGGAATACTTACTTGTGTTGCTCGGAGCTTATGCATTGTCAATCCCATCTCACAAAAACCAAAACCGAAAAATATCTGACTCAGAATCCAAGACTCAAAAACAAAATAACAATATGGCATCGCAGAACCTTCGGCTCTGATACCAATAAAGTTGTCACGCCCCGAGAGCATGCCGAGCCGAAAATCAAACGGACGGCATCTCCCCTGTACGTGGCAACATTTCGGGTTAATACAAGGCCCGTAGGCCCACAACAACAACAGTATATATATAACAAATAATAGCATATGAAATAAAACAAAACACATACCCACAACATACATAATAAAAACATCAGTGTACTCCACGACAAGACCACACCAAAATAACATCCACAACATAAAAACGAAGTTCACATATAAACTAAGGTCCATGACATAGGACAAAAATCCAAACACAATAAACAAGTCCAAGCCATAAGAAAAACGAACTCCTCGGGAGACTCGGAAAACGGAGATGAGATGGATCGGTCGTAGCCAAGTCCACGGTCGTTTACTCATACAGGCGACAGAAAAACCCAGGGTCGGAGGTGGTGAGTAAAACTCAGCAGGTAATCAGAGAAAACATGTAAATATGTGTATCAATATTACATGTCATTCAACAGTTTAATCTACTCGTACAACATGTATACATCAGCATAACAGTAGATATGCATGCATATACTAAATAAACCAACATCAACGATGTCGACATACCAGTCCTACTCTATCCTGATCCAACCTGGGCATATAATCACATCATAGGGTATAACAGTACAGTACTAACACAGTATCCTAACCTGAGTCAAGGGTATCACTGTGAATGTCCGATAGGTATACAAATATCAACCTACTACCATACAGGAAATGCAGTATCATGTATGAATATGTACAAACAAATGCAACAAGCATAGTACATACAAATGCATCATCAAAGTGAGTATACATATAGACTGTATCTGTATGTATACTAATCACCATCATCCATGTATATATATATATATATATATATATATATATATATATATATAATCATATACAAAACAGTATGGTACGATGCAATGCAACATGCATGGTCATGCTGCTCACCCCTACTCGCTACCACGACCCGGTGTGGCCTGGGTGGCCGCGACATGACAACTATCCCGACTCAGCACCACCACTCTCGGTGGCCAGGGTTGGGTAGTATGATCAAGTAGCATATGGCGTAAGTAGCTCGCTACATGGGGTCCTAACTGCTGGCCACTCCGACTAACACTACTAATAAGTGGTCGAGTACCAACGCACCCAGGACAACTGCACGCAACTCCAACAACCATCGTCAATAATGGTAGAGTGCGGCACAACAAATGCTATGCCCTCACACCAGTTACTCCTCTGGAAGTAACCTGGGAGGCAGGATGACTGACGACTCTCTCTCAACCCCAAGGGGAGACGATGTCGTCAGTATACATGCAATGACATGAGGGTACTGTCTCACATACAGAACATCTACCCTAGACTCTCTGTTCAACAAAGAGTCACACCCAATTGATCAGTACACTCTCTACCCTGTAGAGAGTCATACTCATCTGATCCTGACAAGCTAGGACCATCGGTCCGTAGCGACACACTGTCCACGACTCACCTGACTATTTACACAACCCGTGGTTGGTAAATAAATATTCAACATATAGGTATGGAACGAGTCCTACCTTTAGGGTCATACTTATCTACAGAGGACCTTTTTACCAAATTTATAATTTAGGTCATCCTCCGTACTCTAACATCTACACCCTACTAAACAGTTAAACCTACTTACATCGTATCTGTAACTTCTAGATCATGCTAGGGAATATGTGTTATCAATAATCGAGCACACATATATATCAACGATAAGTTCAAGCATACGATAACATAGCATAGTCAAGGTAATATGAACACCTAAGGTTCATATCTATGTCTAAATCTGAAAATCATTACATCTACGACCGAGGAAATTACCTACCCGATAAGAAGCTCGTGACAATAAAATCCTCACTACAGCCAGATCCACGTCCTGCACAAACCATAATATGCATTAAGTTCTAGCACATGACAATAGATATATTTAATTTACTATTCTATCATTTCCATATTCGTGTCCCTTTATCGAATACGAATTAGAAGCTCAAATAGTCAAGCTTGACTATTTAATTTAACTCACCGTTTCAATTAGCAAAAGTGTTAACCTACTCATTCAACTCCATACCCATTCAACCAAATCGATCTCATGTAGATTTAATCTTTTTATACTTAATTTGATGTAATAGGATCACACAAATTAAGTATTAATCTAACTTATATTCACACTTATACACCTCTCTATTTGTAGCCCAAACACAGCTACTATTTCACCACCGGTCAAACATCCAACCCTTAATATTAATTCAAACCCAATTCCACCAATTAGATACCCAACTATTTAACCATTGTTAACTAGCTAAATCAAGGGCAATAATGAATTGACCTACACTGTAAAAATCAAGACAGAAAATGGCTTGCTTACCGGCAAGTTTTGGAACCTCCACCGGCAGTATAGTCCTAATCCTGGCAGCCCTCCGTTCACAGATCGAACCTACTGCTCATATTAGGTTTTAAGCTTAGCCACACCAAATCTATAACAACAACAAGATTAAATAGATAATACCACATTTACCTTGTTGTAACTTCTGCCGACAGCCCACACACCCAAACCGGCAACCCTGTTCACCGCCAAGAGACCACTGCCCACAAATCTATCGATCAGTTCAGGAGAAATAGCCACAGCACCTCATTCCATTCAACCGAATGGAATTCGCAGCACAAACAGGGAATCAATCGTGCTTACCCAAAGTTGATCCTCGTCGGCAGCAAAATCCACTTGAATTGTCAGCCCCGTTCAACTGATCAAACCCACTGCTCAAACCAAATTAAGTCACGACAAGTCACAGAACGTCGCTGCCCTAATTTGCTCCGGCAGAACTCGCGAGGCAACTCCCAACTAGAACAGCACCAAGACACCGACGATTCAAGTCAGATTTCACAACTAGGATAAGGAGAAGGGCAACAACTTACCTAGCTATGGTGGTGATCGACCAAAATAGCCCAACCACCAAAACCGGCAACAATTCTTGGAAATCCGGCAGCCCTGTTCACCCGCACCACCGACGCTCCCGATTTCTCGCAACGATCACCCTGTTCACCGGCGAACTCAGCACCGACAACCCTAACACCGGCGACGATTGGCAGAAAAACCCCCAAAATGGCTGCTCACCGTCGACCCAAGTCCCCCAAATCGCGAACCTCCTTCGCTGCTCCGGTCTGCCGTCCGCACGCGTAGAGAAGCCGACGATCTCGGCGGCTGCGGTTCGCATCGAGGAGGAGAGAAAGCTCGAGAGCGGAGAGAAGAATCCGTTCGGCAGATCTGTGGTCGTGGAAAGGTAAGGAGATGGCGCCGTCAGGGAAACGCTCGTCGAACCCTAAAGTTTGCGGCGTAGAAACGGAAAGAAACCGAGCGTTAAAGTTTAACGGGTTGGGTCGGGTTTGATTAACGGGTTGGATTTCCGACCCGTTAAGCCCACTAACACTTACACAAAAAGGGCTTAGAAATTCCCGTTCGAGTCCAGAAAAATTCCTAAAAATTTCTGAAAAATTTCTATAGGGTATTCTCCTAAGTACCCAACATCCATTTTAATTTTTTTTTTTCTTCTGGTATTTTACATTACGATTCTGGCAAAGTTTTCCATCTGCACGTATAGAGCTCTACTCTGGTACAGTAATTGACCTTTTAATAGGTTGGCTGAGTGTATATAAGAGCTAGAATGTAATACTCGAGCTCAGTACCCCACTTAGTCACTTGAGGTGTGACTTTTCTCCGGATACTTGATATGGTTGTTGTGACATCTCGTACTCATACATGAGTCGGAAATTTGGGGACCAAATTTTTATAAGTGGGGGAGAATGTAAAATATAGAAAAAAAAATTATATGGATTAACCCTTTAATTAATTGGGTTTAATTAGTGGGTTAATTGGGCCTAATTAGTGAATGGGTTTGAGGTTTGGGCTAAAACCTGTTGGGTTGAAGCTAATGGGCTGAGTCCATTGGGCCGAATTTGTTGGACTAGGGAATGGGCTTGGACCAGATTGCTGAACTGGTTGGAGCTTGAATTGGGTTTGGTTTCGCCTGAATTGGTTCGCCGAACGACCTTTAAAAGAGCCGAACGAACAGAAACATCGACATTTCTTCTCTCACGATTTCTGCTCCTCTGATCTCCACACCTCGCTACTATCGTTCGTCGAGTGGGAGATCCAGCCGGCGGGAGGGACTCCGGTCGAGCTCCGTCGGGTGAGAGACCTCGCTGGGAGCTGGGGGTCGATAGAAGTTTTCATCGGTCATCTCTTCGAGGTAGGCGGAGCACCAGCGGTGAACAGGGTCGCCGCCATCGCCTGTCTCGGCGATGATGCTGCTCCTCTCTTCTCCGAGGCCAGCTTACTGTTGTCATCTTCTACAAGCTTCATCTCCAGAGATCTCCGATTGAACAGCCGCGTGATCATCGCTGAGGTCAAGGAGGAGTCGGTCCTCACCGTGAGCTCGGTATACCACAGAGCTGATCGCCTTCTTCTTCTACGTTTTCTAGTGAGTTCACTTCGATTCCTCTCCTTCTTAGTTTTCTTTTGGACGCAATTTCTGAATCAGATCATTGTCATTCGTGAATGAATCTGGATGTGAAGTGGGAGAGGTTGCAGCTGGTGATTGGCTTAGATTTAGATGTGGGATTTCAATTTGAGCTTGGATCCGTGGTTTTGGCAGTGGTTGGAAGGTTGGATTTCGTCGGAGAACAGGGGGTGCTGCCGGTGAAGAGCTAATCGATAAGTTTTGGGTGTGCCTATTGTTTCATCTGTATTTCTGTGTTTATAGTGGATTGTTCTGGTTGGCAATCGATTATTGGGCAGAAGCTAAGGGGGCAGTGTGTGATCAAAGTTGAGCTGGGAATGCTGGATTTGTATTGGCAGTATAAGGTAAGTTTCGATTTGGTTGTGTTATAACTGTGCAACAGATTGTGATGGGGTATTGGTATGGAACTTTCCTTGCAGGTGGTTGATTGAGCTGTGATATGCGATTTATGGAGGGCAGCTACGCTGCCGGTGTGATCAAGAAGCACGGCACAGCTGTAGCCCTTGTTGTGTTACGGGAGTTGGGAGATTTTGCTTCCAATTTGATTATGGATCTGGAGTTGATACCCTATTATTGGATCAGGAGGTTGTGGCTAAGCAGTACCAGGTGAGGTGAGTTCCAATCTAGATTTACAGTTAATTAGCTTTTAATGGCAAGATTTGTGCATTTGATAGAGAAGTTGTGTATTGGTTATTGTGATCAGTTTTGATATTAAGCTGATATAGATTTGTTCTGTGTTGTTGAAGGATTGATTAGGTTAATTGGATAAATAGATCAATCTAGTTGATCGAGATACCGTGAAGTAGGATTTGATTCTCATTAGATGTATGATGATACTTAATCGTATCCTATTGTGTGATGGATACATGAACGTGGAGATGGATAACACGGATTATGTATCAGGTGGGTAATATCTACCTGGTCCGGTAGTTTTGATCAAATTCTAGTGCATGATCTTGGATTTATGTTTATACCTGTTTACCTTAAATCCACTCTTATTTAATCATATGCTTGTACTGCCTTGACCTTTGAGATATATACTCTGTTACTCATTGATTATCTAGCACGGATAGGAACTATAAACCCTATTACGTATTAGCTGATGGATGTTCAGTAAGTACAAGTGGTTAGGTTTATCTTTGTGACTTCAGATTGGGTTACTGTCTTACATCACTAGGGTTAGGTGATGGTTTGGATTATGGAGCCGATTGTTATATCATATCCGTATTAGTGGTGCATTTATGGTGGATCTAGTTGTCTGTGCATAGATAAGTGTATGGTTGTCAGTATGTGACCATGGACTAGAGGTCCTAGCGCGATGGTATATCCATTATGGATTGTGTGCCTGTGTATGGTTATATGGACGGTCGATTGTATATCGCTACTGACTAGAGGTCTTAGCGTGGTTGACTGTCAGATGAGTATGACTCTTTATGCGATAGAGAGAGTCTTGTGGATTGTAGTCCTTGCATAGTTGACTTTTAGTTGACCAGGACTCCCCGTGGGATAGGGAGTGTCGCTAGGATACATGTATGGAGCTATGCATCATTACATTTGCATGCATGCTGACGACTGGGTCTCCCTTGTGGATGAGACGGGTCGTCAGTCATCCTGCCTCCCCGGCCACTCGGGGTAGTGGTAGCAGGGTTGAGGGCAGAGCATTGGATGTGCCGCGCTCGGCCACTATGGATGGTGGTAGCTGGAGATGCGCACCTGGCCACTGTGTAGAGTGGTGTTAGCACTCGCCCACTATAGACGGTGGTTGTGTGAGGTGCAGTTGTCCTGTGTGCGGCGTTTGTCTACTCATGGGTAGGGACAGCGTGGCTTGCAGCAGGGGCCCCTAGGAGTAGTTAGCTTTTTACGCTTACACGCTACTCAGTCATACTACCCAACTCGGCCACTCGAGAGTGGTGGCAGCTGGAGTCGGGCTAGTTGTCATTTGTCGTGCCACCCTGGCCACTCTGGGGTCGTGGTTGGACGGGTCCGCAGACAGTGACCATGCATATGCATTGCTGATATATATGTATGCATGTATTTGATATATGTTTTACATATGCCTGTGAGATGCTGCATTTGATTGAGCTATGATTGTTGCACATGCTTGTACATCATGATACATGCCATTTGCATTGTTATTTACTGCTATGTGTTGAGCATGATACATGCGTTGATTCAGACTGTTATATGCATTTGATTAGCATCATGTCATTGTGTGGTACGGACCGGGTTATTATACAGGTGATCATATACTGTTCATATGTCTGAGTATTGGTCAGGTATGGGATTGACCTGGTACGTTATATGGTTATGTTATAGTATACCTGTTCAGGATGATCTAGCATATGACATTACAGACCGTCAGGTACGTTGGTACATTACTTTATGTTCAGTTGATTAGTTTAGTATATACACTGAGTATGACTTTACTGTAGTTACTTGTTATTAGATTTGGATGTGACTGTATGTCTATTGGACTCATACTGTATACCTGTAGATCTTCACATGTATACTTGTAGATCTATCCTTATATGTTGTTCAGGCACTTTCTATATATTACCTCAGAGTTTATACACACCACCGAACCACTGGGCTTTCATGCGCCCGGATAATGTAGAAGATTCCTTGGGCGTTGAGCTTGATTGATCCCATCTCACACCGGACGAATGGATATGTTTTCCGTGTTGTTGTATCCTTACGGATTGTTGGTTTGGGTTTTTCCCTGTATTGTTTCCGTATTTGTGATATACGGACATATTGTATGTATTTGGTCTTTGATTCTATTTCTGTTATGATTCTTGTCGTGTCAAGTCACTCCGGAGTGCACAGTTGGTCTTCGTATCTTGTTGATCTGTTTGTATTGTTTCCGCTGTGTTTAGTATGTTTGATATGTTGATATCTGTGTATATCATATTGTTGTTGTGGGCCTACGGGCCTTGTATTAACCGGATATGTTGCCACGTACAGGGGAGATGTCGTCCGTTTGCTTTTCGGCACGGCATACTCCTGGGGCGTGACATTCACAGTATCTTAAGATCTTTTCTATTATTAGGGAATTTGATCAAGAGTTGATATCGATTGTGATATTGTGATTTCTAGGTGGAGGAGAGAAATCGGAGTGATGGTTTGGCCAATGAATCTGGTCATTGCAGATTTGATCTCTCTAAAGTGGAACGACGCGAGGTAAGCATGGATTTGAGTATTCATTGAATTACAGTCATGGTATGTTAATTATAGCTGATATATATATTTGAATCGATGATTAGTAGTTAGTGAATGAGGTTGTTCTATTGGTAAGATTTGGGATTAGGATTTGGGTTAGATTCCTTTTCCTACCGATCGTTTATATTAGTGCTTAGTTATGTTTGTATGTTAAATTGCAGGACCTGAATTCAGGACGGTCTTTTGGATGTGGAGATTCCTCGATAAGTCTTCGAAACAGGTGGGTAATTTCCTACCTGGTCCGGGTAGATATATATTGCATTCAGATTTAGTTATTGATATGAGCATGTTAGGTGTTCGTATTACCTTGATCCTGTTCTTTTTATCGTATGCTTGATCCTTTATCGTTAGCTATTAACTCCATTGTTGATATCATGTTTATTTTATCATGATTAGGAGTTATACATATAAGTGATGCAAGTAACTTAGAATTTGTTTAAGTTATGTGCAAATAGTAAAGTCCGGATGACAACCTGATTGTACATTGGGCAAAAAGGTCATCCGTAGGTAGATAATGTCTTTAACCTAGGGTTAGTTCTAGTACCCTTAGGTTGTATGTTACCACCGAACATGTATTGTGTAGATGGTCAGAGGAATGATACTTAGGGTATCGCTACGGATCGGTGGTCCTAGCTTGTTATAATCAGATGAGTACGACTCTCTATAGGATAGAGAGTGTGTCCATCAATTGAGTACGACTCTCTACAGGATAGAGAGTGCGTCGATTAGATTGGTATGCCTCTCTACAGGATAGAGAGTATTATGATCAGTTGAGTACGACTCTCTGCGGGATAGAGAGTGCGTTGATCTGGTTAGTATGATTCTCTGTAGAATAGAGGGTCTATTGTGGATGTCTGTATGTGAGAAATTGCATTCATGCATTTGCATGCACGCTGGCGACGATGTCTCCCTTGTGGTTGAGAGTGTCGCCAGTCATCCTGCCTCCATGGTTACTCATAGGAGGAGTCACCCATGTGAGGGCAGAGCATTGTGGTGCCGCACTCTACCACTATGGACGGTGGTAGTTGGATTTGCGTGCCGTAGTCCTGCGTGTGTGGCACTCGACCACTCATGGGTAGTAACTGTCGGAGTGGCCAACAGCAGGGACCCCCATCGTGTAGCTTGCTCTTTACGCTTATATGCTACTCGATCATACTGCCCACTCGGCCACTCGAGAGTAGTGGTTGGTGTTGAGTTGGGACACTTGTCATGCTCGAGCCACCGAGGCCACACTGGGGTCGTGGTAGCTTTAGGGTGAGCCGACATGACCATGCATGCTGCATTGCCGTATCTGATGGCGCTTTGCATATTACCATATATTGTTGGTGCAGGGGCACTAGATAATCGAACCTGTATTTTGATTATGGCAAAGACACAAAGTTAAGTTTACATCGTTATCTCACGAGCTAAATCGAGTGTGCAGAAAAGTACTAAAGCTAGAGCTGAAGGCTAGCGACACCCGGAGGAAGCTGCGGTGGTCGGGCGACACTCGAGTGACTTCGGAGGGAGCTGAAGGAATCGAGTGGAAGGCCGGAAGCGAAAGCGTCACAGTAAGAATCGAGGTAAGCTCGTGTGAGTGAGAGATGGTAAGGTCGTGTCCTCTATACGGGGATGACCGTAGGCGGCGATCCGACTAAAACTTCTTGTGGAAGGTATAGGTCGAGATCGGAGAGTTAGAAACTGTCGTATTTATCATTTTCCGAGCTAACCTCTCACTGCAGGGAAGTGGCCAGGCTGGCAGTCGACTGTTGGACATGGAGCAGTCGACTGATGCCCATCAGTCGACTGATGGGAGGCATCAGTCGACTGATGGCGACGACTCAGCCTTTGCGCTAGGTCAAAACGGATAACGTTTGACGCGGCCACTTCGCGATAAAATTTGGAAAACTTCGTGATCCATTCCAAAAAAAAGGGAGACATATTCAGAGCCCAAAGTCTATAAAAGGAGGAGGATTCCAACTCCAAAGATCATCAAGTTTATTCATCAAGTGCTCCTACAACGCCAACGCTCCAACACCGTCATAACGCATCGCGACGACAAGTTCGATCTTCTTCGTGGCAAAGTAACATATTATGATATTGTATTCTTTATTTTATTCGTGAACGAGGTGAGGTAGGCTTGTTGCCTCATCCTCATAATTTCGGTTTTGTGATCGTTGTCTCCTACCTCTAACGAGGAGGAGACGTTATAGTGATTTGCCTTCCGTACGCGGTCTAGGACCGATAGAGCCTTGGAGTAGCAACCGCTGGGTTGTGAACCAAGTAAAATAAACGTGTCGCTTTATTTTCCGCTGTGTTTACTCATTTAATTGTCTACTCGAACGAAACGCCGAAAAGTTTTACGATCGCTATTCACCCCCCCCTCTAGCGACGCTTCTCGATCCAACACATATATATACATATATGCATGTATATATATATATATATATGGATGGTTGAGATTAATATATATATGGATACAGTCTATATATATATGATTATTGTGATGTTGCATTTGTTTGTACTATGCTTGCTGCATTTGGGTGGACATCATATTCATGCATGTCTCTTGCATTTGTTATACGATTGTGTCGGATATTGGTATGTGTTGGATAGACCACTAGATATCTTGACCTGTAGCTAGAGTATATTTTGAGTTGATCTACTCTTCCTGTTATATATATATATATGTTGGATATATGTTCAGGTTGGATCAGAGTAGCGTGGCAGACTTCAGGTATGTCTGCATTTTTATGTTGTTCATTCAGTTAGACGGTATAAGCTTGTATTTATATACTATGTTGATATACCTGTTGTACTTCTAGATTATGTTGTCGAAATACATGTGATATATATACATGTTTTCTATTACCTACTGAGTTTTACTCACCACCCCCCACGGACCCTGGGTTTTCTGTCGCCCAGGTAACAGGTAGCTGACTTCGTGATGGACTTGGAGCACCGCTGGCTAGCATCGTCTCATCTCAACTCCGAGAGTCCGAGTTTTGAGTCTTTTGTATGTTTTGGTTATGTATTATGAGTTTATCGTGGTGTTGTGTGTTATGTGATGTACGCACATGTTGGTGCGGGTTTTGACGAGGCTTCTTTATGTTCTGGTGTTAGTCATACCGGTATGCACTCTGTGGGATTGTATTGTTGTCGTGTTGTTTCCGCTGTGTTTTCGTTATGTTGTGATGTTGTTATATATATATGTTGTTATTGTTGTGGCCTACGAGCCTTGTATTAACCCGAAATGTTGCCACGTATAGGGGAGGTGCCGTCCGTTTGATTTTCGACTCGGCATGCTCTCGGGGCGTAACAACTTTAGTGGTATCAGAGCCCAAGGTTCTGCGATGCCATACAATATTATTTTTGTGTCGAGTCTTGGATTCTCGGGAGTCGATTTATTCGGTTTTGGTTTTTTGAGATGAGATGAACAGCGGCCTGAGCTCCAAGAAGCACGAGGTAAGAATTCCTGATAACTTATGGTTTAGTAGATATTTATCTAAACTTGATCAGTAGGTGTATACAGTAGAGTTATGACACCTGTGCAGATTTGTGGTAGGGGTCGTCCACCGAGGCGATCAACCGGGGTGACCTCTAGGGTTTATACTCCCGGTTATGTTGGTTATGCATTTAGATGCTTATACCAGGGAATAACTTGTCATGTGTTGGTTATTATTCGTAACTGTGGTATGAGTTGACCACGGGAACGATCTGTTAAGTCTGTGAGTCTTGAACCTGTGTCGAGAAGGTGATTTACCTTTGAGAGCCGACTGATACCGAGTCGGAAAATAGGGGCCAAGTCGTCACATTTATTATGGAAATCAGAGACTACAGTCTCAGAGATTTTCACTAATTATGCTAGTCAGATCATTACCTGTTGGGTAATGGACAAGACAAATTGACTTTTGTTGATGCAGATAGCGGAAGGCTAGGTTATGGAGTTTTATAGGGATTTTATCCCTGAGTTGTTCGTACTGAGATGTATAACTTTGAGAGTACTTTTGAGTACTTAACTCATATTATACCGAGAAAGAAGAGTTGTTTGCATACCATTATCGGGATCAAGCCGGTATTTGGTGATAAATGCAGAAAATAATCTTCGGGAAATAATATATCACTTGATCATGGATTAGTGATGTTGGAAGAGTGTATTTCCCCGTGTCACTTTTAGTGACACATTGTAAGAAATTCTTGAGCTTCAAGAAAGGGTGATCGGTTAGTAATAGTATACTGTGCAAAGTCGTGAGACTTGCGGAGGTTACGGCCACCTAATAGCTCAAGAAGATGAATGGATGATTTAAGCCACCCAGAGTTATTGGCTTATAGTTGGATAAGGATGCCGGGATCTTCTACCAGATCCTGTTGGAAGACGTTGGATTGAGACAGGAGTTTAGAAATAACTCCGTACAAGGGTTTAAGAGTTGGAGACCGATAAGCAAATATTGCAGGTCAACTTAATAGAGTCAGAAGTCTCGAATCTTTGGATAAAAGGAGCAATATCAGTCACGTGCCTTGAGCTACTTTTTGATTATAGAAGACCAATCGCAGATCATCAGAAGGTTCTTGTGGATATCAGCAAAATCAGAACAAAGACTCCGAAGGGATTGTGTGCGTGCAGTGCAGATCACGAAGGCACGTGAAGCCAGATTATCTGTTGGAGCAGTTCAGCTATTGCTATTGTTGAGCAACTAGTACAGTGGAGGAGGTGTACCTTGAAGATTCAGTTGAAGACTATCGATGGTGTTCCGGGAGGAAGATGCATCATCTCAATAGCAGAGATCAGCACAGAAGATGTGAGTTACCTTATCAGCATCAACCTACTACCTCAAAAGTGGTTGGAGTTCCTTGATACTCCCCTTGAGAGATCGGCCACGAAGCGACATCGAAGATCGAAGACATTGTAGAAGACTCGTGGAGACAACAACAAGCGATTACCTCGGATGTGTTTTACTTAGTGCGAGAAGAGAGTATACGACGATGGTCGTATCTATTCGGTATCCTACAATTACAGCTGGTAGGATTTAGTGATAGGATCAGATGATCTAGGAAAAATCCTTGGATCATTCATCGCAGAAATGCGACCGTTTTGTCGCGGACTGTTGGATCTGATCTTATTCTCTTCGGAGAAAGGCCGAGACCTGCATGGAGCCTTTGGGATCAGATCGATAGATATTTCATCGTTCAGGGTATTACTCTAGTTTTACCCTCTGGGTTAATATATTGGGAGATACTTGTAGTTTACAAGTATCTTTGTCTAGAACATTCTCAGCTGAAGTAGAAGGGTCCTTTACATCGACTTGTTGGTCGGTGGTATCTCTACCATCAGGTGAGATGAGGATTAATGATTAACCCTTAGACTCTGATAGACATACTTTTGCTGTAGACATATCCTTACGGATGGTCAAATTGTTGGAAGTATAGTACGATATGTCTCTCAGATGTGCGTATAATCTGAGAGCCTTCGGATGTAATTTCGGATGAACTCCAAGGCTTGTCGTTGCTTAGGCAAGTGAAGTAGGCATTCGAAATGATTGCGAAAATATTTCTGGTATCGAGGATCGCATATTGAGTGATAATTTTGTTTGTATCAGTGTTGCTAAACACTATAGAAATTGGAAGAACGTAAGTTGCGATTATAGGAGAGGTTGGATGGGATATTTATCTATCCCAGTATTCCTCCTTGAAAAGATCCGGAACTCTTTGATAAAAGAGGGATGAACCTTTGAAATTATGCATCGATTATCGATGATGGAATGCGATAATTGCTGAAAGTAAATATCCTACGTTGAGGATAAATGATCTGTTTAGATCAGCTAAAGACACCCGTGTATACTCTAGGGTTGGTTTACGACTGGAGAGTTGATATGATAGTGACATAGTGTCATATATGTATCATTGTCGTTGTGATGATTGATATATCATCAGCCTAGAGAAAAGGAGATGCAGGTATGTGGAGACGACAATTTCATACTTGGTATGAATTGTATGAATTTTGATTAAGTTGCTAGACTAATTAACGATTTAGTCGTCATTGGATTTGAGAATCGTGTATTCTTAACACGATTGGATCCTTTTGTAGTTGTTGGAGTTGCGTAACTTGGCCACTGTTGATTGTGGTAGTTGGAGTTGCGCACTCGACCACCGTAGATGGTGGTTTTCCTTATATGTTTTGGTTAATTCCGTAGATGTGGATAGAATGCTTGGCATTACTATACCACGGACTTGTTTGACAAAGGTGATGATAGAAATCATTTAGTCGGAAGCTGGTGAAACCAGTTTACAGGACCTTAATGGCGGTTAACTTTTACGCCAGTATTAGTTAATCCTTCCGAAGTGGATAAAAAGGAGGTTGTACGCGGATGCATCGTTTCAGGGATTGGAACGATTTCGATGAAGTTGAATGAAGCGTACCTTATGCTTAGGACAGTTAAGAAACTACGAGATAGTCTGTCATATACATGACGTGACTTTAGTAGTTATTATCTGGATTTGTAATTGTATGGAGCAAAAGTGCTCAGAGAGTTTTGACTAGCTACCGGGTAGCTACTATGGAGTTGCTAGAACGCGAACAGTAGCAACTTGGGAGATTGATCGGTAAAGTCTTTCATGCACTTATAGAGTGTATGGTAGAATGGATTTTGAATGGTTGATGGACTTCTCTTTTGAGAAGATAATTCCTCGTCTTTGATAAGGATAGTGTGTTCTGGACACGCGTCCAGTCAAGGAGGAGTCGCTACAGAAAGCTTATCATTGGAGATTTGCTACTTACCCTGATGGTACTCAAATGTACCGAGAGTTGAAACGTTTATACTGGTGGAATGGTATAAAGAGAGTTATAGCAGATTTTGCTGCTCGATGTTTAGTATGCCAGTAGGTGAAGATTGAACATCAGAAACTCGCTGGATTGCTCTAGAAAATTCCGATTCCGGAATGGAAGTAGGAGCATATCACGATTGATTGCATTACGGGATTGCCTAGAACCTGTAAAGGACGTGATGCGATTTGGGTGATTATGGATCGACTGATCAAATCAGCTCATTTCCTTTCTATTCGTGGGTTGTACTTGTTGGATCATTCGGTAGAGTTGTATTACCGAAAGATTATCAGATGACGTGGGGTACTTTTAAGTACCATATCGAATAGAGATTCGCGATTTACCTCGCGATTTTTGACAGAGTCTACACTAGACTATGGGCACAGAGCTTCGGCTTAGTGCAACATTTCATCCGCGCGATGGATGCGAGCATGACATTCAAACGTTGGAGGATCTATTCAGATCTTGTGTCGTGGATTATGGAGGTGTAGCTTATCATTGGCTTTACCTCCGACACTTTTGGGTGTTCACAATGTATTTCATGTTTCTATGTCTTTGGGAAATACGTTCGCGTGATTCGAGAATGTTCAAGAAGATAGCAATTCTACCTCAGTTTAATGCGACTTACGAGGTGATTCCAGGATGGAGCCTAAGTCGCAAGGAGCAACAGTAGCGGAACAAGACCATCCGACTCGTAAAGGTTGGATGACAGTATCCTACTGATAAGGAGGCTACATGGGAGGTGGAAGATACTATCCGAGCTCGATATCCTCATTTGTTAACTTGAGGCATGTAGTAGTTCAAGAAATCTCTTGAGTTGGTTCTCGTATGTTAGTACGAAATTTGGGGACCAAATTTTTATAAGTGGGGGAGAATGTAAAATACCGAAAAAAAATAAAAATAAATAATATTCCTTGTTAATGGATAAATTATCGTGTGGAATTTTATAGGAGTTTTTAGAAATTTTTCTGGAATTGAATTGAATTCATATGATCGAATTGGAGAAGATTAAGGCTTAAATAAGTGATTGGATTAGATTTGGGCTAGCACAACCACCTAAAACAGGCCCAATTGTTGATTCCTTAATGGCCAGCCGTTTTCTTCATCCGATCGACGTTTCCTTCTCCGCCGACTCCCCTTTCTTCGTCGATCATTCTTCCCCGAGCCCTAATTCTCTTCCCGATCGCTCTCAGCCGCCATCGCCGCCAACCTCCACCCCCGCCTAGCTCTCGATCGCACGATAACTCCTCCAAACATTGAGGTTGCCTCGCAAGGGACGCCCCTCGCGGCCACCGAGCCAACTCGCCGCCACTTCATCTTCGATCACCGCCTCTTCCTCCGGATCGCGTGATGCTTTTCCAGCTATTAATCGCCTTCACGGCTTCTCCGGTCGCGTTCCTTGATCCTGATCGCGAGCCACACCGAGTCGCCGCCGTTGGCGCACCGTAGGGATCGCAGCTATCACCGGTCGCTCGTCGCTACCAATCGGTAAGCCTTCATTGTCGCTTTCCCCATCTCGTCCAACACCGAGATCCTAGTGTCATGCTCTTCCTTTGCAGTCTTAGGGCGCTCGGTGAATCGCTATCAACTGCCTTCGCCATGAATGGAGCCCAACCGTCACTTATCTTGTTGATTTCCGATCGTGAGCGTCTCCCAAGGTGAGCACTTAAATTTCCGTCATATCCGATCGTGTCGCCTCCTCCCTTGAGCCCTAGATCATCACTCTAATTTCTTGTTAATCCTCTCGCCACAGCATCGATCTCCGACAAGATCCGCGTGACCATTCCTTGATCGAAGTTCAAAGAACGATGCGACACTCGCCGCAGTCGATTTATCATTGGGTTTTCTTCCTTAGCTGTGTGATCTGCGATTTGTGGAAGAGCAACTGTGCTGCCGTTGTGAGCGAGAAGCACTACACACAATGGCGATGATGGTCTGAATATTTCGATCAGCAGAGGTGGGGGAGGAGGGTGTGTATGATGATACTTTCACAGTATCTTAAGATCTTTTCTATTATTAGGGAATTTGATCAAGAGTTGATATCGATTGTGATATTGTGATTTCTAGGTGGAGGAGAGAAATCGGAGTGATGGTTTGGCCAATGAATCTGGTCATTGCAGATTTGATCTCTCTAAAGTGGAACGATGCGAGGTAAGCATGGATTTGAGTATTCATTGAATTACGTGGTATGTTAATTATAGCTGATATATATATTTGAATCGATGATTAGTAGTTAGTGAATGAGGTTGTTCTATTGGTAAGATTTGGGATTAGGATTTGGGTTAGATTCCTTTTCCTACCGATCGTTTATATTAGTGCTTAGTTATGTTTGTATGTTAAATTGCAGGACCTGAATTCAGGACGGTCTTTTGGATGTGGAGATTCCTCGATAAGTCTTCGAAACAGGTGGGTAATTTCCTACCTGGTCCGGGTAGATATATATTGCATTCAGATTTAGTTATTGATATGAGCATGTTAGGTGTTCGTATTACCTTGATCCTGTTCTTTTTATCGTATGCTTGATCCTTTATCGTTGGCTATTAACTCCATTGTTGATATCATGTTTATTTTATCATGATTAGGAGTTATACATATAAGTGATGCAAGTACCTTAGAATTTGTTTAAGTTATGTGCAAATAGTAAAGTTCGGATGACAACCTGATTGTACATTGGGCAAAAAGGTCATCCGTAGGTAGATAATGTCTTTAACCTAGGGTTAGTTCTAGTACCCTTAGGTTGTATGTTACCACCGAACATGTATTGTGTAGATGGTCAGAGGAATGATACTTAGGGTATTGCTACGGACCGGTGGTCCTAGCTTGTTATAATCAGATGAGTACGACTCTCTACAGGATAGAGAGTGTGTCCATCAGTTGAGTACGACTCTCTACAGGATAGAGAGTGCGTCGATTAGATTGGTATGACTCTCTACAGGATAGAGAGTATTATGATCAGTTGAGTACGACTCTCTGTAGGATAGAGAGTGCGTTGATCTGGTTAGTATGATTCTCTGTAGAATAGAGAGTCTATTGTGGATGTCTGTATGTGAGACATTGCATTCATGCATTTGCATGCACGCTGGCGACGATGTCTCCCTTGTGGTTGAGAGTGTCTCCAGTCATCCTGCCTCCATGGTTACTCATAGGAGGAGTCACCCGTGTGAGGGCAGAGCATTGTGGTACCGCACTCTACCACTATGGACGGTGGTAGTTGGATTTGCGTGTCGTAGTCCTGCGTGTGTGGCACTCGACCACTCATGGGTAGTGACTGTCGGAGTGGCCAACAGCATGGACCCCCATCGTGTAGCTTGCTCTTTACGCTTATATGCTACTCGATCATACTGCCCACTCGGCCACTCGAGAGTAGTGGTTGGTGTTGAGTTGGGACAGTTGTCATGCTCGAGCCACCGAGGCCACACTGGGGTCGTGGTAGCTTTAGGGTGAGCCGACATGACCATGCATCTTTGCATTACCAGATTCGATGGCGCTTTGCATATTATATATATACATATATGCATGTATATATATATATATATGGATGGTTGAGATTAATATATATATGGATACAGTCTATATATATATGATTATTGTGATGTTGCATTTGTTTGTACTATGCTTGCTGCATTTGGGTGGACATCATATTCATGCATGTCTCTTGCATTTGTTATACGATTGTGTCGGATATTGGTATGTGTTGGATAGACCACTAGATATCTTGACCTGTAGCTAGAGTATATTTTGAGTTGATCTACACTTCCTGTTATATATATATATGTTGGATATATGTTCAGGTTGGATCGAGTAGCGTAGCGGAACTTGTATATGTCTGCATTTTTATGTTGTTCATTCAGTTAGACGGTATAAGCTTGTATTTATATACTATACTGATATACCTGTTGTACTTCTAGATTATGTTGTCGAAATACATGTGATATGACATATATACATGTTTTCTATTACCTGCTGAGTTTTAATCACCACCCCCCGCGGACCCTGGGTTTTCTGTCGCTCAGGTAACAGGTAGCTGACTTCGTGATGGACTTGGAGCACCGCTGGCTAGCATCGTCTCATCTCAACTCCGAGAGTCCAAGTTTTGAGTCTTCCGTATGTTTTGGTTATGTATTATGAGTTTATCATGGTGTTGTGTGTTATGTGATGTACGCACATGTTGGTGCGGGTTTTGACGAGGCTTCTTTATGTTCTGGTGTTAGTCATACCGGTATGCACTCTGTGGGATTGTATTGTTGTCGTGTTGTTTCCGTTGTGTTTTCATTATGTTGTGATGTTGTTATATATATATGTTGTTATTGTTGTGGCCTACGGGCCTTGTATTAACCCGAAATGTTGCCACGTACAGGGGAGGTGTCGTCTGTTTGATTTTCGGCTCGGCATGCTCTCGGGGCGTAACACTTATAAATAAAAAAGAAATGAGCTTATGTTCTTAATTTGAATTAAATGATTACCCGATCTAGTTAGACGTTAAAAATGGATTAGTGCCAGGTATGGGAAAGGATGGGGTCTCCCGTTAGGAGACCATTGATTCTTTTTTTTTATGAATCCTAAATATTCATTATTATGGGTTATAGACGAATGTGTAAAAGAAACAATATACTGATAAAGATAATTAATTCCAAAATCAAAAGAGCAATCAGGTTGCAAAAATAAAAGGGTCATTATCCTCTTGTAATTATAACGAAGATAAACCATTTTTGATAGAAAAAAGGGAGTAAAAACTCCGCTGATTGATTCCCTCTTTCCTTTACAGGTATCCTTTTATTACTATTATATATATATGCATAATATCCTTTATTATGCATAATACTATTTGACCATATTGCACTATGTATCAGTTATTTTATAACTCAATAAGTTCCTTCTACCTCTGCTTCACGTGGAAATATAAATGGAAGAATTACAAGGATATTTAGAAGAATATAGATCTCGGCAACAACAGTTTCTATATCCACTTCTCTTTCAAGAATATATTTACGCATTTGCTTATGATCATGGGTTAAATGGTTCGATTTTTTATGAACCCCAAAACTCCTTGGGTTATGACAATAAATTTAGTTCAAGATGCTTGTGAACGCGTTTAATTATTCGAATGTATCAAAAAATTATTGGATTTATTGGTTAATGATATTTACCAAAATATATTTGTTGGGCATAACAATTATTTTTATTTTCATTTTTTTTCGATTCTATCGAAGGTTTTGATCATTGTAGAAATTCCATTTTAGCTTAATATCTTCCTTGAAGAAAAGAAATACCAAAATCTCACAATTTACAATCTAGTCATTCAATATTTCCTTTTTTAGAGGATAAATTATTGCATTTAAATTATCTGTCCGATATACTAATACCCTATCCCGCCCATATGGAAATCTTGGTCCAAATGCTTCAATCTTGGATCCAGGATGTTCTCTCTTTACATTTATTGCAGTTCCTTCTCCACGAATATTATAATTGGAATAATCTCATTATTCCAAATAAATCTATTTACGTATTTTCAAAAGACAATCACAGACTAGGGTGTTTCTTATATACTTTCTATATCTATGCAAATGCATTTCGATTAGTCTTTCCTAGTAAACAATCTTCTTTTTTACGATTAATATCCTCTGGAGTCCTTCTTGAACGAATACATTTTTATGTAAAAATCGAACATCTTGGAGTGTGCCGAATTTTTTGTCAGAAGACTCTATGGATTTTCAAGGATCCTTTCATACATTATATTCGATATCAAGGAAAATCAATTTTGGGTTCAAGAGGGACTCATTTTTTGATGAAGAAATGGAAATACCATCTTGTTCATTTTTGGCAATATTATTTTCATTTTTGGTCTCAACCATATAGGATTGATATAAAGAAATTATCAAACTATTCTTTTAATTTTCTTGGTTATTTTTCAAGTGTACAAATGAATTCTTCGATGGTAAGGAATCAAATGCTAGAGAATTCATTTGTAATGGATACTCTTACTAATAAATTTGATACAAGAATCCCAATTATTCCTCTTATTCGATCATTGTCTAAAGCTCAATTTTGTACTATATCTGGGTACCCTATTAGTAAACCAATTTGGACCGATTTAGCGGATTGTGATATTATTAATAGATTTGGTCGGATATGTAGAAAACTTTCTCACTATCATAGTGGATCCTAAAAAAGCGAGTTTGTATCGAATGAAGTATATACTTGACTTTCATGTGCGAACTTTGGCTCGTAAACATAAAAGTTCAAAGACGCATGATTTTTGCAAAGATTAAGTTCGGGATTATTAGAAGAATTCTTTACGGAAGAAGAAAAAGTTATTTCTTTGATCTTTCCAAAAATAACTTCTTTTTATTTATATGGATCATATAGAGAACGTATTTGGTATTTGGATATTATCCGTATCAATGACTTGGTAAATAGTTTATTAGTCACGACATAATACAATATAAATAGAAGATCCATAGAGGATCTAATAGAAATGTACAAATGATCTATATTTATACTATAGATCAATAGATCAAGAGAAAAAAAAAATATTCAGAGAATTATCATTCTGAAATGCTCACGTAGTATTGTACTGCTTGAATCAACTAAGTAGTCCAAATTCTTATTTGCACTTTACTTTCTTCTAGGGATGTTTTTTATATGTATACATAGGGAAAGTCGTGTGCAATGAAAAATGCAAGCACGTTTTGGGGAGGGATTTGTTACCTATTATAACAAGGAAAAATATCTACTCCATCCGACTAGTTCCGGGTTCGAGTCCCGGGCAACCCATAGAAAAGAAAAAATATAAAAATAAATATATTTTTTATTCACTTCATTTACAAATTGTTTAGTCGTAGATATTTTGTGTATTTAGTCATAGATATATAAGATAGATATATAAGATAGATATCTGTCTGTTCGGTTTATATTGGTTGACATTGACATATAAACCATGTTATACTGTTAGATAACAAGCCTTCTATTATCTAACTCATAACTATTCATAGTTAATACATATGCTTGGGAGTCCTTAATAAATTGAATAAACCAAGATCTTACCATGACTGCAATTTTAGAGAGACGCGAAAGTACAAGCCAATGGGGTCTCTTTTGCAACTGGATAACCAGCACTGAAAACCGTCTTTACATTGGATGGTTCGGTGTTTTGATGATCCCTACCTTATTGACCGCAACTTCCGTATTTATTATCGCCTTCATTGCTGCCCCTCCAGTAGATATTGATGGTATTCGAGAACCAGTTTCTGGTTCTGTACTTTATGGAAATAATATTATTTCTGGTGCCATTATTCCTACTTCCGCATCTATAGGTTTGCATTTTTACCCAATTTGGGAAGCAGCATCCATTGATGAGTGGTTATACAATGGCGGTCCTTACAAGCTAATTGTTCTACATTTTTTACTTGGTGTAGCTTGTTACATGGGTCGTGAGTGGGAACTAAGTTTCCTGCAGGTATGCGTCCTTGGATTGTTGTTGCATATTGACTCTGTTGCGGCAACAACTTTTCTTGATCTATCCTATTGGTCAAGGAAGTTTTTTTGGTATGCCTTTAGGAATATCTGGTACTTTCAACTTCATGATTGTATTCCAGCAGAACACAACATTCTTATGCACCCATTTCACATGTTAGGTGTAGCCGTGTATTCTGGCTCCCTATTGATGCTATGCATGGTTCCTTGGTAACCTCTAGTTTGATCGTGAAACCACGAAAACGAATCTGCTAATGAAGGTTACTGATTCGGTCAAGAGGAAGAGACTTATAATATCGTAGCTGCTCATGGTTATTTTGGGCGATTGATCTTCCAATATGCTAGTTTCAACAATTCTCATTCTTTACATTTCTTCTTGGTCGCTTGGCCTGTAATTGGTATTTGGTTCCGCTTTAGGTATTAGCACTATGGCTTTCAACCTAAATGGTTTTAATTTTAACCAATCCGTAGTTGACCGGTCGGTCGTGTTATTAACACGTGGTGATATCATCAACCGTGCAAACCTTGATATGGAAGTAATGCATGAGCGTAATGCTCACAATTTCCCTCTTGACCCTAGTTTGTTGAAGTTTCATCTACAAATGGATAAGACTTTTGTCTTAGTGTATCTGAATTTTTAAAAAAATGTAGCAATACTGAAATAACAATACCCATATCTCGCTTAAGCGAGATATGGGGTATTTGTTATTTTTTTATTTGTAATAGAATAGTATTTTCATTTTTTGCATGTAGCATACATATACATATTTATTTATATTGTATAACATATTTAGATTGTATATATGTATATTAAATACAAATACATAAGTATATAAAGTATAAGAAATGAACTTAACGAGATTTATTATCGTTTCATGTATCGTAAAAGACAGAGTAGGTGCAAATTCTCCCCATTTGTGACCCACCATACGATCTGTTATATAAATAGGTAAATGTTCCTTTCCATTATGAATAGCGATTGTATGGACAATCATTGTGGGTATAATGGTAGATGCCCGAGACCAAGTTACTATTATTTCTTTCTCTTCCTCGTGTTGAGTTTTTCCATTTTTGCCGATAAATGATTAGCTACAAAGGGTTTTTTAGTGAAGCGTGTCATGTCACAGATATTACTCCTTTTTTACATTTTTTATTTTAAAGATTGGAATTCTATGTCCAATATCTTGAATATCTCGATCTAAGTTAAGTATAAAGGTCGAATAAATACAATAATGATGAATGGAAAAAGAAAAATCCTTTAGCTAGAAAAGGCGGATGTAGCCAAGTGGATCAAGGTGGATTGTGAATCCACCATGCGCACGGTTCAATTCCGTCGTTAAGCCCATTACATTTTTCAAATTCCAAAATTCTATTTTCAATATTCCTATTTATGTTGGGTTTCCGGCACCGCGGCGTGTATGTGTTCGATCACGTTTCGTACACATGAACACAGAGGAAGCAATACAAATAATAAATCTACATTTATTACAACACACACAACACACGCATTCATATTACAACAAGTGTAGACATAACCGTAAATTTAAATTTGCAATAAAAGGAAATTTATCTACGTTATACCGTTCGTATGACGTGTAGCGGGAACGGCATCAACCGGAACGATCCTCGCTAGAATCGTCTCTATCCGTATCCACGCAGAGTTCCTCGGGATGACTTTGCTAAGCCATGAGCTTCGTCTTCGTACAAGTTACTACCCTCGTGTTGAAGACGACGTGATCGAGAGATGATCACGATCCGAATCCAAATTCGGATCCTAATACGAGTTCTCAAAACTCGCTTCTCCGGAGAGGTATTCGTCAACCAATTGACGAATCCTTCGTCCTCCACCTCAGAGGATTACCGGAGATCAAATCCCCGGTAAGTTAGCCACTGTCGGAGCTCTAACCGTCGTCCAAACGACGCTCCGATGAGAGGAGAACAAGCTGTCCAGAAAACTGGACAGCTTTGGTGGAGGAGTAGGCGCCGGCCAAAACAAGGAAGCCAAGTGCTCACCTTTTCACCGAAGCCAAGGAAGATCACCTGAGGGTCGCCGGAGGATCACCGGTTGAAGCTTGGACGCCGGCAAAGACTTGGATGGCGGCACAAGAGCTGGGCGGCAATGGAGGTTGGCGCCGTGAACTCCAAGGAGGAGGTGGGCGGCAATCTTAGGGCTAGGGTTTTGTATTTAGGGCTTAATTATCCCTTAAGCCCTCTTTTATAGAGAACTAATTCTCTTAATGGTTAATGGATCATAACCATTAGGCCCGTTAACCTGCTCCATTAAGATAAGTTAAAATAAACCAAACCATGATGGTTTATTTTAAGTTAAAATGAACCGAACCAACTTTTGGTTCATTCGTTTAAAATAAACCAAACCCTTTGTTTTATTCTCATCCATTTGATTAGAACCAAACCATTTTTGTTCATCCATTACGTCTTCATAAGACTCGGCCCATCCACGCTTCCATTGCGACTGAAACGGTTTCATGCTCGCTTTATGTTTGGTCCAACCAAACCTAGTTTCTCTCGGTCTGAGAATCCCATTCTCAAGCTCGTTTTAAATCCTTTGGATTACGCTCGATGTGCGTGTGACCAAATAGGTTCTCGGTTTATGTTGGCCGTCTATAATTAACCATTAATTATAGAATGATCATGAGTGACACCTAGTAGTACATCATGATCCCCAATTAACCGAAAAGATCAAGCTTGATCCGAACTATTTCAAACCCTTCAAGACTGAATGATTCGTGCCCCATTCCCTTCACTCATCTTATACCCACTTGGTTCAGGACATGGTCTATAGTGTCAGTCCCCACTAGGCTGACTACGTCAAACCTAGCCCAAGTATCATTTCCTCATCCTACGGATTCTAGTTACTCCACATGTATCGAAGAGTACCTTACTCTAAACATGTAATGCTTTGGCCAAAGACTTTAGTAACAATCCGACGAGAGGCCATGGGTATACATCTCCTCGCAAGGAGTGGTGAGTCCTTTATAGGCTATTCAAACACCTTCGATCACTTCGACTTATACCCAATCATCCCGGGTCCACATCTCCTTAGAGATGCTTGCTTAAGATGTCAAAGCATAAGTCTCTATGATCAAGATGACTTGAATACCGCAAGTCAAAGGAACATCGCACTTAAGCCACAGTAAGAACTTCATTGACATATCTATATATGCAGAGAACCATATGAAGTCTTACGGCTGGTCACTCCAATGAACTAGTTACCATAACTAGCATCCACGATTAACTCTGGACATCACTATGTCTCCAGCCAGTGAGAATCAGCTGCTTGGATACACCACGGAGTATACCTCGTGATAGTCTCAACAGAATTGATGGTGTCCAAATCCATCAATTCATCGACTACGGATAATTCCGATACATCACAATTACACATGTAGAGATAATCACTAGTTGTGATCCAATCACAAATTCTCTCATGCTGTGAATCGTATCGTGGACATTCAGTAAATGAGTTTAAGATCCAATCAAATACATGAAACATGTATACTCAAATAGTGAATCTTCATTTATCATATAAATGGTTCATACATAAGGCGATTGCCTTAGAACATCTCTCATATATTACTAACAGACTCCCACTTGGCCTAATGCCAATCGCTACGGTATCCAATACCATAAGCTCGAACATGACCCTCAAACTTATTTTGAGGTAATGCTTTAGTCAAGGGATCCGCTAAGTTCCTTTCAGTGGGAATTTTCTCGATTTGTATTTCGTTCCTACTGATGATCTCTCTGATAAGATGATAGCGGTGAAGCACATGTTTGGATCGTTGATGAGACCTTGGCTCTTTCGCCTATGCAATTGCTCCATTGTTGTCGCAGATGGTGTATTGCTTCAACAATGGCGGAATCACACCAAGTTCATGAACGAACTTCTTGATCCAAACCGCTTCCTTTCACGCTTCGCCGCAATGTATTTTGCCTCGGTGGTAGAATGCCTCACATCTCTTGTTTGGAACTTTTCCAACTCACTGCGCCCCCATTCAAGGTGAACACGTATCCAAACTGAGACCTGGAATCATCCTTGTCTGTCTGGAAGCTGACATCCGTATACCCGCATATCACCATGTCCCCTTCTCCATATATTAGGAACACATCCTTAGTTCTTCTCAAGTACTTAAGGATCGTCTTTAATACGCCAATGATCCATTCCCGGATCGGATCGTATCGCCATGACACTCGTGAGCGTACGATACGTCGGGCCTTGTACATAACATAGCATACATGATAGATCCTATTGCGGATGCATAGGGAATCTTACTCATGCAAATCCTCTCGTCTTCTATGCGCGGACACATAGACTTCGAAAGGTGTACCCCATGCCTGATGGGTAAGAAACCTTTCTTGGATTCCGACATGCTAAACCTCTTTAGCACTCGGTCTATATATGTAGACTGCGAAAGACCAAGCAACCGTTTCGATCTATCTCTATAGATCTTAATCCCGAGGATGTAGGTTGCTTCTCCCAGGTCTTTCATGGAGAATGTCTTGGATAACCAAACCTTCACTGACTGTAAGATTGAAACATCATTTCCTATAAGTAGTATGTCATCGACATACAATACTAGGAACACGACTGCACTCCCACTAACCTTCTTGTACACACAAGGTTCGTCTGGATTTTGTGAGAAATCAAACTTTTTGATGGTCTCATCAAAATGGATATTCCAGCTCCTGGATGCTTGCTTCAATCCATAAATGGACCGTCGCAATTTGCATACCTTGGTTTTATCAACCGATGTGAAACCCTCAGGCTGTATCATATACACGTCCTCGAGCAGGTTTCCATTAAGGAAAGCTATTTTCACATCCATCTGCCATATCTCATAATCATAATGAGCCGCTATGGCCAGGAGCATCCGAATGGATTTAAGCATAGCTACAGGCGAATAGGTTTCGTCATAATCAACACCTTATTTTTGACGATATCCTTTCGCCACCAATCTAGCCTTATAGGTAATCACATTACCATCCATGTCGGTTTTCTTCTTGAAAACCCACTTGCACCCTATAGGCTTTATCCCTTCAGGTGGGTCAACCAAGTTCCAAACTTGGTTTTCATACATGGAATCCATTTCTGACTTCATGGCACCAAGCCACTTATCCCTTTCTGAACTTGTCAGCACTTCTTCATAACTGGTAGGATCCTCATCATCAATGAGTAACACGTCGTTCGATTCACTTACGAGAAATCCATATCTCTCAGGAATATTGCGTGTTCTACCAGATCTATGAAGATGTGGTGTTACAATAGGTCCAGCCGATTGCTCATCACTATGAGTTGTCGGCTGTTGTGCTTCACCAGGTATCTCATTAATGTCTATTTGAGTCTCTCGAGCCTCCTCAAGCTCGACGACACTCCCACTATTTTCTTGCAAGAGAAACTCTTTCTCTAGAAACACAGCATGCCTTGAAACAAACACCTTTTGTTCCACAGGATGATAGAATTGGTAACCCCTTGTTTCCTTAGGGTATCCAACAAATAGACATTTATCAGACTTAGCATCCAATTTGTCTGATACAGTCCGCTTCACATAAGCAGGACAACCCCATATCTTCAAGTAAGATACATGAGGTTTCTTACTATTCCATATCTCATATGGAGTAGTTGAGACTACCTTGGTAGGCATTCTGTTTAACAAGTAAACAGCTGTCTGAAGTGCATAACCCCAAAAGGACTTGGGAAGAGTTGCATGATTCATCATTGACCTGACCATGTCCAACAAGGTCCGGTTACGCCTCTCAGATACACCATTATGCTGTGGTGTATAGGGCGGAATCCATTGAGACAATATATTATTGTCTCTTAGGTAATCAAGAAACTCCTGACTCAAGTATTCACCACCTCGATCCGATCGAACTATTTTAATACACTTGTCATGTTGTTTCTCTACTTCATTTTTGAACTCTTTGAACCTTTCAAAGGCTTCAGACTTGTGTTTCATCAAGAACACATACCCAAACCGTGAGTGATCATCGGTGAAGGTAATGAAGTAGCTATAGCTTCCTAATGCTTGAGTTGACATAGGTCCACATACATCAGTATGTATTAGACCTAGTAACTCTCCCACTCGTTCACCTTTTTCCAGTAAAAGGTAACTTAGTCATCTTGCCTTTTAAGCATTATTCGCATGTATTGTATGAATCCAATTCAAACGATTCCAGAATTCCACATCGGTGTAATTCGGACATGCATTTCTTGCTTATATGGCCAAGACGACAATACCACATATAGGAGTCTATTTGATTATCCTTTCGAGCACGCGTGTTGCTCGCTTCGATATTGAAAATGTCACTGGATATGTCCAACGTATAAATGCCATTACTCAAAGTTCCAGTTCCATAAAGTACGCCATTTAAAGTTATATAACAACAATTGTTACTAAACGTCAAATGGAAACCATTTCTATTTAAGCAGGAAATAGAAACAATGTTCTTTATTAGAGAAGGAACATAATAGCAATTGTCTAGTTCTAAGACTCGTCCACTAGGGAGCTTCAGCAAATAAGTTCCGATGGCGACCGCAGCAACCTTTGCTCTATTGCCAACTCGCAAATTTAACTCCCCTCTGACAAGTCTTCTTCTATTCCTTAGCCCCTGTATGTCATTACATATATGTGAGCCACACCTAGTATCCAATACCCAAGTGTCTAAGGAAATATAATGACAATCAATAACGAAGATACCTGAAGAGGATGGGGCATCGGATGCCTTCTTCTTCTTCATGGACTCAAGATAAATCTTGCAGTTTCTTCGCCAGTGGCCTTCCTTGCCACAGTGATGGCAAGTGCCCTTTTGCGCTAGTTCTGCCTTCTTTGCCTTTTTCTTCTTTCCTTTCTTCTGTTCTTTTGCCTTCCTCTTAGAACCTTTCTTTGAGGAATCAACTAACAGAACCGCCTTCTCCTCATGCTTCACAGAAGGCTCCACAGTCTTCAGCATATTGAGGAGCTCAGGAATGGTGGATTCTAATTTGTTCATCCGATAGTTCATCACAAATTGTGAGAAACTCTTGGGCAAACAATGCAGAATTAAGTCAATACTTAACTCATGATCCATCAAAAAATCGAGGGTGGCTAGCCGCTCGATGTACCCATTCATCTTTAGCACAAACTGCACTACAGACGAACCTTCTTGCATCTTCGTGGTGAAGAGGAGCCTAGAGACCTCGAACCTTTCGGATCTCGCTTGCTCATCGAACAACTCATGAAGATGGAAGACTATAGTATTAGCATCCATATGCTCATGCTGCTTTTGCAGCTCAGGTACCATCGCCGCTAGCATGATGCAACTCGCCCATTTCGAGAATCGCCACATGCTTACGATAGACCAACATTTATGCAGGTTGCATCGTCCTTAGGGCCAGTCGGAAGAGGCTCTTCAAGGACATATGCAAGCTTTTCCGTCTTGAGAACAATTCTCATGTTTCTAAGCCAGTCCAGGAAGTTAGGCCCAGTCAGTTTGTTCGAATCCAAAATAGTGCGCAAATTCAAAGACGTCATGATCAATTTATTGACCTAGAAATACAAAACGAGCATATATGAGAAAATGATTTTAAAATGCATCAATATACATTTATAAATCCCATTCATTTTTCGAATTTCAAAAACCCCAAAATCACTTCGGGAGATCGTAGGTCCATCTCCGAATGGGCTGATATCCATCATAGTTATGAACAACCTTGGAGAGAGTCCAACAAGCCATTCATAACTACGACGGTAGGTATCAACTATACCGATTGCATATCACGTATATGCAACTATCACAATATGCTATCAACTAATTGAATGTTCACACATACATCGGGTTGTTAACACATTAACAAGTATGCATCATATGCATAGTACCCAACTTCACCTCCCTTTACATCGACCTTGGAGAGAGTCCAACAAGCCGATGCTCCAGGTTAAAGCCAACCCATTAATCGGGAAATAGTTTTAATATGGTTAGAGCGCATTCAACCAATTAGCCCAGCTTGGAGAGAGTCCAACAACCAAAGCTAACGATTGACCTCTGACTCTTACCATATTAGTATTAAACTATTCCATGGTTTGAACATGTTCGGGTTCGAGCCGGGCTTGGAGAGAGTCCAACAACCCAAACAAGAAATGGAACTCTAGTTCTAACCATATTAATGGAAGGTGTAGGCTTTAATATTGTTTAAGGGTTTTTATGTCTCATCCTCTTTGCATGCAAATAACTATTATCTACATGGCATGGCATACATGGCATACATCTACATGTCACGACACGCATGGCATAATGTTATGCATCTAATGCAATTACATGGCATACAATTATGTCATGTATATAATTTCCTTATATGTCATAACTATTTATGGAAATAAAATATGTTTATGATTTGATTCTCCAAATCAAATCATAATTAAATTAGGAAACAAATTTCCAAATCTAATCACATATTTTATTCATGGAATTATTTGATTAAGGAAAATCTATTTAGGAAACCAATTTCCTAAATCATTAAAACTACTTATAGAAATAAAATATTTTAAGATTTGATTTCCCAAATCAAATCATGATTAAATTAGGAAACAAATTTTCAGAATCTAATCAAATATTTTATTTATGGAAAATATCAATTTCCATAAATACTTCCAACTTTCCAAAAGTGGAAGATTTCCATAAATACTTCTAGACTTTCCAAAATTGAAAAATTTCCATAAATACTTCTAAATTTCCAAAATTAGAAAATTTCAGAAATACATTATGACTATCGCAAAACCATTTTACGATTATGTGAAACACAACACAGGCTCGATACCCATTGTTGGGTTTTACTGTGGCGTGTGTGTGTTCGATCACGTTTCGTAAACATGAACACAGCGGAAGCAATAAAAATAATAAATCTACATTTATTACAACACACACAACACACGCATACATATTACAACAAGTGTAGACATAACCGTAAATTTAAATTTGCAATAAAAGGAAATTTATCTACGTTATACCTTTCGTATGACGTGTAGCGGGAACGGCATCAACCGGAACGATCCTCGCTAGAATCGTCTCTATCGGTATCCACGCCGAGTTCCTCGGGATGACTTTGCTAAGCCACGAGCTTCGTCTTCGTATGGGTTACTAGCCTCGTGTTGAAGACGACGTGATCGAGAGATGATCATGATCCGAATCCAAATTCTGATCCTAATACGAGTTCTCAAAACTCGCTTCTCCGGAGGGGTATTCGTCAACCAATTGACGAATCCTTCGTCCTCCACCTCAGAGGATTACCGGAGATCGAATCCCCAGTAAGTTAGTCGCTGTCGGAGCTCTAACCGTCGTCCAAACGACGCTCCGACGAGAGGAGAACAAGCTGTCCAGAAAACTGGACAGCTTTGGTGGAGGAGTAGGCGCCGGCCAAAACAAGGAAGCCAAGTACTCACCTTTTCACCGAAGCCTAGGAAGATCACCGGAGGGTCGCCGGAGGATCACCGGCTGAAGCTTGGACGCCGGCAAGGACTTGGATTGTGGCACAAGAGCTGGGCGGCAATGGAGGTTGGCGCCGTGAACTCCAAGGAGGAGGTGGGCGGCAATCTTAGGGCTAGGGTTTTGTATTTAGGGCTTAATTATCCCTTAAGCCCTCTTTTATAGAGAACTAATTCTCTTAATGGTTAATGGATCATAACCATTAGGCCCGTTAACCTGCTCCATTAAGATAAGTTAAAATAAACCAAACCATGATGGTTTATTTTAAGTTAAAACGAACCGAACCAACTTTTGGTTCATTCGTTTAAAATAAACCAAACCCTTTGGTTTATTCTCATCCATTTGATTAGAACCAAACCATTTTGGTTCATCCATTACGTCTTCATAAGACTCGGCCTATCCATGCTTCCATTGCGACTGAAATGGTTCCATGCTCGCTTTATGTTTGGTCCAACCAAACCTAGTTTCTCTCGGTCTGAGAATTCCATTCTCAAGCTCGTTTTAAATCCTTTGGATTACGCTCGTTGTGTGTGTGACCAAATAGTTTCTCGGTTTATGTTGGCCATCTATAATTAACCATTAATTATAGAACGATCATGAGTGGCACCTAGTAGTACATCATGATCCCCAATTAACCGAAAAGATCAACGGTTGATCCAGAACTATTTCTAAAACCCTTCAGCAGCTCGAATGATTCATGCCTCATTCCCTTCACTCATCTTATACCCACTTGGTTCAGGACATGGTCTATAGTGTCAGTCCCCACTAGGCTGACTACGTCACACCTAGCCCAAGTATCATTTCCTCGTCCTACGGATTCTAGTTACTCCACATGTATCGAAGAGTACCTTAATCTAAACATGTAATGCTTTGGCCAAAGACTTTAGTAACAATCCGACGAGAGGCCATGGGTATATATCTCCTCGTAAGGAGTGGTGAATCCTTTATAGGCTATTCAAACACCTTCGATCACTTCGACTTATACCCAATCATCCCGGGTCCACATCTCCTTAGAGATGCTTGCTTAAGATGTCAAAGCATAAGTCTCTATGATCAAGATGACTTGAATCGCAAGTCGAAAGGAACATCACACTTAAGCCACAGAAGAACTTCATTGACATATCTATATATGCAGAGAACCATATGAAGTCTTACGGCTGGTCACTCCAATGAACTAGTTACCATAACTAGCATCCACGATTAACTCCGGACATCACTATGTCTCCAGCCAGTGAGAATCAACTGCTTTGATACACCAAGGAGTATACCTCGTGCTAGTCTCGACAGAATTGATGGTGTCCAAATCCATCAATTCATCGACTAGGGATAATTACGATACATCACAATTACACATGTAGAGATACTCACTAGTTGTGATCCAATCACAAATTCTCTCATGTTGTGAATCGTATCGTGGACATTCAGTAAATGAGTTTAAGATCCAATCAAATACATAAAACATGTATACTCAAATAGTGAATCTTCATTTATCATATAAATGGTTCATACATATGGCGATTGCCTTAGGACATCTCTCATATATTACTAACAATTTACGGCGACGAAGAATAAAACTATCACTATATTTTTTCCTTTTCCTACTTCTTCTTCCAAGCGCAGGATAACCCCAAGGGGTTGTGGGTTTCTACCAATTGGGGCTCTCCCTCACCGCCCCATGGGGATGGTCTCTGAGGGTTCATAACTACTCCTCTTACTACAGGACGCTTACCTAGCCAACACTTAGATCGGCTCTACCCAAACTTTTTGGTTCACCCCAACATTACCCACTTGTCCGATTGTTGCTAAGCGGTTTTGGATATCAAACGGACCTCCCATATGGTAATCTTAATGTGGCCGATTTACCTTCTTTTGCTATCGGTTTACTCTACTCTTTGCTCTAGCTAATTGTCCACCCTTTCCGAGTGTAATTTCTATGTTATGTATGGCATTGTGCCTAAGGGCATATCGGTTGAAGTGGATTCTTCTTTTTATCAATAAAACCCTTCCCAAACTGTACAAGCTTCTTCCAAAGCATACGTCTTTCTAGATGTATATGATGATATCTAGACAGATGGATCTTATATAAATCGTATGATGAAGTACCACATGAGTGGATATATAGGAATCCAAATCTGCTGAATCACTCATGTTATGATCTTCTACATCCTAGGTCTCCCGTTCCGTCATCTAGCTTATGTTCTTCATGTAGCATTGAGAATGACTCTATGAAATTACGTCGATACTTCCACATATTATGGGTAACGTAGGAGACATTTCTCTTTTTCCCCGGGGGGATCTTAATTACCACTGCTTAGCTTTCAATTCGCCTCTGACCATCAAATTAAATGTGAATAACCCGTCCTCCTCTCTTTGAAACAAAGGG